>CAUDMG010001529.1:175000-246317 GCA_958450375.1 Homarus gammarus
AATATACAATGATCCTACACACACACTACTACTACTACTTTTTTTTTTTTTTTTTTTAAACGTGGCCTCCAGCCTCCCCCAATAGCCACACCTTCGCCACCATTTATTTACCTTAATAATAAATATCCTAATACATAAGAAGCTATCCTATCTGTGTTAAATTAGTTGAGCCGCAGATCTATGCGGCATTCAGTGACTGTAGCCTCATAGTCAATATCTGCAGCAGTTGTCGGAGTAGGGGCAGAAGCTCTCGTTCCCCTGAGGCAGTGCAAAGCCGACCGAAGGAGAGAGAATGACAGTCGACCTCTCATCCAGGCTGTAACATAACTTCTGGGCTGCTGCTTCTGTTCGGAGATCAACTCCGCGAGTCTGGCGTAGAAGTTGGTTGGTGCTGTATAATTTCATGTATATTCATAGTGACGGGTGTAGCCGACACACTATACTTGTGTATTGTCCCAGGGTGTGAGTGTCCCAGCAGGCCATAAAGATAAAAGGCGAGCCAGATGGTACCACGTCATGCAACGTTTCTTCCTTGTTTGTTCTTATATTTTTCGTTTTTTTTTTTTTGTGTGTGTATCACCCCCCCCCCCCCCCCACACCGACCGTCGCCGCTGGTGGACCGTAGTATGTATGTAGGACCATCTACCATTGGACCCTGTCTTATAGTAGACCATACCGTCTTATAGTAGACCATTGGACCGTCGCCGTTGAACCGTCGCATACCAGACAAGGCATTTACTGAACCGTCAATATTGAACCGTTTTGTATTATGGATCATATAAACTGAACCGACGTCAGCTGGATCAGGTTTTTTGAGGTTGAAGTCAGCGCAGGGGAGCTAGAACACACACACACATATCTAATGGTCGTTCGTGTTAAGTAGCCATAATTCATACCTAGTAATTAACCCTATATTTACTAAGGTAATTTCCTAGGCACATCAATTGTCTCTTCACTATTTGACATCAAAGAGACAGTGACCACCCACAATGTCAAAGGTCATTTGTCATATAGCAAGGTCAGCATTCCTCCGCAGTTGGTATTGTAGTGAGATTTCTTATGCATTATGGAACGAGGTCAAAGTTCAAAGGTCGTTTTCTATATTGGTTACTGGTATTAAGTTGAGATTTACCAAGTCACCATAAATCACAAGGAAATAATTACCAAGTCACCATATAAATCACAAGGAAAAAATCACCAAGTCACCATATAAATCACGAGGAAAGAATCACCAAGTCACCATAAATCACAAGGAAAGAATCACCAAGTCACTATATAAATCACAAGGAAAGAATCACCAAGTCACCATATAAATCACAAGGAAAGAATCACCAAGTCACTATAAATCACAAGGAAAGAATCACCAAGTCACCATAAATCACAAGGCAAGAATCACCAAATCACCACGAAATACAAAACAAAGATCATAGTGGTCATTATAAAAAAGAACTAGTTCTAATTGTCGCAGTAGAGAAAGAGCGCCAGTGCAGGCAGAAAACTTAAACATGTCATAGGAATAAAGAAAGGAATATATAAGAAATTAAAGGGAGGGGAGGAGCAGCTCAGAAATAGGTATAATGAACTGTCTAGGAATGTTAAGAATAATGTAAGGAAAGCAAAGAGAGACTATGAAATCAAAATAGCAAGAGAATCCAAGGCGAATCCCAAGGGATTTTTCCAGGTATATAGGACAAAGGTCAAGGACAAAGTTGGGCCTTTAAAGTCAGGGGGGGGAAGAAGTGATAAATGGCAGTGAAGAAATAAGCAAAGCATTGAACAGCTACTTCTTATCAGTTTTCACAGAAGAAATTCGCGATGAAATTCCAGAGGTGGAACTGATATTTAAGGATGAGGAAGAAGAGAAATTAAAGAATATCACTATCAGAAAAGAGGATGTTCTTAAGAAGATAAATAAACTAAAGAAAACAAAAGCCCCAGGGCCGGATGAAATTTTCCCTCGAGTCTTGAAAGAGTGTAGGGAACAGATTAGCGGACCCCTCGTAAACTTATTTACAAAATCATTAGACACTGGAGTTGTGCCAGACTTGTGGAAACAGGCAAATTTAGTACCCATATTCAAAAAGGAAGACAGAGCATCAGCGTCAAATTACCGGCAGATCAGTTTGACGTCAGTAGTGGGGAAATTTCTTGAATCAATTACAGCAGATAGCATCCGATCGCATCTAGAGGAAAGCAAATTAATCTACGACTCTCAACATGGGCTTACAAAGGGAGATATTCATTACAGCATGAGTAATTTTTCACTCAAATTGAATTAACTTTACTCAGAAATCACATAATTACTTACTTAAAAAAATCACATATTCACGTACTTAAAAATCACATATTTACGTAATCAAAAATCACACAATTACGTACTCAAAATTCACATATTCACCTCCTAAAAAATCACCTTCATTACCGTCGGAAATAACGTAATTATTAATATGTAGTTTATAACAGTAACCAAACCTACCTAACCTAGCTACCTTTACCAACGAGAGGCCTCCGCCGCCCTGCCACACAAACTCATATTAACTATCTCTGTTCCACGTCAGTTGCGACACAATGACAAGTGTGTCTTAAAATTGTGTAATCTATATGATAGGTATAATAAGAAAATCCAAAAGTTGTGGGGAAATTATTAACAGTAGTACAGACTTCCCTGACTACCGGGTGGGAAGATATTGGAAGCATAATGTGTTGTCTAATGGTAGACCCTGCTGCCATATGGCATCACGAAAATTAGGAGCAAGTCTAAGGTTGCTGATCTGACTAAATGTGTCATTTACACACAATTGCAGGGTCGCAATTGTTTCTCGTAATATCGACAAGACAACATACATACTGCATATTGATTCTCACTTTTTGTGTTTTCATTTCGGTATTTATGGTTATTTATTATTAATATTATTATTAATAAATAGGTATTTTTATTAATAGTACTAAAGAATTATTATTACAGGCCCCGACGTGGGTCAGTGACTGTGCCTGGGTTGGTTAATCCACGTAAAAAGAAATAAAAAAATTTAGGTTGAACGGTAAAGTTTTTACTATTTACCCACACGGAGAACTTCGAAGAACGATGTTTCTTTTAATGAATGTGCTCATATAAGGAAAATATGTGTATTCATTCACGATGGAGAGCCACCACACTACTTACTTCCTTGAGTTTACAAACACGTAAAATCGTACCGAGCCTCAGAAAAACCATAGTTAAGTTTGTTTCATATTGTCAATCAATAACCACGCTAACAATATTATGACTTACCTGTTCCACCAGCATATTTCTTATCTTGTGGTGCTTTTTTCTTAACGCTAACACGAAGATCAGAAAACTTCCGCCGAATTTCAGTAACATTGCGGGTGACTCTACCAACAGCATTCACAGCATTTAACACTTCACCCCAGGCTGGTTTTTGAGTTGAAGTGTACAACTACTTGAGTCCAACTTCCCTAAAATCATTTCTTTTCGTTTGGCTACCTCAGTCACAAGAGCGTATACTTCAGCCTCACTGAAATTAGGTCGTCTCTTCTTGGCTGGTGGTCCTTCCATGTTTACAAACTAATATTACGTGCGTCGCTCTCAGCTGATTTCTCCTTCTCTTGTGATTGGTTGATGATTTTGTTAACTGAGCGTTGATTGGCCAACTAACATCTGCACTGACATCTACCGTCCGACAAGAGAACTTAATTTACAGGGTAAACACTAGAGTTACGAGAACTTACGGAAGTCTTACGGAACCATAATTAAATTTTGAGTATGCTAAATTTATGGTACTGTAAGGCTTCCACACTATATGGTACTGTAACATGCTGAAAAACGTAACTTATGAGGTGTTTTGAGTATCCGGCCCCCGAACAATATCTCGGGAGCTTTCCTTTTTTTTCCTCCACGCAGCGTCACCCTCGTCATCCCGTACTGTGTGTGTGTGTGTGTGGGGGGGGGGGGGGGGTATAGATATTGACTTTATATAGACAAGGAGTATAGAAGGCTCACTCTCTCTCTCTCAGGACCATCTACCAACCTCCTCTCCTCACCACCACTACACAAGAGTTCCTCAGCTAAGCCTTGACTTCTCCATTCCACCATTACCCCCCTAAAACCCTGCTAATACCAGAACCTCACATCACATGGCCTGGCCGTATCAACACGAGGGGCCGGGCACGCGAGGGGCGGCTCTGTCATCTCAACACAGCAGGAATTTTCGGTAAATCCCAACTTTTACACAAACCCATAATCTTGGACGCATAAATATTCCCTCAAGATATTGCATTTAATTTAGATGATTTCAAGGACTAGTTTTTTTTATCTTTTTTTCCACTAAATTATATTGTGTGCCTCTGAGACAGATTATTTTTTCAAACGTCTGTCTGTTATCTTGTGGGAGTTAAAAAAAAAACGTCAAATTGTAATAAACATTTCTATTCCCCCGACAACGTAATATGTGGTCCGTCCGTGTGTCATAACCTTAACATATTAAAATAAAATATATATACTGTAAAACCCACATAATTGTTAACTAAATATACAAATGGTCAAATTACATAAACACGATAACTATCCAAATTACATAACTGCGGACACGATAACAACTAACTGTAATAATGTGAGGTTATCAGTACAACTTACTTTTTCAGCCACACTTTCTGCATCCATCAAGGCACTACTGTATCATTATCTTGTCTGAGGGATGGTGACCACAGCCCACCACACCTAAACCTATTCGGGAGCTTTATGATAATTTTCCCTCATTTGACAACTAAAGAGATCAGAATTTTTATTTCCATTCACCCAAATCAGTTTTTCTTCTGGCTCTACTACAGTACCCTCAATCTTGCCCATACATCAGTCCTAACCCATACAACTATACAACATTACTCACCATTCAACATTACTCACCATACAAAAGAACTCACCATACAACAGTACTCACCATACAACAGTACTCATCATACAACAGTA
The DNA here is from genome assembly GCA_958450375.1 of Homarus gammarus. Classification (NCBI taxonomy): domain Eukaryota; kingdom Metazoa; phylum Arthropoda; class Malacostraca; order Decapoda; family Nephropidae; genus Homarus; species Homarus gammarus. The sequence goes on from CAUDMG010001529.1 coordinate 179,967, forward strand.
CTCACCATACAACATTACTCACCATACAAAAGTACTCACCATACAACAGTACTCACCATACAACAGTACTCACCATACATCACTACTCAGCATACAACATTACTCACCATACAACAGTACTCACCATACAACAGTACTCACCATACAACAGTACTCAGCATACAACACTACTCAGTATACAACACTACCCAGCATACAACACTACCCACCATACAACACTACCCACCATACAACACTACTCACCATACAACACTACTCAGCATACAACACTACTCAGCATACAACACTACTCAGCATACAACACTACTCACCATACAACAGTACTCACCATACAACAGTACCCAGCATACAACACTACTCACCATACAACACAACTCACCATACAACACTACTCACAATACAACAATACTCACCATACAACACTACTCACCATACAACAGTACTCACCACACAACAGTACTCAGCATACAACACTACTCAGCATACAACACTACTCACCATACAACAGTACTCACCATACAACAGTACCCAGCATACAACACTACTCACCATACAACACAACTCACCATACAACACTACTCACAATACAACAGTACTCACCATACAACACTACTCACCGTACAACAGTACTCACCACACAACAGTACTCAGCATACAACACTACTCACCATACAACACTACTCACCATACAACACTACTCACAATACAACAGTACTCGCCATACAACAGTAATCACCATACAACAATAAGTAATGTCCCTTTATCATGCCTCTTAAACACTACTTCTATCTAAACTATTCTCAGTTTAATTTCCACCACACACAAGACCATCCCAGTTAACATTTCTTACCAAACACACAAACATTTTTTTTCCCTTTACTTAAGTTCCCTGTTGCCAACCATTTACTTTTATCATAGATTTTATCCTTAATTTAGAACAATCATTATGTATCATTAATTCCGTACTGAGAACATGAATTCATCATCAATATTATTTATAATTTATCTATTAACCAGTTTTTAGCTCCGGGTCTTTAGTCTCCACGATAAGAGTATCATCTGTACTGTGTAAAATATTATATTATATTTTACCATTAACTGTTATTCCTTCCTTGTTACTTACAGTTTCTTACACAAATAATATTCTGGGCGGATATTTCGATATATGCAGGTAATGTTCACTATATGCGGGTATTATATCCACTCTACGCAGGTATTGTCCACTATACCGAATAATATCCGCTATATACGGGCATTACATCCACTATATACGGGTACTGCTGTCATATGCGGGTATTGTCCACTATATGCGGGTAATTACAGTACCCCTATTTAGTATAACATACAGTATATATTAGGTGGAGTTTCATTTTAATTTGTTTGTTTTCGAATTATTTAAGTCATCTATTTGTTGGCATCTACCTCATAAGAAGTAAATATTATCAAAAAGAACATTGAAAAACTCACAAGTAACTTTGTAACATAATTTTTTTTTTTTTTTTTTATTGGGCACTCCCCTACATCATTGTGCAAGGTGAAGCGCAGAAGCGTTTACAGCGCCCAACAGGGAAGCATGCTAAGTTCATGCTTGCCTTTATGTCTCATGAGTTAAGGGCGTAGAAGCCTGAAGAGTCAATGGTTTATGTCCTCAAGTTATTGGAAGCTCCAACAACTTGTCCCTGAATACGAATTCGCAACTTTCGACTTACAGCAGGCACGTACTTTACTGCTAGGTGAACAGGGACTAATGGGGGCTAGGAAGTAAGTCCAAACAACTTCCACCGGCCCGGGTTTGTAACATATAATTAAGTCGAGATGTTAATACCAATACGACATGCTGGTCAAGCTCCGAAAGAGTTGTCCGGGGGTCTAGCTAGCCTCTGGTCGGGGCTTGACCAGCACAAAAAAAAAAAAAAAAACTTTTTGTCTTATATGATTTTGGTGACCTGTGGTGTAATGATCAGCATGCTCGCCTTACAAGCTAGTGGACCAGGGTTCAATTCCCGGGCAGGGTGAAACTGTAAGCAAGTTTATTTATTCTCTACTGTCTACCCAGTAGTAATTGCGAATCTGGATGCTAATCGATTTGCGGATCGTGTTCCGGGGTAATGGTTAGCCAGTGCAGTTGGCGAGTTGTCCGGTCTTCTCGGACTATTCTTTAACACTGGGTCATGCAAATCATTAACTCAGGGTGTTGTTGTTGTGTTGGCGACAGCTTCTACACCTTAAACCAAATCTCGCCTGGGTGGCCCTAGGGCAAGCCATATTCGTACACGAGGGGCCACCATTATTATCATATTATATGCGATGCGAGTATTGTCCGTTATATGTAGGTATTGTCCGTTATATGTAGGTATTGTCAGTTATATGTGGGTATTGTCCGTTATATGCGGGTACTGTCCACTATATGCGGGTAATGACAGTAGAATGTATTGTGTGTGGAGAAACTAAAGTATGCATGCAGTAATCTTGTTCTTGTCGTCATGACCTACACAACAGCCAGTCTCTTGTACAGTTTCAAAGGTCCTTGATAACTGAGAGATAGAGACAGACAGAGAGACAGACAGACAGACAGACAGGTAGACAGACAGAAACACACACACACACACACACACACATATATATATAGACAGGCATACAGAGAGATATAAAAATACACAGACAGAGAGTGAAAGAGACAAACTCAGACAAAGAGAGAGAGAGAGAGAGAGAGAGAGAGAGAGAGAGAGAGAGAGAGCACATGAAAAACAGCAGACCTTTTCAATCTGTCTACTTCAGTAAAGATTAATCGCCATTGTGTTTATTTCTTACTAACATCAAGTTGGAATTTCTAGTCACAATTTCTACATCAATAAATTCTAAATAAGCACCGAGTGAAGGGAGTTAAGAAACATAATATAAACATACAACTTTGCCATGTGTATGTATATAAAGACTCAGTATGATACAGCTCTTAACAACAATATACAACGACAATTATCATACCAAGGTGAAGAGTGAGTGAAAACGGGGTATTTCTTATAGCAAATATAAAAATGACACTGATATGGTATACGGCAAAATAATAATAATAATAATAATAAAAATAATAATAAAATAATGATAATAATAATAATAATAATAATAATAATAATAATAATAAGACACTTCAACGCTACGAAAACTACGAAGTGTGGACGAACTCTGCCAGTTTTTCAATTCCTTTTCAGCGACTGTCATCCTTGTCACGTTACAATCGTGCGCGGCTATCCCAAGACTTAAAATTAATTCTTAACATATTTCTACTGGTCTGTCTGTCACTTCTTAACACCAAGCATAAACTACAACCTTCCTGTTACAACCTCAATATTATAACAATCCCATAACCTTAACAATATAACAACCTCGGTAACAACAATATCAAAACCCCTATTTTTTCAATCATTGTAACCATATGTAGTAATTCACAGGTGTATATAGGTATTACACACACACACACACACACACACACACACAGTATATTGGCCTAGTCGAAATTTCTGCTCACCTAAATCGGATTTCATTTCCATCAGAATATTTTTCAAGACTTTTACCAGAAATCATTAAAACAAATTCTCAAGACACTTCCGGGTCAAACTTGAGGAGTGTGACTTCGCCCACTCGTCCTGTATAACTGTTCACTATATATGTAACCTCAAAACTGAAATACATTACCTAGAGTTCAAAAATGTATAATAAATCAGACTTAAAAATGTACAAAAAAAATTACTTAAAAATGTATAAAAAATAACCTATCCAAGTTTTTATTTCTAATGAATTAAGAGACGTCATGTAAGTGAATAAAATGATAATAAAGTGATGAATAAAAGTGTTGAATAAATAGGTTTGATTTGTGGTGAAATAAAATTGTTCGCCTGGAAAAAAGAGTGGAAGTGTGGGTGTGTGTGTGTGTGTGTGTGTTCCTCGCTCAACTCAACTTCCTACCTCAACACGAATATAAAACACTGAACGCAACACAACGCGTAAAAGAACTCGTGTGTTGCAGTGACCACAAGAGTGTGTTCCTTCCTACTCACCAACAACACAGTACAACACAACCCACCAACCAATAACTCCTTTAATAAAATACTAAAATATTCTTATAAAACATACTAACTGTTAGGTTCTGAATAATAAGTTCTATATACAGGAGAGAACACAAACACCTGTATAGTTTTGTAGGTTCGGTTTACTGGATAAGAGCATGTACACAGAGGAGAGCAGCGGTCCCCCTGCCTAGGCTCCTTGTCAACTGCTATAGGCGACGTATGGCAAGTGATACATTAGCAGCTTCCATACGTCGCCAGGCACATTAATTAAGCATGTGGGACATGGTAATAACATTGCCACACGCTGCTAGCTAAGCTGAATGAATAATACATAAATGGAGCACATACATAATATACATACATGATATATAATCCAGCATACATAATATACATACACCTCCCTCCCCCCTATACGCTCATAGCAAAGTCTTGAGCGGACCTTTTCTTTTGGATCCGTTCTGAGCGTCGAGGGACTTCATCACTGGGAAGGGTATGGGACTCAACACTGGTGGCGGGGCCAGCAGAAGGCATTGTTACGGGTCGGAGGAAACGGCGGTTCCTCCACCACACACGACCACTGGGTAACCGCACCTGGTAGTCCCGTGACCTGCCGAGACCCATGACTACGCCTACTTTGTCCCAACGTAGGGAGGTCGGGTCCTGAACACGGACTTGGGTGCCGACACTCAACCTGGGGAGAGAACGGGCGTGGTCATTGTAGCGGGCGACGACGTCCTGAACACGTTCGGCGGCTCGGCGATCACAATCCTCTGTCTTGGCCTGCCACTCCTTGGAGAAGGATTGAGGGTGAGCAGGGACACAAGAACGAAGGGGGCGTCCATACAAAACCTGGGCAGGGGAGCGTCCGGTGTAGTTAGGTGTGTTGCGGAGTTCAAGAAGACCCCTGTCGAAGGCCTCGCAGTCAATGTTCCCAGAAGGGGCCACCTTAAGGATGAGGTGCTTCAGGGATTTGACAGCAGCCTCAGCGTGGCCGTTGGACTGCGGGTAATGGGGCGATGACAACACATGCCGGACTCCCCATCGGTCAAGGAACACAGCAAAGTCCTGGCTTGTGAACTGAGGCCCTCCGTCGGTTCGCAGGCGTACAGGAACGCCCACGTCACGGAAGTAGTGGCGGAACTTGCTGATGGTGGCGGCAGACGTCGTGTCATTACCGCACTTGATGACAACCGGCCAACCAGAGAGACGGTCGACGATAACGAGGAAGGACTTTCCTGACACACAGAAAAAGTCGGCCGACACAGACTCAAAGGGGCGGGTGGGGTTGTCGTCACTCATAAAGGATTCCTGCTGCTGGCTGGGTTGTAATACGCGGCGGGGCTTACACACCCGGACAGCATTGGAGATGTCGGGGTCGATGCCAGGCCGGAACACAGTCTGTATTGCACGCCGTTTGGTGGCCTCGGCTCCACAGTGACTGTCGTGGAGGCGAGCCAAGGCGTGGAGACTTGAAGCAGTAGGGACAACTACCGAAGGAGAGGTGTCACTGGCCAGAGGTAGGGGCAGGGCGGCAGCAGGGTAGTTGCTGCTCCCTTCGTGCACCCTGTTGGCGTGTTTTACCTCGAGAATCGGTGTTGGGAAGTCCTGGGAGATGATGGCCAACTCTTGGCAATGTCTGTAGGACAGCAAAGGAGTCGGGACGCCATTATGCACATCAATCCAGGCTTGACACGACCTGTTGCCAAAGGTGACGTGTGCATAGAGTGAACCTAGGGCCGGGGTCATCTGTGAACCATCTGCCATAAAGCGGAGATCCTTGGGGGGCGGTCCTAGATCACTTGGAGAGAGCCCCAAGCATTGCAATTGCTGGGGACCGATGACTGTAGCATCAGCGCCGGTGACGGGCAACATCTGAAGACGGGATGACACACCGCCGTAGGTCACGATGACTCTGATGTACTGGGGGACTTTGGTCCTGGGACGCTGGGGGGGGAGCACACATTCCTAATGTGGCTCGAGCGTTGTCAAGAGTCGTCGTACCTCTGATTGGAAGACTGTGGGCGGCCCTCTCTGGTGGAGGGGGCTGAAGCTTCCGCCGACGCGGTCCCTTGGGTATGTTGGAAGGGCAACACTTGTCATAGTGGCCCAGACGACCACACACATTGCACTGGACGCGTTTGGCTGGGCACCGTACTGTGAGTGACCAGTGGCCCTTACGGTCACAACTGTTGCAGGTAGACTGAGCAGCTGGACACACCTGTGTTCCGTGCTGCTTACCACAGTTGTTGCAAAATAAACCGGGCGTGGACGTGGTGGGCGAAGGCGTAGGAACAGACTTCTTGTCCTTCTTGTACCGGGACACAGCGCGTACAGCTGTAGGGGGAGCACGGATGGCAGAGGTGGCACACCTGGCAGCCTCATAGGAGCGACATATCGTCAACACATCCTTAAGAGAAGAGGAAGAGTCGAGGGAGGTGAGGCGTTGGACAAGTTCCTCGTCCTTAACACCCATCAGGATCACCTGCCTCAACTGGGTCTCCTCGCACTGCTGGTGGTGGCCTGGACATATATCTACCTCTTCCGAGGCTCTCTTAAGACGCACGTAAAAGGCATCAAAAGACTCACCCTCCAACTGTCTGCAGCTAAACAATTCCCTCCTGCGCAGAGCTTCATTCTGCTGTCCTTTGATGTGCTGTTGTAGAACGTCCAGTACCTCCTCTACAGACAGCGAAGAGGTTGGGGGTACCTGCAACGTATGTTCCAAGACACGCTGAATTTCCAAGGACAGGCACATACGCAGCTGGATGAGTTGTTTAGGCTGTGACAAACTCTGGAGATCCACCATTGTAGAATAATCAGTCCACCGTCGCCGCCATTCACGAAAAGTCTGGAAAGTCTCATCAGGCTTCAAGATGGGCGGCGTTTGAGCTGCTGCTTTAGGTGGGGCTGGGGGGCGTGAAGGAAGCATGGATGAGGTATCTGAACCAGTCAGTACCGAGGCAGTGTTAGAGCCAGGGGCTTGGTTAACAGTGAGGCGAGATATCAAGGCTTCAAACCGTTCACTGTCTTCCAATCTCCGTTGGTTGTCTCGTTCTGCCTCTGCTTGCCTTCTGTGCTCATCCGCCAAACGTCTGTGAGCTTCATCCTCGCGTTTCTCATCTCTCATAAACTTCAGTAAAGCAATTATCTCTGGAGACAACGCTGAATATTGAGGTGAGGGACTGCGCGATGTGGGGGCTGGAGCGTCGTGGCCGGCCTGGTCATCCATCTCTGCGGGGCTATCACCCGCCTGGCTCATCCAGGCTCTGGGTCCACGGCTACGTAAGGCGTGAGACATAACTACTTCCTCTGTGTACTATGTCTTAAATCAGTGTTGACCGGTCAGCCCGTCGTATCAACAAGATTTCGGACAAAATATTAATTAAATACACAGATAAGTAGGTTATATATATAAAATATATATAAGGAAGCCGCGCGGTCAGCGAGTGTTAGTACATGTATGTGTGTGAGTGAGTGTGTGTCCTGGGCGGGTAGAGCGTCTCGCCCCAGCTGTGAGGGGGGGTGGAGGCGGCGCTGTGAGGGGGTGGAGAGAGAGGCGCGGCGACTCCCAGTCAGTCTAGTTACCCTCAGAACGCGGTCAGAGACGGGTGCACTGAACTCTACTCCTTACAAATGCCCAAAACGTGCCGTATACCTTGGGAATCCTTTAGAACAAGGTCACACATGAATGGCACGAAACACACAATGCACTAAACACTTCACAGAAAATCACTGTCACTGACACTGCTCAAAGTTGCTGAAATTCTTCGAGGAGAGGTGACGCACGGGAGTTGACCCAAGCGAGAGAGGAGTCCGTATGCCGGCTTTCCACAGACTTTGCACTTTCACTCGTAATTATCCAGTAAGATCGGATCACTGCGCCATGTTAGGTTCTGAATAATAAGTTCTATATACAGGAGAGAACACAAACACCTGTATAGTTTTGTAGGTTCGGTTTACTGGATAAGAGTATGTACACAGAGGAGAGCAGCGGTCCCCCTGGCTAGGCTCCTTGTCAACTGCTATAGGCGACGTATGGCAAGTGATACATTAGCAGCTTCCATACGTCGCCAGGCACATTAATTAAGCATGTGGGACATGGTAATAACATTGCCACACGCTGCTAGCTAGGCTGAATGAATAATACATAAATGGAGCACATACATAATATACATACATGATATATAATCCAGCATACATAATATACATACACTAACATTATATTCACCTGATATACTAAACACAGGTAAGATACACGTAATTATCTTTCACTTTGTTATATCAGATTAAAAAGGTCATCACTGAGGATAGTTCTTCATAGTAGAAACACAACACAGTAGAATATTATAGTGATGTGGTTGTGAGTTGTAGGAAAATATATCGAGGAAAAAACAGAAAAAATTACAATATGGAGCTTTTGACAGAAGTAATATAGACAACAAGGTACCAAAGAGTGTGTGTGTGTGTGTGTGTGTGTGTGTGTGAGGATGATGATGAAGAATCTTTATATTTTCACCTCACACCAAGTTTGTTTTTTATTTCTATTCGAATGCCGAACTTTTTTCCATGGCTTCAAATACCTTTAAATTACCGAGTGAATCTTTTAACCAGAAAAATTAAAGGTCAGTATGTGTGCGTGTGTGTGAGGGGGGGTACGAGCTATGCCCCAGGTGTCTCGTGTCACACACACACACACACACACACACACACCTTCCCTCATTACACCCAATTCTGTAGTTTTTTTATTATGAACGGGAGGCGACTAATGACAACAATAAGGTAATGTCAACAACTATTATATTTCGAGAAGAACAAAAAACAAAAAACAATAATACACTTTTATCAATCAAATCATATTTCTGTCATCAATTGTATCATCAAGTGTCTGTCATCAATTTCAATTATATCACGTGTCTGTCTCAGCTATCACGTGTGTGTCTCAGCTATCACGTGTGTGTCTCAGCTATCACGTGTGTGTGTGTCATCAATCACGTGTGTGTCATCAACATTAACCATTTCACGTGTGTCATCAACCATAATACTGTTGATGACACAAATGGTATTATCCTGTGTGTCATCAACCATATCATGTGTCATCAATCATAATCGCGTATGTGTGTCATCAACTTAGCGGTGTGTAAATAACCATGAAGCTGAGGGAGACTGATGAACACGTCACCTGAAGAGATAGAGATGGATGTTTACAGGTAAGGTGGGGGTTGTTGTTGTGGTTGTGGTGGTTGTTGTTGTGGTTGTGGTGGTGGTTGTTGTGGTTGTGGTGGTGGTTGTTGTTGTGGTGGTGGTTGTTGTTGTACTGGTGGTGGTGGTGGTTGTGCTGGTGGTGGTGGTGGTTGTTGTGGTTGTGGTGGTGGTGATTGTTGTGGTTGTGGTGGTGGTGGTGGTGGTGGTGATGGCTGTCTTGGTGGTCCGTGAACACATGAATACACACACACATAATGTTCACTCAGGTGTTCATTTGTACACACACACAAAAGTTCACAGTGTGAGTAATAATATTCAGATTTAATAAATGAAAAAAAAGAAATGAACTACCGCCTGCGTCTGAACTCTCCCTGAGACCTTAAATGCTCTTGAGTCCGATAACACAATACCCTAGAGTCTAGAGGAACAAAATCATCGCACTCAATAAGATGTTCAGTGTTCATATGAAGAATCTAAACTGAACATTAGGGTGTGTCATACGGAGGCGAATTTTTTTTTTTTGAGTTTGAAAAATCGGCCCATGGTATTAATGATGTAGTTCTATGTGCAGAATCATGTGATATCTTCAGATTTGAAAAGTTTTTATTTTTTGCTAGGTAAATTTTAACTTGAAATCTTATGAAAATTCAGTATTCCCACCCTTTTACCAACACCACTAAGTAGCTTATTTAAAGTAAAGTAAATGTATCAGGTTAATTTATTAGGATGAAAATGATCCAGAATAGTGAAACGAATGATCTTGACACATTTATTAAATTTAATATTCCTTTAGAAAACAAAATCATCAAATACAAAAACCGGTTTTACTACTACGACCCGGTGTTGCTGCACACCATAGAGAACATGTCTTTCTTGCTTCTGTTTCTACTCATCACCTCCCTGCTGACCACCTGAGCTCGGATGTAGCCTTCCCTCCTCTCCTGGCTGTACACGTGACTGCTGGCCTCGCTCACTTGCTGTACACAACGCTCTATACTCTGGGTGTGCGAGGGCCAGGCAGGGACATGCATGGGGTTGTCCAGGAAAGCTCTGACTTGAACATTGGTGAGGCTGCAGGTAAGAGGGGGCTCACTGCCAGCCTGGATGTTATCCAGATCTATGAGATCAGTGAGGGTCTTGGCACCTAGATTGACTTCAGGAGTCTTCCTGACCCTGAAGGAATCGTCACCAACTGATTCGTCATGCCCAGATCCTCTCATAAGTCTCATATCCAAGATCTTTTTGACTGCCACTCTTCTCTCCTCCTCATCCTTACTGCAGAGCATTGTCTGCAGAACTGCCTCGGGATGAGCATACCAGGAAGATCTCCTCACAGTCTGCTCCACAATCTGAACAACCTTCCTTGGCTGACTCCTCAGGAGCTCAAGCTGGAAGAGAACATGCCTCGGACCTTCGGAGAACGATGACTTGACCTTGGTGTTGAACCAATTTGGCAAGTAGACACTCACGATGAATTGGACAATAAGTCTCAGGTTGTGAAGCTGGTTCCCTTTCAGTTTATGATGAGCGACCCAAATTCTGCAGAACCTGAGAGCCGTTGTGAGCCACCTAGAATGTGAGACTGGACCTATCTGCAGGTAAGCAAGTCTATCAGGCATGACCCCAGTTTTGATGGCACTGCAAATCATGTAACCATAGTACTGGTCAGTACTCAGTGGAGGGCCAACTGTGATTTTTTCAAAGCTCGGATTTATTTCTAACTCAGTGGCAGAGTCCAGCATCTTGCCAAGAGGACCAGACCATCTGTTGTTTGAAAGAGTCTTGCCATCCAGCTCCTGGATCAGATGTCTGAGTGGTAACTCATTGGTGTGGAGGTCACAAACAATCCAGACCAGCTTCCTCCCAATCTTCCGCTCTATCTACTGTATGACCCCCCCTTGCCACCCTGTGTTCGTGTTGGTGCTGTCCCCTCCAATGGCCTGCAGGGTCTGGTCTACGTTCCTCTCTCTGAGCCAGTTCACAATGTTATCTGCCACTATCTCAGCTGGTCTCCTGATGTCATCTTTCTCTGGAGTGAAATGCCACAAATACTTCCCTCCTGGTTCACTGCAGCAGGAGTAGTGTTCCTCCTTCACCATGGCAGGGAACAACTTGTCAGAATCTCCAACTTTCATGAACACTTTAGTGTCATCCCTTCTCCCATCAAAGAACAAACAATTGATTCCATTTTCTCTTATCCCCTTATCAAACTCCTCTTCTAGGTTACTGACAAGTTTCTCCTGAGCTCTCCTTACTTTGTTATGATCTATCACCAGGTGAACATCATCAGGTGTTATCAAACCACCGTCAATCCAGGCAGCTGTTGCTATCTCTGCAGTTTCTCTGAGACCAGTGTGGTGTCGCATGCTGGCCAGAGCTATGCTCGGGATATCTTTCCTATTTCGAATCTTATGCCTGGAAGGTTTGGGATCATTATTTTCTGGGTTAGGGACAAAGTCACCATTCTCCTGGTCAGCACTCGGATCAGCCATGGGGAAGTCATTAAACTCTGAATCAGCTTGACTCCAATCATCGGCCTTTTTTACCTCACCCTGGGCCTTCTCAAGTCTCTTTTCCTCGGCAACTCTTCTCCTCTTCTGTCTCTCTGTGGCAGCCTCCTGTCTCTTGGACTCCGGAATATCTTGGCTAGAAATCATGAGAGCCCCTATACTGCCAGTCTTCTCTCTCTGTGCTTTGACAAATGCCAGTTCGATCACAGGAATCTTCAGTTCACGCTTGCAAATACAGGAGATGTGGGCCTCGGATTTACAGTCACGATCGCATCCAAACTCAGGACAGAGAACAATTGGGCACTTGCAAGTAATTATGTCAAATAACTGGTCCAGTTGCTTGGCAAAGCTGTCCTTAACTGCAAGTTTTCCTCTCCCAAGAGAGATATCTCTTGCCTTTTCCCAACTGGCTAGCAGTCTCTCACTAATCTTCTTCTGACTTGTTATGACTGGAGGCTTGAACTGAGCGTTAGCCAGAGTGTACTGTGCCAAGACAGCTTTGGTCATATCACTGGCAATGTCTTTGTTTGTGTAAGTTCTTTGGTTCTTTTCACTGATTTGCCTGATTAAAACACTGTATCTCAAAGCATCTCTCAATGTAGGCAACTCCGACTTCAGGAGCTCTCTCCCAGACCCAAGATAGTGACTGAGATGGCTGGATTTTTGGTTCCTCGTCCTGACACAAGCAGCCATCGTAAATATTATCAACTTATAAATGCATCAGAATCTGAAACAGAAAAAAATATTGTTAGTTGGGTTGTTAAAGAATGAAGTCAGAAAGCAATGTTCACTATTTAATTGTAATGCACTAATGCAGCTGTACGTTAGATTTTCGATAAATTTCACGCTAAAATTTACCAAGCAAAAGGTTGCAAAATATTGAAACTGAAATTATTTTCTGTTTATATACACTAAAATCTACCAAAAAAATGATGGGCCATTAGTTTTAGCTGATCTTCCCTCCTATGACACACCCTACTGAACATATCATCTGTTTGACTTTGTTCACTAATTATATTTCTTAATATGATAAATAAAATATGAAGAACATTATTGAAATATTTCCTTCACGAATATAAAAAGAACGAGTTCATAATAAGGATGTTTGATACTCTCTCCTGATTGAACGCCAACGCCATGTTCAAAGCTAAAGTTCAGCGCCACAGTTCAACGCCATAGTTCAATGTCATAGTTCAACGCCATAGTTCAACGTCACAGTTCAATGTCACAGTTCAACGCCATAGTTCAATGCCACAGTTCAATGCCAAATTCAACGCTACAGTTCAACGCCACAGTTCAATGTCACAGTTCAACGCCACAGTTCAATGTCACAGTTCAACGCCATAGTTCAACGCCACAGCTCAATGTCACAGTTCAACGCGACTGTTCAACGCCACACTTCACCACCACAGTTCAACGCCGTGGTTCAACGCCATAGTTCAATGTCACAGTTCAACGCCATAGTTCAATGCCACAGTTCAATGCCAAATTCAACGCTACAGTTCAACGCCATAGTTCAACGCCATAGTTCAACGCCAAAATTTACCACCACAGTTCACCACCACAATTCACCACCATAGTTCACCACCACACCAGTTACCACTCACAACACCATTTAGCACATAACAATACAAAAAGAAAAAAAAATATCACATCGACGGAAAGATTCATTAAAAAACATCTCCATTAGCTTTTGTTTTTTTGTTGTTGCTTTTTATGTCTTTTTTTGGTCTTTTTTTATTGATCTGGTTTTTGGAATCGTAGTACAAAAGTATTGATAAAGTGAAGCGTCTATTATGGGTTTAATGTTGTCACTGTAAGGTGTGTGTGTGTGTGTCTGTGTGTGTAAATAATCCTTTTGTTTTAAACTTCCGGAGATGATGCTGTATACATAGGAGCTCTTACAAACACATGTACTGGTGTCTCCATGTATTGCATAGTGTATATACACCTGTATAAACACACGGCTAGTCCTATAGTATCTTAGACAAGTGATTGTGGGCCCTTCGTGCCCGGTGGCGAGTCCGATGGTACAGTTTACAGAGGCGTGAAAGTTCGAACGCTCGTGCTTGGCTAGCGTACAGCGACATCGTTTTCCAGATGGTCGTGGTTGTTATAATTATGGTCGTGGTTGTTATAATCATGGTCTTGGTTGTTACAATCATGGTAGTGGTTGTTATAATCATAGTCGTGGTTATGATCATAGTCGTGGATGTTATAATCATGGTCGTGGTTGTTACATTCATGGTCGTGCTTGTTATAATTATATTCGTGGTTGTTATAATCATGGTCGTGGTTGATATAATCATGGTCGTGATTGTAATAATCATGGTCGTGGTTGTTATAATCATAGTCGTGGTTGTTATAATCATGGTCGTGATTGTTATAATCATGGTCGTGGTTATATTCATGGTCGTGCTTGTTATAATCATGGTCGTGGTTGCTATAATCATAGTCGTGGTTGTTAATTCATGGTCGTGGTTGTTATAATCATGGTCGTGATTGTTATAATCATGGTCGTGGTTATATTCATGGTCGTGCTTGTTATAATCATGGTCGTGGTTGCTATAATCATAGTCGTGGTTGTTATAATCATGGTCGTGGTTGTTATAATCATGGTCGTGATTGTTATAATCATGGTCGTGGTTATATTCATGGTCGTGCTTGTTATAATCATAGTCGTGGGTGTTATAATCATAATCGTGGTTGTTATAATCATGGTCGTGGTTGTTATAATCATGGTCGTTGTTATAAAAAATATTCGTGGTTGTTATAATTATGGTCGTGGTTGTCATAATCATGGTTCGTGGTTGTTATAGTCATGGTCGTGGTTGTTATAATCATGGTCCTGGTTGTTATAATCATGGTCCTGGTTATTAGGTACTGTAAGTATGTAGTATACTATAGGAAGGAAAAGAATAAAAGTTAGAATAATTAGATAAAGAAATATTCGCCATAAGGAGAGGGTAAAATCATAAAAAAAAAATTATTATGAATCACCGATGATCATTCCGAGATAAATTATATTATGAAGAGAAGTGACCTTGATTCTGGTTAGATTAGTCACCATCCGCTTAAGTCATCACCTGTGTTAAGTCATCTTAGTCGTCATGTGCGTTAGTCAGTTTTAGGCAAATCTCACACGACTGACCGACCATCGATGTTCTTTCCGCGCGAGGGTGTTACTTTTTAATGCATCTTATTATTTACGCTGGTGGATGTAAGACCAGCTACCCTCACTGACGCAGCTATGGTCAATTTGGTGTTATACTTGTTTATAAATGCCTTCTAATCTGTCTCAAGTCTGTCCGTTCTGTCGATTATCATCCCAACTGCCTGTGGGGGAGTTGATCCTGTAGGTGCAGCAGCAGGTGGTGGGCGTGGGGGAGTTGATCCTGTAGGTGCAGCAACAGCAGCAGGTGGTGGTGGTGCACTGTGGGGGGAGTTGATCCTGTAGGTGCAGCAACAGCAGCAAGTGGTGGTGGTGGACTGTGGGGGAGTTGATACTGTACGTGCAGCAGCAGCAGCAGGTGGTGGTAGTGGACTGTGGGGGAGTTGATCCTGTAGGTGCAGCAGCAGGTGGTTGTGGTGGCGGCCTGTGGGGGAGTTGATCCTATAGGTGGAGCAGCAGCAGCAGGTGGTGGTGGTGGCCTGTGGGGGAGTTGATCCTGTAGGTGCAGCAGCAAGTGGTGGTGGTGGCCTCTTGGGGAATTGATCCTGTAGCTGCAGCATCAGCAGCAGGTGGTTTTGGTGGCCTGTGGGGGAGTTCACCCTGCAGTTGCAGCAGCAGCAACAGGTGGTGGTAGTGGGCTGTGGGGGAGTTAATTCTGTAGGTGCAGCAGGTGGTGGCAGTGGACTATGGGGGAGGTGATCCTGTAGGTGCAGCAGGAGCAGGTGATGGTGGTTGACTGTGGGGGAGTTGGTCCTGTAGGAGCAGCAGCAGCAGCAGGTGGTGGTGGCCTGTGGGGGAATTGATCCTGTAGGTGCAGCAGCAGCAGCAGGTGGGGGTGGTGGCCTGTGACGGAGGTGATCCTGTAGGTGCAGTGGCAGAAGCAGCAGGTGGTGGTAGTGGTGGACTGTGGGGAATGGGATCCTGTAGGAGCAGCGGCAGGTGGTGGTGGACTGTGGCGGAGATGATCCTGTAGGTGAAGCAGCAGCAGGTGGTGGTGGTGGACTGTGGGAGAGTTGATTCTGTAGGTGCAGCAGCAGCAGGTGGTGGTGGTGGACTATGGGGGAGGTGATCCTGTAGGTGCAGCAGCAGCAGGTGGTGGTGGTGGACTATGGGGGAGGTGATCCTGTAGATGCAGCAGCAGAAGGTGGTGGTGGTGGTGGCCTGTGGGGGAGTTGATCCTGTAGGTGCAGCAGCAGGTGGTGGTGGTGGACTATGGGGGAGGTGATCCTGTAGGTGCAGCAGCAGGTGGTGGTAGTTAACTATATGGGAGGTGATCCTGTAGGTGCAGCAGTAGCAGGTTGTGGTGGCGGCCTGTGGGGGAGTTAATCCTGTAGGTGCAGCAGAAAGTGGTGGTGGTGGCCTGTGGGGAAGGGGATCCTTTAGGAGCAGCGGCAGGTAGTGGTGGACTGTGGCGGAGTTGATCCTGTGGGTGCAGCAGCAGCAGGTGGTGGTGGTGGACTGTGGGAGAGTTGATTCTGTAGGTGCAGCAGCAGGAGGTGGTGGACTGTGGGGGAGTTGATTCTGTAGGTGCAGCAGGAGCAGCAGGTGGTGGACTCGGGGGAGGTGATCCTGTAGGTGCAGCAGCAGAAGGTGGTGGTGGTGGACTATGAGGGAGGTGATCCTGTAGGTGCAGCACCAGCAGGTGGTGGTGGTAGACTGTGGGAGAGTTCATTCTGTAGGTGCAGCAGCAGGAGGTGGTGGTGGTGGACTGTGGGGGGAGTTGATTCTGTAGGTGCAGCAGCAGCAGCAGCTGGTGGACTGGGGGGTGGTGATCCTCTAGGTGCAGCAGCAGCAGGTGGTGGTGGTGGACTATGGGGGAGGTGATCCTGTAGGTGCAGCAGCAGCAGGTGGTGGTGGTGAACTATGGGGGAAATGATCCTGTAGGTGCAATAACAGGTCGTGGTGGTGGACTATGGGGGAGGTGATCCTGTAGGTGCAGCGGCAGGTGGTGGTGGTGAACTATATGGGAGGTGATCCTGTAGGTGCAGCAGCAGGTGGTGGTGGTGGACTGTGGAGGAGGTGATCCTGTAGGTACAACAGCAGAGGTGGTGGACTATGAAGGAGGGTATCCTGTAGGTGCAGCAGCAGCAGCAGATGGTGGTGGTGGAGTGTGGGGGAGTTGATTCTGTAGGTGCAGCAGCTGGAGCAGCAGCAACAAGAGCAGCAGCAGCCGAGAAGCTGGTGGTGGCCTGTGGGGGAGTTTATTCTGTAGGTGGAGCAGGAGCAGCAGGTGGTGGTAGTGGAATGTGGAGGAGTTGATCCTGTAGTTGCAGCAGCAGGTGATGGTGGTGGACTGTGGGGGAGTTGATCCTGTAGGTGCAGCAGCAGAAGGTGGTGATAGTGTGACCGGTGAGGGAGGTGATCCTGTAGGCACGGTGGCAGCAACAGGTGGTATTCGTGGACTGTAGGGGAGGTAATCCTGTAGGTGGAACAGCAGCAGCAGCAGGTGGTGGTGGTGGACTGTGGGGGAGTTGATCCTGTAGGTGCAACAGCAGGTGGTGGTGGTGGACTATGGGGGAGGTCATCCTGTAGGTGCAGCAGCAGAAGGTGGTGGTGGTGGACTGTGGGGGAGTTGATCCTATAGGTGCAGCAGGTGGTGGTGGTTGACTGTGGGGGAGTTGATCCTGCAGGAGCAGCAGCAGCAGGAGCAGCAGCAGCAGGTGGTGGTGGTGTTCTGTGGGGGAATTGATCCTGTAGGCGCAGCAGCAGGTGATGGTGGTGGACTGTGGGGGAGTTGATCCTGTAGGTGCAGCAACAGCAGCGGGTGATGATGGTGGACTGGTGAGGGAGGTGATCCTGTACGTGCAGCAGCAGCAGCAAGTGGTTTTGGTGGACTGTTGGGGAGGTGATCCTGTAGGTGCAGCAGCAACAGCAGGTGGTGGTGGTTGACTATAGGGGAGGTGATCCTGTAGATGCAGCAGCAATAGCAGGTCGTGGTGGTGGACTATGGTGGAGGTGATCCTGTAGGTGCAGCAGCAGAAGGTGGTTGTGGTGGTGGACTGTGGGGGAGTTGATGCTGTAGGTGCAGCAGCAGCAGCAGGTGGTGGTAGTGGACTTTGGGGGAGTTGATCCTGTAGGTGCAGCAGCAGCAACAGCAGCAGCAGCAGGTGGTGGTGGCGGTGGCCTATGGGGTAGTTGATCCTGTAGGTGCAGCAGCAGGTGGCTGGTGGTGGCCTGTGGGGGGGGGGGGAGTTGATCCTGTAGCTGCAGCATCAGTAACAGGTGGTGGTGGTTAACTGTGGGGGAGTTAATCCTGTAGGTGCAGCAGCAGCAGGTAGTGGCAGTGGGCTGTGGGGGAGTTGATCCTGTAGATGCAGCAGCAGCAGGTGGTGATGGTGGAGTGTGGGGGAGTTGATCCTGTACGTGCAGCAGCAGCATCAGCAGGTGGTGGTAGTGGACTGTGGGGGAGTTGATCCTGTAATGTGCAGCAGCAGCAGCAACAACAGCAGCAGCAGCAGCAGCAGCAGCAGCAGGTAGTGGTAGTGGACTGTGGGTGAGTTGATCCTGTAGATGCAGCAGCAGCAGCAGCAACAACAACAAGAGCAGCAGCAGGTGTTGGTAGTGTACTGTGGGGGAGTTGATCCTGTAGGTGCAGCAGTAGGTATTGGTGGTTGACTGTGTGGGAGTTGATCCTGTAGGTGCAGCAGCAGCAGCAGCAGGTGGTGGTGGACTGTGGGGGACTTGATCCTGTTCGTGCAGCAGCAGCAGGTGGTGGTGGTGGACTGTGGGGGAGTTGATCCTGTAGGTGCAGCAGCAGGTGGTGGTGGTGGACTGTGGGTGAGTTGATCATATAGGTGCAGCAGCAGGTGGTGGTGGTGGACTATGGGGGAATTGATCCTGTAGTTGCAGCATCAGCAGCAGCAACAGGTGGTGGTGGTGGACTGTGGGGAAGGGCATCCTTTAGAAGCAGCGGCAGGTGGTGGTGGTCTGTGGCGGAGTTGATCCTGTAGGTGCAGCAGCAGCAGGTGGTGGTGGTGGACTGTAGGACAGTTGATTCTGTAGGTGCAGCAGGTGGTGGCAGTGGACTATGGGGGAAGTGATCCTGTAGGTGCAGCAGGAGCAGGTGATGGTGGTGGACTGTGGGGGAGTTGATCCTGTAGGAGCAGCAGCAGCAGCAGGTGGTGGTGGCCTGTGGGGGAATTGATCCTGTAGGTGCAGCAGCATCAGCAAAAGCAGGTGGTGGTGGTGGTCTGTGAGGGAGGTGATCAGTTAGCTGCAGTGGCAGCAGCAGCAGGTGGTGGTGGTGGACTGGGGGGAAGGGAATCCTGTAGGAGCAGCGGCAGGTGGTGGTGGACTGTAGCGGAGTTGATCCTGTAGGTGCAGCAGCAGCAGGTGGTGGTGGTGGACTGTGGGGGAGTTTATTCTGTAGCTGCATCAGGAGCAGCAGGTGGTAGACTGGGGGGAGGTGATCCTGTAGGTGCAGCAGCAGCAGGTGGTGGTGGTGGACTATGGGGGAGGTGATCCTGTAGTTGGAGCAGCAGCAGCAGGTGGTGGTGGTGGCCTGTGGGGGAGTTGATCCTGTAGGTGCAGCAGCAAGTGGTGGTGGTGGCGGCGTGTAGGAGAATTGATCCTGTAGCTGCAGCATTAGCAGCAGGTGGTTGTGGTGATCTGTGGGGGAGTTAATTCTGTAGGTGCTGCAGGTGGTGGCAGTGGACTATGGGGGAGGTGATTCTGTAGGTGCAGCAGGAGCAGGTGATGGTGGTGGACTGTGGGGGAGTTGATCCTGTCGGAGCAGCAGCAGGTAGTGGTGGTGGACTGTGGGGAAGGGGATCCTGTAGGAGCAGCGGCAGGAGGTGGTGGACTGTAGCGGAGTTGATCCTGTAGGCGCAGCAGCAGCAGGTGGTGGTGGTGTTGGACTGTGGCGGAGTTTATTCTGTAGATGCAGCAGGAGCAGCAGGTGGTGGACTGGGGGGAGGTGATCCTGTAGGTGCAGCAGCAGCAGGTGGTGGTGGTGGCCTGTGGGGGAGTTGATTCTACAGTTGCAGCAGCAGCAACAGGTGGTGGTAGTGGGCTGTGGGGGAGTTAATTCTGTAGGTGCAGCAGGTGGTGGCAGTGGACTATGGGGGAGGTGATCCTGTAGGTGCAGCAGCATGTGGTTGTGGTGGCGGCCTGTGGGGGAGTTGATCCTGTAGGTGTAGGAGCAGCAGCAGGTGATGGTGGTGGCCTGTGGGGGAGTTGATCCTGTAGGTGCAGCAGCAAGTGGTGGTGGTGGCCTGTTGGGGAATTGATCCTGTAGCTGCAGCATCAGCAGCAGGTGGTTCTGGTGGCCTGTGGGGGAGTTGATCCTGCAGTTGCAGCAGCAGCAACAGGTGGTGGTAGTGGGCTGTGGGGGAGTTAATTCTGTAGGTGCAGCAGGTGGTGGCAGTGGACTATGGGGGAGGTGATCCTGTAGGTGCAGCAGGAGCAGGTGATGGTGGTTGACTGTGGGGGAGTTGGTCCTGTAGGAACAGCAGCAGCAGCAGGTGGTGGTGGCCTGTGGGGGAATTGATCCTGTAGGTGCAGCAGCAGCAGCAGGTGGTGGTGGTGGCCTGTGAGGGAGGTGATCCTGTAGGTGCAGTGGCAGTAGCAGCAGGTGGTGGTAGTGGTGGACTGTGGGGAATGGGATCCTGGAGGAGCAGCGGCAGGTGGTGGTGGACTGTGGCGGAGATGATCCTGTAGGTGAAGCAGCAGCAGGTGGTGGTGGTGGACTGTGGGAGAGTTAATTCTGTAGGTGCAGCAGCAGCAGCTGGTGGTGGTGGACTATGGGGGAGGTGATCCTGTAGGTGCAGCAGCAGCAGGTGGTGGTGGTGGACTATGGGGGAGGTGATCCTGTAGGTGCAGCAGCAGGTGGTGGTAGTTAACTATATGGAAGGTGATCCTGTAGGTGCAGCAGTAGCAGGTTGTGGTGGCGGCCTGTGGGGGAGTTAATCCTGTAGGTGCAGCAGCAGGTGGTGGTGGTGGCCTGTGGGGGAATTGATCCTGTAGTTGCAGCATCAGCAGCAGCAACAGGTGGTGGTGGTGGACTGTGGGGAAGGGCATCCTTTAGAAGCAGCGGCAGGTGGTGGTGGTCTGTGGCGGAGTTGATCCTGTAGGTGCAGCAGCAGCAGGTGGTGGTGGTGGACTGTGGGACAGTTGATTCTGTAGGTGTAGCAGGAGCAGCAGGTGGTGGACTGGGGGGAGGTGATCCTGTAGGTGCAGCAGCAGAAGGTGGTGGTGGTGGATTATGGGGGAGGTGATCCTGTAGGTGCAGCACCAGCAGGTGGTGGTGGTGGACTGTGGGAGAGTTCATTCTGTAGGTGCAGCAGCAGGAGGTGGTGGTGGTGGACTGTGGGGGAGTTGATTCTGTAGGTGCAGCAGCAGCAGCAGGTGGTGGACTGGGGGGTGGTGATCCTGTAGGTGCAGCAGCAGCAGGTGGTGGTGGTGGACTATGGGGGAGGTGATCCTGTAGGTGCAGCAGCAGCAGGTGGTGGTGGTGGCCTGTGTGGAAAATGATCCTGTAGGTGCAATAACAGGTGGTGGTGGTGGACTATGGGGGAGGTGATCCTGTAGGTGCAGCGGCAGGTGGTGGTGGTGAACTATATGGGAGGTGATCCTGTAGGTGCAGCAGCAGCAGGAGCAGGTGGTGGTGGTTGACTGTGGAGGGGGTGATCCTGTAGGTACAACAGCAGAGGTGGTGGACTATGAAGGAGGGTATCCTGTAGGTGCAGCAGCAGCAGGTGGTGATGGTGGACTGATGAGGGAGGTGATACTGTAGGTGCAGCAGCAGCAGCAGGTGGTGGTGGACTGTAGGGGAGGTGATCCTCTAGGTGCAGCAGCAGCAGCAGATGGTGGTGGTGGAGTGTGGGGGAGTAGATTCTGTAGGTGCAGCAGCTGGAGCAGCAGCAACAACAGCAGTAGCAGCCGAGAAGCTGGTGGTGGTCTGTGGGGGAGTTTATTCTGTAGGTGGAGCAGGAGCAGCAGGTGGTGGTAGTGGACTGTGGAGGAGTTGATCCTGTAGTTGCAGCAGCAGGTGATGGTGGTGGACTGTGGGGGAGTTGATCCTGTAGGTGCAGCAGCAGAAGGTGGTGATAGTGTGACCGGTGAGGGAGGTGATCCTGTAGGCACAGTGGCAGCAACAGGTGGTATTGGTGGACTGTAGGGGAGGTGATCCTGTAGGTGGAACAGCAGCAGCAGCAGGTGGTGATGGTGGACTGTGGGGGAGTTGATCCTGTAGGTGCAACAGCAGGTGGTGGTGGTGGAATATGGGGGAGGTGATCCTGTAGGTGCAGCAGCAGAAGGTGGTCGTGGTGGACTGTGGGGGAGTTGATCCTATAGGTGCAGCAGGTGGTGATGGTTGACTGTGGGGGAGTTGATCCTGTAGGAGCAGCAGCAGCAGGAGCAGCAGCAGCAGGTGGTGGTGGTATTCTGTGGGGGAATTGATCCTGTAGGTGCAGCAGCAGGTGATGGTGGTGGACTGTGGGGGAGTTGATCCTGTAGGTGCAGCAACAGCAGCAGGTGGTGATGGTGGACTGGTGAGGGAGGTGATCCTGTACGTGCAGCAGCAGCAGCAAGTGGTTTTGGTGGACTGTGGAGGAGGTGATCCTGTAGGTGCAGCAGCAACAGCAGGTGGTGGTGGTTGACTATAGGGGAGGTGATCCTGTAGGTGCAGCAGCAACAGCAGGTCGTGGTGGTGGACTATGGGGGAGGTGATCCTGTAGGTGCAGCAGCAGAAGGTGGTTGTGGTGGTGGACTGTGGGGGAGTTGATGCTGTAGGTGCAGCAGCAGCAGCAAGTGGTGCTAGTGGACTTTGGGGGAGTTGATCCTGCAGGTGCAGCAGCAACAACAGCAGCAGCAGCAGGTGGTGGTGGCGGTGGCCTGTGGGGTAGTTGATCCTGTAGGTGCAGCAGCAGGTGGCTCGTGGTGGCCAGTTGGGGGGGGGGGGAGTTGATCCTGTAGCTGCAGCATCAGTAACAGGTGGTGGTGGTTAACTGTGGGGGAGTTAATCCTGTAGGTGCAGCAGCAGCAGGTAGTGGTAGTAGGCTGTTGGGGAGTTGATCCTGTAGATGCAGCAGCAGCAGGTGGTGATGGTGGACTGTGGGGGAGTTGATCCTGTAGGTGCAGCAGCAGCATCAGTAGGTGGTGGTAGTGGACTGTGGGGGAGTTGATCCTGTAATGTGCAGCAGCAGCAGGTAGTGGTAGTGGACTGTGGGTGAGTTGATCCTGTAGATGTAGCAGCAGCAGCAGCAACAACAACAAGAGCAGCAGCAGGTGTTGGTAGTGTACTGTGGGGGAGTTGATCCTGTAGGTGCAGCAGCAGGTGGTGGTGGTTGACTGTGTGGGAGTTGATCCTGTAGGTGCAGCAGCAACAGCAGCAGCAGCAGGTGGTGGTGGTGGACTGTGGGGGAGTTCATCCTGTACGTGAAGCAGCAGCAGGTAGTGGTGGTGGACTGTGGGGAGTTGATCCTGTAGGTGCAGCAACAGGTGGTGGTGGTGGACTGTGGGTGAGTTGATCATATAGGTGCAGCAGACGCAGGTGGTGGTGGTGGACTATGGGGGAGGTGATCCTGTAGGTGCAGCAGCAGGTGGTGGTAGTTAACTATATGGGAGGTGATCCTCTAGGTGCAGCAGTAGCAGGTTGTGGTGGCGGCCTGTGGGGGAGTTGATCCTGTAGCTGCAGCATCAGCAGCAGGTGGTTGTGGTGGCCCGTGGGGGAGTTGATCCTGCAGTTGCAGCAGCAGCAGCAAGTAGTGGGCTGTGGGGGAGTTAATTCTGTAGGTGCAGCAGGTGGTGGCAGTGGACTATGGGGGAAGTGATCCTGTAGGTGCAGCAGGAGCAGGTGATGGTGGTGGACTGTGGGGGAGTTGATCCTGTAGGAGGAGCAGCAGCAGCAGGTGGTGGTGGCCTGTGGGGGAATTGATCCTGTAGGTGCAGCAGCAGCAGCAAAAGCAGGTGGTGGTGGTGGTCTGTGAGGGAGGTGATCCTTTAGGTGCAGTGGCAGCAGCAGCAGGTGGTGGTGGTGGAATGTGGGGAAGGGAATTCTGTAGGAGCAGCGGCAGGTGGTGGTGGACTGTAGCGGAGTTGATCCTGTAGGTGCAGCAGCAGCAGGTGGTGGTGGTGGACTGTGGGGGAGTTTATTCTGTAGCTGCATCAGGAGCAGCAGGTGGTGGACTGGGGGGAGGTGATCCTGTAGGTGCAGCAGCAGCAGGTGGTGGTGGTGGACTATGGGGGAGGTGATCCTGTAGGTGCAGCAGCAGCAGGTGGTGGTGGTGGACTATGGGGGAGGTGATCCTGTAGGTGGAACAGCAGCAGCAGGTGGTGGTGGTTGCCTGTGGGGGAGTTGATCCTGTAGGTGCAGCAACAAGTGGTGGTGGTGGCGGCGTGTGGGAGAATTGATCCTGTAGCTGCAGCATTAGCAGCAGGTGGTTGTGGTGATCTGTGTGGGAGTTCATCCTGCAGTTGCAGCAGCACGTGGTGGTAGTGGGGTTTGGGGGAGTTAATTCTGTAGGTGCAGCAGGTGGTGGAAGTGGACTATGGGGGAGGTGATCCTGTAGGTGCAGCAGTAGCAGGTGATGGTGGTAGACTGTGGGGGAGTTGATCCTGTAGGAGCAGCAGCAGCAGCAGGTGGTGGTGGTGGACTGTGGGGAAGGGGATCCTGAAGGAGCAGCGGCAGGAGGTGGTGGAATGTAGCGGAGTTGATCCTGTAGGTGCACCAGCAGCAGGTGGTGGTGGTGGACTGTGGCGGAGTTTATTCTGTAGATGCAGCAGGAGCAGCAGGTGGTGGACTGGGGGGAGGTGGTCCTGTCGGTGCAGCAGCAGCAGGTGGTGGTGGTGGCCTGTGGGGGAGTTGATCCTGTAGGTGCAGCAGCAGGTGGTGGTGGTTGACTATGGGGGAGGTGATCCTGTAGGTGCAGCAGCAGCAGGTGGTGGTGGTGGACTATGGGGGAGGTGATCCTGTAGGTGGAGCAGCAGCAGCAGGTGGTGGTGGTGGCCTGTGGGGGAGTTGATCCTGTAGGTGCAGCAGCAAGTGGTGGTGGTGGCGGCGTGTGGGGGAATTGATCCTGTAGCTGCAGCATTAGCAGCAAGTGGTTGTGGTGGCATGTGGGGGAGTTCATCCTGCACTTGCAGCAGCAGCAGCACGTGGTGGTAGTGGGGGAGTTAATTCTGTAGGTGCAGCAGGTGGTGGCAGTGGACTATGGGGGAGGTGATCCTGTTTGTGCAGCAGGAGCAGGTGATGGTGGTGGACTGTGGGGGAGTTGATCCTGTAGGAGCAGCAGCAGCAGCAGGTGGTGTTGGTGGACTGTGGGGAAGGGGATCCTGTAGGAGCAGCGGCAGGTGATGGTGGACTGTGGCGGAGATGATCCTGTAGGTGCAGTAGCAGCAGGTGGTGGTGGTGGACTGTGGGAGAGTTCATTCTGTAGGTGCAGCAGCAGCAGGTGGTGGTGGTGGACTGTGTGGGAGTTGACTGTAGGTGCAACAGCAGCAGTAGGTGGTGGACTGGGGGGAGGTGATCCTGTAGGTGCAGCAGCAGGTGGTGGTGGTGGGCTGTGGGGGAGGTGATCCTGTAGGTGCAGCAGCAGTAGTTGGTGGTGGATGACAATGGGGGAGGTGATCCTGTAGGTGTAGCAGCAGCAGGTGGTGGTGGTAGCTTGTGAGGGAGGTGATCCTGTAGGTGCAGCAGCAGGTGGTGGTGGTGGACTATGGTGGGGGTGATCCTGTAGGTGCAGCAGCAGGTGGTGGCAGTTAACTATATGGGTGGTGATCCTGTAGGTGCAGCAGTAACAGGTGGTGGTGGTGGCCTGTGGGGGAAATGATCCTGTAGGTGCAGCAACAGGTGGTGGTGGTGGACTGTGGGGGAGGTGATCCTGTAGGTGCAGCTGCAAGTGGGGGTGGTGAACTATATGGGAGGTGATCCTGTAGGTGCAGCAGCAGCAGGAGCAGGTGGTGGTCCTGTAGGTACAACAGCAGAGGTGGGGGACTATGATGGAGTTGGTCCTGTAGGTGCAGCAGCAGGTGGTGATGGTGGACTGATGAGGGAGGTGATACTGTATGTGCAGTGGCAGCAACAGGTGGTGGTGGACTGTAGGGGAGGTGATCCTCTAGGTGCAGCAGCAGCAGCAGGTGGTGGTGGTGGAGTGTGGGGGAGTTGATCCTGTAGCTGCAGCAGCAACAGCAGGTGGTGGTGGTTGACTATGGGGGAGGTGATCCTGTAGGTGCAGCAGCAACAACAGGTGGTGGTGGTGGAGTGTGGGGGAGTTGATCCTGTAGGTGCTGCAGCAGCAGCAGGTGGTGGTGGTGGACTGTGGGGGAGTTGATCCTGTAAGTGCAGCAGCAACAGCACGTGGTGGTGGTGGTGGCCTGTGGGGGAGTTGATACTGTAGGTGCAGCAGCAGCAGCAGGTGGTGGTAGTGGACTGGGGGGAGGTGATCCTGTAGGTGCAGCAGCTGCAGGTGGTGGCGGTGGACTATGGGGGAGGTGATCCTGTAGGTGCAGCAGCAGCAGGTGATGGTTGAATCGGCTGCTTGTCCAATTAACCAGTCCGTTCACACATATTTATATTTGGGTTTTAAGTAACGAAACCCAAACGGTAGTTCCTTTGGTTTATTATAAAAGGTTGTAGATATAATTCCTGAGTGTATATCAACCGTAAGTCTCACTGTCTAGGAGTGAATGAGAAAGGGACGGCGTTTATGTATGATAAACGTTTGGTCACGTCCTTTCGATATGAGTTGAGGTGAGCTACTGAGCTTAGGGGCATCGCAGTGCGTGCTTACAGAAATGCTGAGCTATGGGTCTCGCCCTCTTGGGTAAGTTGCCCGCTCACGTGTCCATATCATGTCTCACTCATAGACAGTGGAAAGTTACAGGGGGTGAATCTGAATATAATATCAGATGTATTGACCCATTTATATAATACGTTCTGTTGATGAGACAGGGGCCTATTACATGGTGGTGAACTATTGGGGAGGTGATCCTGTAGGTGCAGCAGCAGCAGGTGATGGTGGTGGCCTGTGGGGGAGTTGATCCTGTAGGTGAAGCAGCAGGTGGTGGTGGTGAACTATATGGGAGGTGATCCTGTAGGTGCAGCAGCAGCAGGTGGTGATGGTGGCCTGTGGGGGAGTTGATCCTGTAGGTGCAGCAGCAGGTGGTGGTGGTGAACAATATGGGAGGTGATCCTGTAGGTGCAGTAGCAGCAGGAGCAGGTGGTGGTGGTGGCGTGTGGAGGAGGTGATCCTGTAGTGCACAGAAGCAGAGGTGGTGGTGGTGGACTATGAAGGAGTTTATCCTGTAGGTGCAGCAGCAGCAGGTGGTGATGGTGGACTGGTGGGGGAGGTGATCCTGTAGGCACAGTAGCAGCAGCAAGTGGTTTTGGTGGACTCTGGGGATGTGATCCTCTAGGTGCAGCAGCAGCAGCAGCAGCAGCAGCAACAACAACAAAAGCAGCAGCAGCACAGCAGCTGGTGGTGGCCTGTGGGGGAGTTTATTCTGTAGGTGCAGTAGGAGCAGCAGGTGGTGGCAGTGGACTGGTGAGGGAGGTGATCCTGTAGGCACTTTGGCAGCAGCAGGTGGTATTGGTGGACTGTAGGGAGAGGTGATCCTGTAGGTGCAGCAGCAGGTGGTGGTGGTGGACTGTGGGGGAGGTGATCCTGTAGGTGCAGCAGCAGCAGGAACAGCAGCAGTTGGTGGTAATGGATTGTGGGGGAGTTGATCCTGTAGGTGCAGCAGCAACAGCACGTGGTGGTGGTGGCCTGTGGGGGAGTTGATCCTGTAGGAGCAGGGGCAGGTGGTGGTGGACTGTGACGGAGTTGATCCTGTAGATGTAGCAGCAGCAGGTGGTTGTGGTGGAATGTGGGGGAGTTAATTCTGTAGGTGCAGCAGGTGGTGGCAGTGGACTATGGGGGAGGTGATCATGTAGGTGCAGCAGGAGCAGCTGATGGTGGTGGACTGTGGGGGAGTTGATCCTGTAGGAGCAGCAGCAGCAGCAGGTGGAGGTGGTGGGCTGTGGGGAGGGTGATCCTGTAGGAGCAGCGGCAGGTGGTGGTGGACTGTGGCGGAGATGATCCTGTAGGTGCAGCAGCAGCAGGTGGTGGACTGTGTGGGAGTTGATTCTGTAGGTGCAGCAGCAGCAGCAGGAGGTGGACTGGGGGGAGGTGATCCTGTAGGTGCAGCAGCAGCAGGTGGTGGTGGTGGGCTATGGGGGAGGTGATCCTGTAGGTGCAGCAGCAGTAGTTGGTGGTGGATGACTATGGGGGAGGTGATCCTGTAGGTGCAGCAGCAGCAGGTGGTGGTGGTAGCCTGTGGGGGAGTTGATCCTGTAGGCGCAGCAGCAGGTGGTGGTGGTGGTGGTGGACTATGGTGGAGGTGACCCTGTAGGTGCAGAAGCAGGTGGTGGCAGTTAACTATATGGGTGGTGATCCTGTAGGTGTAGCAGTAACAGGTGGTGGTGGTGGCCTGTGGGGGAAATGATCCTGTAGGTGCAGCAACAGGTGGTGGTGGTGGACTATGGGGGAGGGGATCCTGTAGGTGCAGCAGCAGGTGGTGGTGGTGAACTATATGGGAGGTGTTCCTGTAGGTGCAGCAGCAGTAGGAGCAGGTGGTGGTCCTGTAGGTACAACAGCAAAGGTGGTGGACTATGATGGAGTTGATCCTGTAGGTGCAGAAGCAGGTGGTGATGGTGGACTGATGAGGGAGGTGATGCTGTAGGTGCAGTGGCAGCAGCAGGTGGTGGTGGACTGTAGGGGAGGTGATCCTCTAGGTGTAGCAGCAGCAGCAGGTGGTGATAGTGGACCGGTGAGGGAGGTGATCCTGTAGGTGGAGCAACAGCAGCAGGTGATGGTGGTGGACTGTGGGGCAGTTGATCCTATAGGTGCACCAGGTGGTGGTGGTAGACTGTGGGGGAATTGATCCTGTAGGAGCAGCAGCAGCAGGAGCAGCAGCACCAGCAGGTGGTGGTGGTGGACTGTGGGGGAGATGATCCTGTAGGTGCAGCAGCAGGTGATGGTGGTGGACTGTGGGGTAGTTGATCCTGTAGGTGCAGCAGCAGCAGTAGGTGGTGATGGTGGACTGGTGAGGGAGGTGATCCTGTAGGCGCAGTGGCAGCAGCATTTGGTTTTGGTGGACTGTGGGGAGGTGATCCTGTAGGTGCAGCAGCAGCAGCAGCAAGTGGTGTTGGTGGAATGTGGGGGAGGTGATCCTGTAGCTGCAGCAGCAACAGCAGGTGGTGGTGGTTGACTATGGGGGAGGTGATCCTGTAGGTGCAGCAGCAACAACAGGTGGTGGTGGTGGAGTGTGGGTGAGTTGATACTGCAGGTGCAGCAGCAGCAGCAGGTGGTGGTGGTGGACTGTGGGGGAGTTGATCCTGTAGGTGCAGCAGCAACAGCACGTGGTGGTGGAGGTGGCCTGTGGGGGAGTTGATACTGTAGGTGCAGCAGCAGCAGCAGGTGGTGGTAGTGGACTGGGGGGAGGTGATCCTGTAGGTGCAGCAGCAGCAGCAGCAGCACAGCAGCTGGTGGTGGCTTGTGGGGGAGTTTATTCTGTAGATGCAGTAGGAGTAGCAGGTGGTGGTAGTGGACTTTGGGGGAGTTGATCCAGTAGGTGCAGCATCAGCAGCAGCAGCAGCAACAACAGCAGCAGCACAGCAGCTGGTGGTGGCCTGTGGGGGAGTTTATTCTGTAGGTGCAGTAGGAGCAGCAGGTGGTGGTAGTGGACTGGTGAGGGAGGTGATCCTGTAGGCACTTTGGCAGCAGCAGGTGGTATTGGTGGTCTGTAGGGAGAGGTGATCCTGTAGGTGCAGCAGCAGGTGGTGGTGGTGGACTGTGGGGGAGGTCATCCTGTAGGTGCAGCAGGAACAGCTGCAGTTGGTGGTAATGGATTGTGGGGGAGTTGATCCTGTAGGTGCAGCAGCAACAGCACGTGGTGGTGGTGGCCTGTGGGGGAGTTGATCCTGTAGGAGCAGGGGCAGGTGGTGGTGGACTGTGACGGAGTTGATCCTGTAGATGTAGCAGCAGCAGGTGGTGCTTATGGAATGTGGGAGAGTTGATTCTGTTGGTGCAGCAGCAGGAGGTGGTGGTGGTGGACTGTGTGGGAGTTGATTCTGTAGGTGCAGCAGCAGCAGGTGGTAGTGGTGGACTGGGGGGAGGTGATCCTGTAGGTGCAGCAGCAGGTGGTGGTGGTGGACTATGGGGGAGGTGATCCTGTAGGTGCCGCAGGAGCAGCAGGTGGTGGTAGTGGGCTGTGGGGGAGTTAATCCTATAGGTGCAGCAGTTGGTGGCAGTGGACTATGGGGGAGGTGATCCTGTAGGTGCAGCAGGAGCAGCAGCAGCTGGTGGTTGTGGACTATGGAGCAGGTGATCATGTAGTTGCAGCAGCAGCAGGTGGTGGTGGTGAACTATGAGGGATGTGATCCTGTAGGTGCAGCAGCAGCAGGTGATGGTGGTGGCCTGTGGGGGAGTTGATCCTGTAGGTGCAGCAGCAGGTGGTGGTGGTGGACTATGGGGGAGGTGATCCTGTAGGTGCAGCAGCAGGTGGTGGTAGTGATCTATATGGGAGGTGATCCTGTAGGTGCAGCAGCAGCAGGTGGTGATGGTGGCCTGTGGGGGAAATGAACCTGTAGGTGCAGCAGCAGGTGGCGGTGGTGGACTGTGGGGGAGGTGATCCTGTAGGTGCAGCAGCAGCAGGTTGTGGTGGACTATGGGGGAGGTGATCCTGTAGGTGCAGCAGCAGGTGGTGGTGGTGAACTATATGGGAGGTGATCCTGTAGGTGCAGCAGCAGTAGGTGGTGGTGGTGATCCTGTAGGTGCTGCAGCAGCAGGTGGCGATGGTGGACTGTGGGGGAGGTGATCCTGTAGGTGCAGCAGCAGCAGCAGGTAGTGATGGTGGCCTGTGGGGGAGGTGATCCTGTAGGTGCAGCAGCAGCAGCAGGTTGTGATGGTGGACTGTGGGGGAGGTGATCCTGTAGGTGCAGCAGCAGCAACAGGTGGTGATGGTGAACTGTGGGGGAGTCGATCCTATAGGTGCAGCAGCAGCAGTAGGTGGTGATGGTGGACTGTGGTGGAGTCGATCCTGTAAGTGCAGCAGCAGCAGGTGATGGTTGTGGAGTGTGGGGGAGGTGATCATGTAGGTGCAGCAGCAACAGCAGGTGGTGGTGGTGTACTGTGGGGTAGTTGATCCTGAAGGTGCAGTGGCAGCTGGTGGTGATGGTGGAGTGTCGGGGAGGTGATCCTGTAGGTGCAACAACAGCAGCATTGGGTGGTAGTGGACTGTGGGGAAGGTGATCCTGTAGGTGCAGCAACAGCAGCAGCAGGTTGTGGCGGTGGTGGACTGTAGGGGAGGTGATCCTCTAGGTGCAGCAGCAGCAACAGGTGGTGATGGTGGAGTGTGGGGGGAGTTGATCCTGTAGGTGCAGCAGCAGCAGCAGCAACAACAGCAGCAGTTTATTCTGTAGGTGCAGTAGGAGCAGCAGGTGGTGGTGGTGAACTGTGGGGGAGTTGATCCTGTAGGTGCAGCAGCAGCAGGTGGTGGTGGTGGACTGTGGGGGAGTTGATCCTGTAGGTGCAGAAGCAGCAGCAGCAGCAGCACTGCAGCTGGTGGTGGCCTGTGGGGGAGTTTATTCTGTAGGTGCAGTAGGAGCAGTAGGTGGTGGTAGTGGACTGGTGAGGGAGGTGATCCTGTAGGTGCAGCAGCAGCAGCAGGAACAGCAGCAGTTGGTGGTAATGGATTGTGGGGGATTTGATCCTGCAGTTGCAACAGCAGGTGATGGTGGTGAACTGTGGGGGAGTTGATCCTGTAGGTGCAGCAACAGCAGGTGGTGATGGTGGACTGGGGAGGGAGGTGATCCTGTAAGCAGAGTGGCAGCAGCAGGTAGTATTGGTGGACTGTAGGGGAGGTGATCCTGTTGGTGCAGCAGCAGCAGGAACAGCAGCAGTTGGTGGTAATGGATTGTGGGGGAGTTGATCCTGTAGGTGTAGCAGCAACAGCACGTGGTGGTGGTGGACTTTGGGGGAGGTGATCCTGTAGGTGCAGCAGCAGCAGGAACAGCAGCAGTTGGTGGTAATGGATTGTGGGGGAGTTGATCCTGTAGGTGTAGCAGCAACAGCACGTGGTGGTGGTGGCCTGTGGGGGAGTTGATCCTGTAGGAGCAGGGGCAGGTGGTGGTGGACTGTGATGGAGTTGATCCTGTAGATGTAGCAGCAGCAGGTGGTGGTGGTGGAATGTGGGAGAGTTGATTCTGTAGGTGCAGCAGCTGGAGGTGGTGGTGGTGGACTGTGGGGGAGTTGATTCTATAGGTGCAGCATCAGCAGGTGGTAGTGGAGGACTGGGGGGAGGTGATCCTGTAGGTGCAGCAGCAGCAGGTGGTGGTGGTGGTCATCCTGTAGGTGCCGCAGCAGCAGCAGCTTGTGGTAGTGGGCTGTGGGGGAGTTAATCCTATAGGTGCAGCAGTTGGTGCCAGTGGACTATGGGGGAGGTGATCCTGTAGGTGCAGCAGGAGCAGCAGCAGCTGGTGGCGGTTGACTATGGGCCAGGTGATCCTGTAGGTGCAGCAGCAGCAGGTGGTGGTGGTGAGCTATGGGGGAGGTGATCCTGTAGGTGCAGCAGCAGCAGGTGATGGTGGTGCCCTGTGGGGGAGTTGATCCTGTAGGTGCAGCAGCAGGTGGTGGTGATGGACTATGGGGGAGGTGATCCTGTAGGTGCAGCAGCAGGTGGTGGTGGTGAACTATATGGGAGGTGATCCTGTAGGTGCAGCAGCAGCAGATGGTGATGGTGGCCTGTGGGGGAAATGATCCTGTAGGTGCAGCAGCAGGTGGTGGTGGTGGACTGTGGGAGAGGTGATCCTGTAGGTGCAGCAGCAGCAGCAGGTGGTGGTGGACTATGGGGGAGGTGATCCTGTAGGTGCAGCAGCAGGTGGTGGTGGTGAACTGTATGGGAGGTGATCCTGTAGGTGCAGCAGCAGCAGGTGGTGGTGGTGATCCTGTAGGTCCTGCAGCAGCAGGTGGTGATGGTGGACTGTGCGGGAGGTGATCCTGTAGGTGCAGCAGCAGCAGGTGGTGATGGTGGACTGTGGGGGAGGTGATCCTGTAGGTGTAGCAGCAACTGCAGGTGGTGATGGTGGCCTGTGGGGGAGGTGATCCTGTAGGTGCAGCAACAGCAGGTGGTGGTGGTGGACTATGGGGAAGGTGATCCTGTAGGTGCAGCAGCAGCAGGTGGTGGTGGTGGACTATGGGGGAGGTGATCCTCTAGGTGCAGCAGCAGAAGGTGGTGGTGGTGGCCTATGGGGGAGTTGATCCTGTAGGTGCAGCAGCAGGTGGTGGTGGTGGACTATGGGGGAGGTGATCCTGTAGGTGCAGCAGCAGGTGGTGGTAGTTAACTATACGGGTGGTGATCCTATAGGTACAGCAGTAGCAGGTTGTGGTGGCGGCCTGTGGGGGAGTTATTCCTGTAGGTGCAGCAGCAAGTGGTGGTGGTGGCCTGTGGGGGAATTGATCCTGTAGTTGCAGCATCAGCAGCAGCAGCAGGTGGTGGTGGTGGACTGTGGGGAAGGGGATCCTTTAGGAGCAGCGGCAGGTGGTGGTGGTCTGTGGCGGAGTTGATCCTTTAGGTGCAGCAGCAGCAGGTGGTGGTGGTGGACTGTGGCAGAGTTGATTCTGTAGGTGCAGCAGCAGGAGGTGGTGGACTGTGGGGGAGTTGATTCTGTAGGTGCAGCAGGAGCAGCAGGTGGTGGACTGGGGGGAGTTGATCCTGTTGGTGCAGCAGCAGAAGGTGGTGGTGGTGGACTATGGGGGAGGTGATCCTGTAGGTGCAGCACCAGCAGGTGGTGGTGGTGGACTGTGGGAGAGTTCATTCTGTAGGTGCAGCAGCAGGAGGTGGTGGTGGTGGGCTGTGGGGGGAGTTCAGTCTGTAGGTGCAGCAGCAGCAGCAGGTGGTGGACTGGGGGGTGGTGATCCTCTAGGTGCAGCAGCAGCAGCAGATGGTGGTGGTGGACTATGGGGGAGGTGATCCTGTAGGTGCAGCAGCAGCAGGTGGTGGTGGTGGCCTGTGGGGGAAATGATCCTGTAGGTGCAATAACAGGTCGTGGTGGTGGACTATGGGGGAGGTGATCCTGTAGGTGCAGCGGCAGGTGGTGGTGGTGAACTATATGGGAGGTGATCCTGTAGGTGAAGCAGCAGCAGGAGCAGGTGGTGGTGGTTGACTGTGGAAGAGGTGATCCTCTAGGTGCAGCAGCAGCAGCAGATGGTGGTGGTGGAGTGTGGGGGAGTTGATTCTGTAGGTGCAGCAGCTGGAGCAGCAGCAACAACAGCAGTAGCAGCCGAGAAGCTGGTGGTGGCTTGTGGGGGAGTTTATTCTGTAGGTGGAGCAGGAGCAGCAGGTGGTGGTAGTGGACTGTGGAGGAGTTGATCCTGTAGTTGCAGCAGCAGGTGATGGTGGTGGACTGTGGGGGAGTTGATCCTGTAGGTGCAGCAGCAGAAGGTGGTGATAGTGTGACCGGTGAGGGAGGTGATCCTGTAGGCACAGTGGCAGCAACAGGTGGTATTGGTGGACTGGAGGGGAGGTGATCCTGTAGGTGGAACAGCAGCAGCAGCAGGTGGTGATGGTGGACTGTGGGGGAGTTGATCCTGTAGGTGCAACAGCAGGTGGTGGTGGTGGACTATGGGGGAGGTGATCCTGTAGGTGCAGCAGCAGAAGGTGGTCGTGGTGGACTGTGGGGGAGTTGATCCTATAGGTACAGCAGGTGGTGGTGGTTGACTGTGGGGGAGTTGATCCTGTAGGAGCAGCAGCAGCAGGAGCAGCAGCAGCAGGTGGTGGTGGTGTTCTGTGGGGGAATTGATCCTGTAGGTGCAGCAGCAGTGATGGTGGTGGACTGTGGGGGAGTTGATCCTGTAGGTGCAGCACAGCAGCAGGTGGTGATGGTGGACTGGTGAGGGAGGTGATCCTGTACGTGCAGCAGCAGCAGCAAGTGGTTTTGGTGGACTGTGGGGGAGGTGATCCTGTAGGTGCAGCAGCAACAGCAGGTGGTGGTGGTTGACTATAGGGGAGGTGAACCTGTAGGTGCAGCAGTACAGCGTGTCGTGGTGGTGGACTATGGGGGAGGTGATCCTGTAGGTGCAGCAGCAGAAGGTGGTTGTGGTGGTGGACTGTGGGGTGTTGATGCTGTAGGTGCAGCAGCAGCAGCAGGTGGTGGTAGTGGACTTTGGGGGAGTTGATCCTGTAGGTGCAGAGCAACAACAGCAGCAGCAGCAGGTGGTGGTGGCGGTGGCCTGTGGGGTAGTTGGTCCTGTAGGTGCAGCAGCAGGTGGCTGGTGGTGGCCTGTGGGTGGGGGGGGGGAGTTGATCCTGTAGCTGCAGCATCAGTAACAGATGGTGGTGGTTAACTGTGGGGGAGTTAATCCTATAGGTGCAGCAGCAGCAGGTAGTGGCAGTGGGCTGTGGGGGAGTTGATCCTGTAGATGCAGCAGCAGCAGGTGGTGATGGTGGACTGTGGGGGAGTTCATCCTGTAGGTGCAGCAGCAGCATCAGCAGGTGGTGGTAGTGGACTGTGGGGGAGTTGATCCTGTAATGTGCAGCAGCAGCAGGTAGTGGTAGTGGACTGTGGGTGAGTTGATCCTGTAGATGCAGCAGCAGCAGCAGCAACAACAACAAGAGCAGCAGCAGGTGTTGGTAGTGTACTGTGGGGGAGTTGATCCTGTAGGTGCAGCAGCAGGTGGTGGTGGTTGACTGGGTGGGAGTTGATCCTGTAGGTGCAGCAGCAACAGCAGCAGCAGCAGGTGGTGGTGGTGGACTGTGGGGGAGTTGATCCTGTACGTGCAGCAGCAGCAGGTGGTGGTGGTGGACTGTGGGGGAGTTGATCCTGTAGGTGCAGCAACAGGTGGTGGTGGTGGACTGTGGGTGAGTTGATCATATAGGTGCAGCAGCAGCAGGTGGTGGTGGTGGACTATGGGGGAGGTGATCCTGTAGGTGCAGCAGCAGGTGGTGGTAGTTAACTATATGGGAGGTGATCCTGTAGGTGCAGCAGTAGCAGGTTGTGGTGGCGGCCTGTGGGGGAGTTGATCCTGTAGCTGCAGCATCAGCAGCAGGTGGTTGTGGTGGCCCGTGGGGGAGTTGATCCTGCAGTTGCAGCAGCTGCAGCAGGTAGTGGGCTGTGGGGGAGTTAATTCTGTAGGTGCAGCAGGTGGTGGCAGTGGACTATGGGGGAAGTGATCCTGTAGGTGCAGCAGGAGCAGGTGTTGGTGGTGGACTGTGGGGGAGTTGATCCTGTAGGAGGAGCACCAGCAGCAGGTGGTGGTGGCCTGTGGGGGAATTGATCCTGTAGGTGCAGCAGCAGCAGCAAAAGCAGGTGGTGGTGGTGGTCTGTGAGGAAGGTGATCCTTTAGGTGCAGTGGCAACAGCA
Organism: Homarus gammarus; assembly: GCA_958450375.1. Lineage (NCBI taxonomy): Eukaryota > Metazoa > Arthropoda > Malacostraca > Decapoda > Nephropidae > Homarus > Homarus gammarus. Next base: position 216,255 of record CAUDMG010001529.1, read on the forward strand.
GCAGGTGGTGTTGGTGAAATGTGGGGAAGGGAATTCTGTAGGAGCAGCGGCAGGTGGTGGTGGACTGTAGCGGAGTTGATCCTGTAGGTGCAGCAGCAGCAGGTGGTGGTGGTGGACTGTGGGGGAGTTTATTCTGTAGCTGCATCAGGAGCAGCAGGTGGTGGACTGGGGGGAGGTGATCCTGTAGGTGCAGCAGCAGCAGGTGGTGGTGGTGACTATGGGGGAGGTGATCCTGTAGGTGCAGCAGCAGCAGGTGGTGGTGATGGACTATGGGGGAGGTGATCCTGTAGGTGGAGCAGCAGCAGCAGGTGGTGGTGGTGGCCTGTGGGGGAGTTGATCCTGTAGGTGCAGCAACAAGTGGTGGTGGTGGCGGCGTGTGGAGAATTGATCCTGTAGCTGCAGCATTAGCAGCAGGTGGTTGTGGTGGCATGTGTGGGAGTTCATCCTGCAGTTGCAGCAGCAGCAGCACGTGGTGGTAGTGGGGGAGTTAATTCTGTAGGTGCAGCAGGTGGTGGCAGTGGACTATGGGGGAGGTGATCCTGTAGGTGCAGCAGGAGCAGGTCATGGTGGTGGACTATGGAGGAGTTAATCCTGTAGGAGCAGCAGCAGCAGCAGGTGGTGGTGGTGTACTGTGGGGAAGGGGATCCTGTAGGAGCAGCGGCAGGTGATGGTGGACTGTGGCGGAGATGATCCTGTAGGTGCAGTAGCAGCAGGTGGTGGTGGTGGACTGTGGGAGAGTTCATTCTGTAGGTGCAGCAGCAGCAGGTGGTGGTGGTGGACTGTGTGGGAGTTGATCCTGTAGGTGCAGCAGCAGCAGTAGGTGGTGGACTGGGGGGAGGTGATCCTGTAGGTGCAGCAGCAGCAGGTGGTGGTGGTGGCCTATGGGGGAGGTGATCCTGTAGGTGCAGCAGCAGTAGTTGGTGGTGGATGACAATGGGGGAGGTGATCCTGTAAGTGAAGCAGCAGCAGGTGGTGGTGGTAGCTTGTGGGGAGTTGATCCTGTAGGTGCAGCAGCAGGTGGTGATGGTGGACTATGGTGGGGGTGATCCTGTAGGTGCAGCAGCAGGTGGTGGCAGTTAACTATATGGGTGGTGATCCTGTAGGTGCAGCAGCAGGTGGTGGTGGTGGCCTGTGGGGGAAATGATCCTGTAGGTGCAGCAACAGGTGGTGGTGGTGGACTCTGGGGGAGGTGATCCTGTAGGTGCAGCAGCAAGTGGTGGTGGTGAACTATATGGGAGTTGATCCTGTAGGTGCAGCAGCAGCAGGAGCAGGTGGTGGTCCTGTAGGTACAACAGCACAGGTGGGGGACTATGATGGAGTTGGTCCTGTAGGTGCAGCAGCAGCAGGTGGTGATGGTGGACTGATGAGGGAGGTGATACTGTAGGTGCAGTGGCAGCAGCAGGTGGTGGTGGACTGTGGGGGAGTTGATCCTCTAGCTGCAGCAGCAGCAGCAGGTGGTGGTGGTGGACTGTGGGGGAGTTGATCCTGTAGCTGCAGCAGCAGCAGCAGGTGGTGGTGGTGGACTCTGGGGGAGGTGATCCTGTAGGTGCAGCAGCAGCAGCAGGTGGTGGTGGTGGACTGTGGGGGAGTTGATCCTGTAAGTGCAGCAGCAACAGCACGTGGTAGTGGTGGTGGCCTGTGGGGGAGTTGATACTGTAGGTGCAGCAGCAGCAGCAGGTGGTGGTAGTGGACTGGGGGGAGGTGATCCTGTAGGTGCAGCAGCTGCAGGTGGTGGCGGTGGACTATGGGGGAGGTGATCCTGTAGGTGCCAGCAGCAGCAGGTGATGGTTTGAATCGGCTGCTCGTCCAATTAACCAGTCCGTTCACACATATTTATATTTGGGTTTTAAGTAACGAAACCCAAACGGTAGTTCCTTTGTTTTTATTATAAAAGGTTGTAGATATAATTCCTGAGTGTATATCAACCGTACGTCTCACTGTCTAGGAGTGAATGAGAAAGGGACGGCGTTTATGTATGATAAACGTTAGGTCACGTCCTTTCGATATGAGTTGAGGTGAGCTACTGAGCTTAGGGGCATCGCAGTGCGTGCTTACAGAAATGCTGAGCTATGGGTCTCGCCCTCTTGGGTAAGTTGCCCGCTCACGTGTCCATATCATGTCTCACTCATAGACAGTGGAAAGTTACAGGGGGTGAATCTGAATATAATATCAGATGTATTGACCCATTTATATAATACGTTCTGTTGATGAGACAGGGGCCTATTACATGGTGGTGAACTATTGGGGAGGTGATCCTGTAGGTGCAGCAGCAGCAGGTGATGGTGGTGGCCTGTGGGGGAGTTGATCCTGTAGGTGAAGCAGCAGGTGGTGGTGGTGAACTATATGGGAGGTGATCCTGTAGGTGCAGCAGCAGCAGGTGGTGATGGTGGCCTGTGGGGGAGTTGATCCTGTAGGTGCAGCAGCAGGTGGTGGTGGTGAACTATATGGGAGGTGATCCTGTAGGTGCAGTAGCAGCAGGAGCAGGTGGTGGTGGTGGCGTGTGGAGGAGGTTGATCCTGTAGTGCACAGAAGCAGAGGTGGTGGTGGTGGACTATGAAGGAGTGTATCCTGTAGGTGCAGCAGCAGCAGGTGGTGATGGTGGACTGGTGAGGGAGGTGATCCTGTAGGCACAGTAGCAGCAGCAAGTGGTTTTGGTGGACTCTGGGGAGGTGATCCTCTAGGTGCAGCAGCAGCAGCAGCAGCAGCAACAACAAAAGCAGCAGCACACCAGCTGGTGGTGGCCTGTGGGGGAGTTTATTCTGTAGGTGCAGTAGGAGTAGCAGGTGGTGGCAGTGGACTGGTGAGGGAGGTGATCCTGTAGGCACTTTGGCAGCAGCAGGTGGTATTGGTGGACTGTAGGGAGAGGTGATCCTGTAGGTGCAGCAGCAGGTGGTGGTGGTGGACTGTGGGGGAGGTGATCCTGTAGGTGCAGCAGCAGCAGGAACAGCAGCAGTTGGTGGTAATGGATTGTGGGGGAGTTGATCCTGTAGGTGCAGCAGCAACAGCACGTGGTGGTGGTGGCCTGTGGGGGAGTTGATCCTGTAGGAGCAGGGGCAGGTGGTGGTGGACTGTGATGGAGTTGATCCTGTAGATGTAGCAGCAGCAGGTGGTTGTGGTGGAATGTGGGGGAGTTAATTCTGTAGGTGCAGCAGGTGGTGGCAGTGGACTATGGGGGAGGTGATCCTGTAGGTGCAGCAGGAGCAGGTGATGGTGGTGGACTGTGGGGGAGTTGATCCTGTAGGAGCAGCAGCAGCAGCAGGTGATGGTGGTGGACTGTGGGGAAGGGGATCCTCTAGGAGCAGCGGCAGGTGGTGGTGGACTGTGGCGGAGATGATCCTGTAGGTGCAGCAGCAGCAGGTGGTGGACTGTGTGGGAGTTGATTCTGTAGGTGCAGCAGCAGCAGCAGGAGGTGGACTGGGGGGAGGGTGATCCTGTAGGTGCAGCAGCAGCAGGTGGTGGTGGTGGGCTATGGGGGAGGTGATCCTGTAGGTGCAGCAGCAGTAGTTGGTGGGTGGATGACTATGGGGGAGGTGATCCTGTAGGTGCAGCAGCAGCAGGTGGTGTGGGTAGCCTGTGGGGGAGCTGGGCTTGAACTGAGCGTTAGCCAGAGTGTACTGTGCCAAGACAGCTTTGGTCATATCACTGGCAATGTCTTTGTTTGTGTAAGTTCTTTGGTTCTTTTCACTGATTTGCCTGATTAAAACACCGTATCTCAAAGCCTCTCTCTTTGTAGGCAACTCCGACTTCAGGAGCTCTCTCCCAGACCCAAGATAGTGACTGAGATGGCTGGATTTTTGGTTCCTCGTCCTGACACAAGCAGCCATCGCAAATATTATCAACTTATAAATGCATCAGAATCTGAAACAGAAAGAAATATTGTTAGTTGGGTTGTTAAAGAATGAAGTCAGAAAGCAATGTTCACTATTTAATTGTAATGCACTAATGCAGCTGTACGTTAGATTTTCGATAAATTTCACGCTAAAGTTTACCTAGCAAAAGGTTGCAAAATATTGAAACTGAAATTATTTTCTGTTTATATACACTAAAATCTACCAAAAAAGTGATGAGCCATTAGTTTTAGCTGATCTTCCCTCCTATGACACACCCTAATGGGGGGGCCATGTTGACAGACTCCCAGTTCTTGTGTCAGGCAATGGCACCTCCCAACTTCTTGTTGTTCCAAAACTTCCCTCTGGTGCCGGTGATGAACAAGCAAAAGCTGTTGTGAAGGCTTTGCAGCAATGGCACGTTGCAGACATCGTGCATGGCATGTGTTTTGATACAACACGCTCAAATACTGGTCACCACAAGGGTGCGTGTGTCAAAATTGAGCAGTTTCTGGGTCGTGATTTGCTATATTTTGCCTGCCTTCACCATGTACTAGAACTTGTAGCTGAAGCTGCTTTTGAAACTGTAATGGGGCACTCAGCTGCTCCTGACATATAGCTGTTCCGAAGATTCCAAGCCAAATGGGAACAAATTGACAAGCAGAAGTTTGAAGACTCCTCCACCGACGATCTGGCAGAAGAATCGGTCAGAGCTGTTAGGGACGATCTAACCAACTTCATTGAGAAGGCTCTATTGGAGACACAGCTTCGAAGATGATTATCGAGAGCTGCTAGAGCTGGCCTCCATCTTCCTTGGCACATCACCTTCTCGTGGAGTACGATTTTCTGCTCCTGGTGCAATGCACCAAGCACGATGGATGGCAAAGACCATTTAATCCTTCAAAGTGTGGTTATTCCGTTCTCAGTTTAAGCTTACTCCAAAGAAGAACAGAGGACCAAGAGATTTGTGCATTTTCCTTTCCCGAATATATGTGAAGGCTTGGACAACTGCTCCACTTGCTGCAAAGGCACCAAAAGGAGATCTGATGTTGCTTAAAGCTCTACAAGACTACAGTACCATCAGCGATGCCATATCAAAGGCAACTTTCCACAAAATGATGAGACACCTCTGGTACTTGTCAGAAGAGTTGGTTGCATTGGCCTTCTTTGATGACGATGTTCTCCCAGCAGTGAAGGACCGCATGTTGGAAGCTATGAACATCGTTATTGGAGAAGAAAAGCATGTCAAACGGGTTACAATCAATCCAGACACACTCCAAGTGAAGAACCTATATGATTTCACGACAAAGAACACAAAGTCATTTTTCAAAAAGCTCAACTTGAATACAGATTTCCTGGCCCTCCCAGTAGAACAGTGGAAAGATGATCCTGGCTTCCAAAATGCGAAAGCCAGTGTACAAGCTTTGTCTGTGATTAATGATCATGCAGAAAGAGGAGTAGCCTTAGTTCAAGATTTCTCAGGCCGCATCACCAAGGACGAACAGCAACTGCAGTATCTACTGCAAGCAGTTGCTGACCACAGGAAATCATTCCCTGATGCCCTCAAGCAGACCTTACTGGGCGACAAAGAGTGAGACTGGTCCTCATGCGACCCCTGCCTTGAGCAGCTAATACCCACTTAGACTAAGTGGGGGGGGGGGGGGGGCAGGCTTGGGGGCTAGGAAATGATGTGTTATGAACATTAAGCATAGGCATAATATTGTTAAATTTCATTTGACTTGAGCAACCTTTAATTATTAAGATATGTAAAAAATATTTTACATGCAATGTTTCTACCCCAAATGAAAACTTTTGCCACGGTCTGTGACAAAAAATGTCAAATTTTGTTTTTTGCCCCAAAATAAGGACCATCCTAAATTATATATATATATATATATATATATATATATATATATATATATATATATTATATATATATATATATATATATATATATATATATATGCTGATAACCACAAGGAAAGAAGAAATCACGAAGTTCCCAAGCGCTTTCGTGTAATTCACATCTTCACGCGCTCCTACAGTGATTTACTTGCATATATATATATATATATATATATATATATATATATATATATATAATATATATATATATATATATATATATATATATATATATATATATATATATATATATATGGCCTATCTTTTTACAAAATGTTTCTTCATTATATATTCCTAAAAATCAGTGCTGGTGGCGGTTTATTGGGAGACAATGTATTTTATTAAAAGTAATTTTTCATACTGAAGAAACAGATGATAAAAAAAGAGGACGAAGATAACATTAACAAATGATCCCAAGAAGCGAGGATATTTCAGCCTCGGACAACTAGACTCAATCCTACCAACTAGAATTCGAAAATATGTTTGTATAACCTCACCTTCTCCTTGTCATTTTATTAATCCAATATCGATGAACGAGGTTGTATCATTTTTATCGTTTGCTTATAACTTAGGTGATTGTCTAAAACGTATAACATTATATCCTTCAAACTCCGCTCTTCCATTTTCCAATCCCGCAAAGTGGTTAATAATACTTCCATTTGTTACTTTAAGGTGTTCTGGTACTAAATTAGAATATGTGTATTACAAATAAAATAAAATTAGTATACAATATATATATATATATATATATATTTCATTAGCCCAATAAAGCATGCGGACTTCTACATACAATCAACACCTCAACCCGCCAGGATTCGAACCCACGGCACACAAGCCTATGACTGTGACCGGGGAACGCTAACCGCTGGACCACCAGGATACTAAAAGCGGTCTAAGTGATACGGGTGGTCCCCATTAGAGGTTCACTGCGCCATAAGCTCGTTGAACAGGCTTTGTGTGAAATATAACAAAGTCTAGGACTGCTTTTAGTACCCTGGTGGTCCAGCGGTTAGCGTTCCCCGGTCACAGTCATAGGCTTGTGTGCCGTGGGTTCGAATCCTGGCGGGTTGAGGTGTTGATTATATATATATATATATATGTATACTCGTTATTAATTTCTGTTGATGTAATTAGTATTTGTATTGTTCATAATGGGCATACATCATTTTTCCAGGTTTATTGACCAAACAAAAATTGAATAATCTGTAGACGTAAAGGAAAATTTAACAACAAATTTAGATAATATCTTTTCGTCCATCAATAATTTAGAAGTTATAGGTATTGATGGGTCAATGTTTTTTCATGCCTATGCTACATCCAACGAATTATAGCCACAAACAGTTGATATTGAAAAAAAAACAAGTCACAAGGTCTGTAATATTATACTTAATTATATAAAAGTGATTATAAATGTTATAAATAGTGATAATGATGATAGTGATAATACAATTATTTTATGTTTTATGGATGGTCATTCCATTGTAGAAAAAACCCCCAGAAGATTGTGTAGTGAGAAAAATAGAGATATTTTGTAAAAAATGACTACAGTATATCCCAAAAATTGTAATTGGAAAATTATACAACTGATCTATTAAAAAATGCTTATTTAAAAAAATATGCACGTTATCTTACAACTTGAAATTGTATTCAACAGCTGGAGTACCATATTATGAAAGACTTGGAGGAGAAATCGCTTTTTATCGTTTAATGAGAAAACATTTACTGAAAATGAAATTTACAATATTTTTTCTGTAATTATAAGTGGCGATTCTGATGTTACTGCCATGACTATATTACGCAATGCATATAGACTTTTACTCATCCACCCTTCCTTTGGTACCAATAGAAAATCAATTGGATTGGGAAGTTATAATACAATGATGAAACATATGGGGTTCAATAGTGATCAATTTCTCCGATATCTAATTTTACAGTTCAAATTTTTTGGTAGTGACTATAATGTTGGGTTAGTTTCCTGTTGGACACCATCTAAAGGAGAAATTATTCTAAAATCGATCATGGAAAATCAAAATAATATCTTGAGTATCTGTAAAAATTTTCGGAGGCATTGATCTTCAAGGGATGAATCTGTGATAAACCAAGTATTAGGATGTACTGGTGTAATTAAAGAGCATCATTTTAATGATCTTTTAAAACTAGTTATAATCGAAGCCATTGATAGTGTAGGAGTTCGTGGTATAATGTTGTCTAGCACTCAGGATGGATGGAAACTCTAAGGTGGTTTTCTTGTATAATATAAGTTATATGATAGACAGTCTGGTGCTGGAGGTGCCGTGTGGTGAGGAGCTGCTCAGTAGAGACGTTCGGTGAGTAGCGTGTTGAAGGAGGTAGATGTGCAGGAGCTCGTTAAAGATGTTGCCTGTTGCTGGCCTCCTGGTTGAATGAATGCTGACAGCGTGGAGCTTGCTGGAGGAGGTGTTGCTTGTTCAAGAAGAGAGACCAGAATGAATCTCAATGGAGAGACAGAGCTTATATACCCAGCAGCCGTGAGAACTCAATGAGTCATGTTGGGAAAACCCGAGAAAGTCGCCGGTCTTTGGTTCGTTGCTAGGTTACGGTAACATCTACTGTCGCCTCTCTCTTGGTTGCTAGGATACGGCGGCGCATTGGAATGCAGATACGCAGTTGTAGGGGAGACGTCCACTACAATACTCCCCCTCCCCTCCCGGCGCGGCGGGAGGCTGGATGTTGTCCGGGTTGTGTCCCACACATAACACATACCGGGCAGGTGTATGTACGACTCTACCGCTACGTGTAACAACTCCGTCTAGTGACACAAAACCTGTGGGAGAATTAGGAGGAGAAAGAGGGTTTGGGATAAGAGGAGGTTGTACAAGCAATGGTTGTTGTGCTCCTGCTGCTGCAGGGGCTGCGTCAGGAGGAGGGTCCATGGCAGGAGCAGGTTCTATGATAGAAGGAAGGTCTATTACAGGTTCAGGTTCTATGACAGGAGGAGGGTCTATGACAGGAGCAGGTTCTATGATAGAAGGGAGGTCTATTACAGGTTCAGGTTCTATGACAGGAGGAGGGTCTATGACAGGAGCAGGTTGTACATGAGGGTGAAAAGAGGGTGCCCAGAAATGTCGTGGGCGTGGTGTTGCTGCCGGTGGTAACTGCGGGTAGACTGGTGCAGGCGTAGTTTGTTGATGGTGCTGCTGGGCTGGGGGCCCGACGGGTAAGGCGGCCGGTTTGATTCGGTCTATGCTGACGGTGTCATGTCTGCCATTCCGGATAATTGTCAGGAACTTTGCTGAACGGGTAACCACCTGGAAGGGTCCATCGTAGGGGCGTTGTAATGGGTTGTGGTGAGCATCATGCCTGACGTAGACATACTCGGCTGTGAGTAGTGCAGGAGGGATGTGTTCAGGGCGCCGAGTAGGCTGGCGTGGAGCAGTAGCTCTGAATGCAAAAACTGCTTGTCGTAGCTTTTTTAGTAAGTCGTGACGAACGGCTGGAGTGGTTTGGTTGGGATCAGGAGGGAGTGAGAAATACCCGGGTAGCCGAAGGGGCTCGCCTAGTGTCAGATCTGCTGGGCTACAGTCCATATCCTCCTTGTGTGACGCACGGATGCCGAGGAGCACTGAGGGAAGCGCATCAGTCCAGCTGTAAGGGTCGTGCTGTGCCTTGAATGCGTCCTTCAGTTGCCGGTGAAAACGCTCTACCATGCCGTTGGCTTGAGGGTGGTATGCTGTAGTGCGTTGTCTAGACGTGCCGAGGAACTGTAGGAGGTGCTGCCAGAGTTGTGACTCAAACTGTACTCCTCGGTCAGTGATTACGGTTGCGGGAAGGCCAAAACGGGAAACCCAACCGGACATGAAGGCGCGGACCCTAGTCTCTGCTGTAGCGTTGGGCATGGGAATTGCTTCTGTCCAACTGGTGAAACGGTCGATGCAGGTGAAGATGTAGGTGCTACCGTAGGATGATGGTAGAGGTCCCACGATGTCGAGGTGTACTACTTGAAAACGTCCTTTGGGAATAGGGAAGGTTTGTAAGGGGGCCCGTATGTGACAATGTATTTTGGAGGACTGGCAGGCCAGGCACTGGGCAGCCCATTTCTTAGTATCGGACTTGATGCCGGGCCAGACGACACGTTGCGTGAGGAGGCGCTGGGAGGCCCGCACACCCGGGTGGCTGAGACCATGGATGCGGTCGAAAACAGCGCGGCGGTGGACGTGAGGCACGAACGGTCTAGGCTGTCCACAGGATACGTCGCACCACAATTTTATCTTTGTGCCAGGAACAGGGAGTTCTTGGAGTATGAGGCCTGAGGGGGATGTCTTGTATGCTGCCAGGCCTTCGTCTTTCTCTTGAGCCGCGGCTAGCTGCCCATAATCACTGGGTGGAGATGAGGGAAGAATGGTGGATATACAACGAGAGAGGGCGTCGGCGATCTCGTTGTGGCTGCCTTTAATGTGTTGGACGTCGCTGGAGAACTCCGAGATGTAAGCCAAGTGGCGCAGGACTCGAGGTGTATGTGACTGGGAAGCTGAAGCGAAGGCGTGGACGAGGGGCTTGTGATCAGTGAAGATGGTGAACTGACGGGCCTCGAGGAAGTGCTGGAAATGTTTGACAGCCAGGTATATGGCCAGGAGTTCTCGATCAGAAGCGCTGTACTTGAGGTGTGGTGGTTGAAGCCGTTGTGAGAAGAAAGCAACGGGCATGAAAATTCCGTTGATCTCCTGCTGTAAGACGGCGCCCACTGCAGTTGAAGAAGCGTCTGTTGTGAGAGTGGTCCAGGCGTTAGGTGAGGGGTGGGCCAGGAGGGTGAGGCGTGTAATGTGTTGTTTGATAGTGGTGAATGCAATAGTAGCCCCTTGAGTCCACATGAGAGACTTTTGAGACTTATTTGGGCGTCCCTTGAGAAGGTCGTGTAGGGGGGCTAGGACGGTGGCAGCTTTGTCAATGAAGCGGTGGTAGTAGTTGACTAAACCCAGGAATTCTCGGAGTTTCTTCGCCGTTTCAGGTTTGGGGAACTCCCTAATCGCGGTTATCTTCTGTGGTAGGGGTTGTATGCCACTGGGCGAGACTCTGTGACCGAGGAAATCGATGGCCGAGGTTCCAAAGACGCACTTAGCAGGATGAACTTTCATGTTGTTGTTCTGCAGGCGTTGGAGAAGGAGTTGTAGGTGGTGGCGGTGCTCGGCAGGCGTCGAAGATGCGACGAGGATGTCGTCAATGTAGACTGTGACAAAATCGAGGTCGTGAAGCATGTGGTCCATGTATCTCTGGAAAGTCTGTGCTGCATTGCGTAAGCCAAAACTCATGAAAGTGTACTCGAAGAGTCCAAACGGAGTGGTGATGGCTGTCTTCTGGGTATATGCCTGTGCTACTGGGATCTGGTGGAAGGCACGCTCCAAGTCGATCTTCGAGAAGATAGTCTTGCCATGAAGTTTGTGGTGAAAGTCCTGGACATGCGGAATAGGGTACCTGTCAGGTTTGGTGACGAGATTCAGGGCTCTGTAGTCGCCACACACCCTCCACTCGCCGGGAGTTTGCTTAGGAACCATGTGAAGAGGCGATGCCCAGGGACTCCTTGAAGGGCGAATGATTCCGTCTTGCAGTAGTTTGTTGAATTCTACTTTGGCTGTGTTCAGGAGCTCAGGGCGCAGGCGGCGAGGGCGTGAAAAGACTGGTGGCCCTTTGGTTTCGATGTGGTGGAAAATTCCCGATGTAGGTGGTGGGGGTAGGGAGACTCGGGGTGAGAAAAGCTCCTTGAATTCGTCGAGCAGGGAGGAGAACTCGTTGGAAGGCGCAAGACAGGTGATAGTGTCGGTGTGTCTGGCACGAGAACCCTGGATCTTGCGTGCTGTAGGCTCATGGATGAGGCATAGATGACTTGGTTTGACGCCGAGCTTGTGGAAGGTGAGGAAGTCGAAACCAAGGATGGGTTGAGACACGTCTGCTATCACGAATAACCAACGCAGAGTCTTGGGCAGACCGAGGTCTAAGGCGAGGGTGCGTACGCCGTAGGAGGCGATGGAGGTACCGTTGGCAGCGAACAGGTCATAAGAGGGTTGCTTTGACTTGTCTCGTAGTGAGGGAGGGATGAGGCTGACCGATGAACCTGTGTCGATGAGGAACTTCTTGCCGGAGGTGCGGTCGGTGACGTGCAGTAATGAGACGCCTGAAGGGACGGAGGCTGAGGCGTCTACCAGCCTCCGGTGTTGCCGTTTCGCGAATAGGTGCAATAGGGCTCACAGTTTCGAGCATTGCGGCCGAAAGTCTGGTGATACCAGCAGAGGGTATATTTGTTGTGCTGGGGGCTGGCTGCTGTGCGTCGGAACTTGTAGGGCGTGGTGTGTGAGTCAGGAACTGGCACAGCAGCTGGTATGGAGGAGCACAACTGCTCAATGGTGTCCATCCTGCGGTTCAAAGTTTGCAACAGGTCCTTGATGTCTTGTGAGGTGTTGCTCGGCTGAGGGGTGTTGACCCGGCTTACAAGTTCGGTGGTAGGTACGGGTGTGACCGTGGCGGCAAGGGGTGCAGCAGCGCACTCGTTGAAAATTCTGTCTGCCGCGGTTGCATATAGTTCTGGTGTCGTAGAGTAATCTACTGCGGACAGTATGTTGCGTACTTCTGTGGGTAGCTTTTGTGCGTGAAGCTGGCGCAGGATAGAGTCGGGGAGTCTGTCTGTGTGACGGGAGTTCAGCCAACACATCTCCTTCCAGAGACATCCCGGGGTTGAGTTCCCGAGGGTGATAGAGGATAGGTCTTGCAGGAGATTGGGGCTGGTCTGTTGATAACGCGTCTTCAAGGCATCCCGCAGGGTAGCAAATTTGTTGTCATCTGGAGGGTTGGAAATGGTTTGTGAGACCTGCGTGGCGACTTCCGTGGGCAAGGCACAGAGCAGGTCGCCATACTTTTGCTCGTCGGTCGCTCGTGAGCCGGCGAGGGCTGCTTCCACATGATCTAACCAGTCCTCGACGTTGTGGTTGAAAGTCGGTAGAGAGATCCATCCGTCCTCCATCCTGTGTGAGTGCGTTTTTCCGGGGGTCACCATTTGTAGGGTTATGTGATATTATGTTGTTTAGCACTCAGGATGGATGGATGGAAACTCTAAGGTGGCGGTTTTCTTATATAATATAAGTTATATGAAAGACAGTCTGGTGCTGGAGATGCCGTGTGGTGAGGAGCTGCTCAGTAGACACGTTCGGTGAGTAGCGTGCTGAAAGAGGTAGATGTGCAGGAGCTTCGTTAGAGAAGATGTTGCCTGTTGCTGGCTTCCAGGTTGACTGAGAGCAGGACAGCGAGGAGCTTGCTTGGAGGAGGTGTTGCGTGTTCAGGAACCGAGAGCAGAATGAATCTCGAGTACGAGTACGATGTCTTTAGTTAAGAGGTGAAAGAAGATTATTAGGGGTTGAGGAAAAAGTGGTGAAACTTAAATACAGCAGGAGTAGAAAGAATCTGGGCTCAACCAGATCGCTTCATCTTTCTTACTGGTGTTTTATCTTTGTTCTGCTCCCTTGGGTCGTCAGACCTTTGTATTAATATTGGTTTATTTATATAATGCTGCTTATTATTATTATTTTTATTATTGTTAGAGTTAGTGAGCTCGCCCAGGTCCTTGTGTAACTGGGAGGGTAGTCACATTTTTTTTTTTTTTTTTTTTTTTGAGGTGTTAGTTAAGTGTTAGTTGTGTTAGTCTAAAGGTACACTGTATGGAGAGGCCTGCCAGGTTCTTAGTGGAGCTGGTAGGTCACTCTCATCTTTATTCCTCTATTAATGTTTTATGTGTAAATGTGTATATTGGGGCAGGAGGTGGTTCAATTACTTCTTCCTGGCTAATGTAGCTGGGAGGGTAATCACATTATTATTATTATTATTATTTTTTTTTTCGGAGTTAGTGAGCCCGCCCAGGTCCTTGTGTAGCTGGGAGGGTAATCACATTTTTTTTTTTTTTTTTTTTTTTTTTTACTAAGATGTTAGTTCAATGTTAAATGTTAATTATTAAATATTAGTTGTGTTAGTCTAAAGGTACACTGTATGGAGAGGCCTGCCAGGTTCTTGTGGAGCTGGCAGGTCACTCTCATCTTTTATTCTCTCTATTAATGTTTTATATGTATATTGGGGCAGGAGATGGTTCTATTACTTTCTTCCTGGCTGATTTAAACCAACTGTGTTCTTGGAATTCTTCGTTGTCTATATTATTTATCCAGTTTTGATATGTTTCTGTGTTAAGTTCAGTCACTTTTTTCCAAATATTTACAGCTTTGTTGTGTATATCTACATTGATTGCTAAGAGATTTGCTCTCTTATGTAGCTGTTCATTACTGATGTGGTCTGTATATTTTATGTTATATATAAATCTAAGGGCTATATTTTGTACTGTTTGTAACCTTTTAATGCTCGTTTTACTAAGGGTGTTCAATGGGATGGGTGGGTAGTCCATAATTGATTAGACAAGGGCCATATAAATCTTTCTCTTGTTATTAATGCTAAGGTTCTTAAAGCGTTTTATTTTTGATAATCTTATTCTTGCCTGTCGTTCTTTATCTTTTAAGTATGTTATATATCCTCTTTTTGTTAGTTTTAGTCCAAGCATCCTGCCTTCAGTGTCGTATGGGTATAGTTCCTGGTCGACTATTACTGGACTTGTTTTATTCTTGGCTATTAGTATTATCTTGAATTTGTTCTTATTTGTCCTGATTTTCCATTTTTTCTCAAAATCATTTATGTTTTTTATCGCTCTTACCGCATAAAGAGCCATAAATTGGGTTGATTTTCCTGGGTATGATACTATTTGAGTAATATCATCAGCAAACATTACATATTCGCTAAAGGGGGTAGGTTGAGGTGTGTCTGAAGTATAAATTGTATATAGTGTTGGAGAAAGGCATCCTCCTTGAGGTACTCCACTCTCAAGATTAAACATAGTTCCCAAAAAGTTTCCAATTTGAATTTGTGCTCTCCTACCATCTAAATAGTTACACAATATTCTTAGCAAGTGTTCATTAAGTCCCAGTTTTAATATTTTATATTTTAAGCCTAAATGCCAAACCTTATCAAAGGCCTTAGAAACATCCCTTAAAATTATATTGATCTGGTTCCCCTTGCTTTTTTCTATTGCAATTATTTCCGTTATTGTAGCTATTGCAGTTAGGGTATTTCTATTGGGCATAAATCCATGTTGTCTATTGTTAGTTTTCCCATGTTGTGTTAAAAAGGCTATAAGTCTTGTATTTAAAATTTTTTCCAATAGTTTCCCAGTAATTTCTAATAAAGATATTGGCCTGTAGTTTAATATTTCCTTATTGTCCTTACCCTCCTTCGGAATAAATATCATTTTAGCATATTTTAGTTTCTCTGGAAAGTAACCAGTTATTAAGCATGCGTTATAAATGTTTAATAGTGTATTTAAAATGTTTTCAGGTAGATTCATGATCATATTTCGTGTAATACCTGTGAGCCCAGGGGCTTTTTCCTTAAACTTCCTCAGACAGTGCATCATTTCTCCCATGGTTATTATTTGATTATTAGGTAATAAGTTATAGTCTATATATTGCCTTGGGGTGATTCTATGTATATGTCTTCCCATTTCGTCTTCTATCCTTTCTTCGTGTTCACTATCAAAATTTTCATTTTCCTCATCTGATATTTTAAAAACTTTTACCCATTCCCTTTTGAATGCTGACTCTTGTTCATTTTCCTCGTGCAATTTTGTTCCATTTTGGTCTTTAATGTATGGTGTTTTTTGCTTGTTGTGCCCCATCATCTTGTTTATGGAAGTCCAAAATGTTTTTGTGTCTTTAGTCATGTCAGCCGCCATTATAATATCATTCCATTTTTTATTGTTTGCTTCCTTACATGCGTCTCTTAATTTTATCTGTAGTGCTATCTGTGTCGTATATAGCCATCTGTTACTGCCATGTCTTTCCATATACCTGTTTATTTCATTGTAATAGGTCTGGATTAATTTAACTTCTTCTGGTAGTCTGTTGTTGGGTAATGTTCTAAAGTGTGAAGTAGGAGTGTGTTTGGTTATAGATGTTTTTATTGCTGAGTGCAGTTTGTCCATTTCTGAGTCTATATCTTCTGTTGTTTTCCCTTGTAGGTTAATCGAGTGGTGACTACTTAAGTCGTCTTTGAAGCTGTCCCAGTCTGTTTTACTCATTTTCAGTCTCTTTTTTATTGGTATCTGTATGGGGCTTGTTGACAGTGTTAGTATAATTGGCAGATGGTCACTGCCTGTAAGAGGTCCCTGTATTATATGGTAATTGAAAAAGGCTTTGTTGTTGGTAAAAATTTTGTCTGGTGTCGATTGTGTATTGTGATTTCTCCAGGTTGGAAAATTAGGACCCAGATGATTGATTTTCCCTAAATTTATTAATTGATTAAGGGCGTTTCCCACGACGTTATTATTTGTATTGTCGAAAATCCTATGTCTGGCGTTAAAGTCTCCTAAGATGTACATCGGATGACTAGTATTTGACTACTGTTAGCCAATTTTAATAGGTCTTCTATAGGTAAGTAGGGTCGTCTCGGTGGCAGATAAGTAGTAGCAATGATTACGTCTCCTTGAGTTGTATTTATTTTTATTGCTAGAAATTCATCCTGGAAGTCATCGATTAGTTTAAATTTTAAGTTTCTTTTAACCGCTATAGCTACTCCGTCATTTTTCTCGCCCGATTTATTTCTTTGGTTTACATAATAGTTAAAGAGTTTTATGTTGTTGTTTTCTGTCTCACCGTGACTGTTTATTAGTATAATGTCAGGGTCAATTTCTTGATATATATTACTCAGGTTAATTCTCTCGGTCTTCCAGTTTCTTACGTTGTGTTGTATTATTCTTAAAGTTCTTACTGTTTGTCTGTTGTCCATTATTTCTTATACTTGGATTGTAACTGTTGAAGTGGAGACCTATCATCCTGTTTCCCGCTTCTGACTCTTCTAAACTCTGACGGGTCTACTATTTTAAAGTCATTGGTCGTAATCTTTAGTTTGTCCGTAGTGATTAGTGTCCAGACGTAATCTTCACTTAGGGATTTTTCTTGATATGTCCACTTGTATATCCCTCCTTCACAGTTTTTTACTAATGTCCCTCCTGTTGGTCTCGATGTTGGGATTCCATGTTTTGTTGTAGTGATAACTTTTAATCCAATATCTTCAGCAGATTCAGGTTGTATATTGTGATCAGTCTCCATCTTATCTTCTCTCCTCCTACTCCTTTGTCTTGTAGTCTGTCCTTTTGTTATTTCTATTTTCTCTTTGTCACTTCTAGTCATTTGTCTGGGATCTCTATCAGTCGCTTGTGTTCCTTGTGTATCGGCTGTTGCTCCTTGCTCAAACCTTTGTTTGTCTAGCTGTAGTCTTTCTCTCAGTTCGCTTGTGTATGTTGCCTGAAATAGTTTTTCGGATTGTGGATTCTCTGGAAATATCATCTCTGGTAGGCTATTCAATTTAAACATTTTCCTTAATTCCTCATTGTATGATCCGGGTGCAATGATATTGTGCAAATGTGCATGGATCATACTAATCATTACCGTATCATGTATTGGCTCACTTAGGTTTAATATGGTGGATTCTGGTCTATGAGCCTCTTGGACCGCTCTCTTGGCTATTTCGACGTATGTCGTATCCTTCTTGTCTTGTTCCTTTTTCCTTGTTTCTTGTTCCTTGTACTTTATCATGTGTTTTTTTATTGGGCATGCCATTGCTAACGTCCTATGTCCTATGTATGCATTCCCGTTTCTCTTACAGTTGAGACAGCCAACATATGTATTCTTACATTCAGTGTAGGTATGGTCGTCGCCTGCACAATCTGAGCCGTACTTTTTTTCTTTTTCCGGACAGTCTCTCGTTGTATGTTCTTCATATTTGTAGCAAGAGAAACAAGTTTGCAGGCTGATGAATGTTTCCTTCTTTATTTGATGAGGTGTTACTGACATGTTGAATATTAGAAAGCCCTGATGTAAAACTTTCTCAGCCATTGACACTTCTTCAAAAGTAATCTTAAAAACATGAGTATAGTCTTTTATCTTAATGACTTCTTCGATCTTCATCCACCTGTTTTGTCGTTCCAGTTCATCTTTCAGGTCTTCAGATGTCTTCCTCCCGATCTCTTGGTCGACTTGACGAACGAAAACTGATCTTTTTGCTTTTTGTTCTGGTGGCATGACAACAACAAGGCCTTCATTGTAAAATATATCTCTGGCTTCTTTTGAAAGGATTTTATCTGAATCAAAGTCATCTTTACAGATTACTTTAAAACCTTCATTGGTGCTGAATATTCTTGTAAGTGGGACTTGCAATTTGTTGTAAGTGATTTCTGCCACTTTTCCCCTTCCAATAGTGTGTCCCTTATCTCTATGTTTTATTCTAATGCTTGTTGTCATGTTCCTTGATTACATTCTAATCCTACCTATAACACAGGGCTCCTGCCTGGGAGCAGTGACCCCGCCCCCCCCCCCCCCCCTCTTGGACGGGCGTCGGGCTCGTAGGGTTCTGCGCCCAGGTTACCTGTGACTATAGTTATGTCTAAGAAAGTTGCCACCTACCGGTGACCCCCGGACAAGGGGTGCCCTGCACTATCACAGGTTCCCTTGCCGGACCGACCGTATCGCTGAGTCCCGGCTCCCGTTCAAGGAACAGAGTGCATGAGGGGGATGAAAAAAGGAAAGAAGAGGACTTAGAGAGTAGAAACAGTCTACCTACCACGCCACGTTCGGTTAGCCAATCAGAGCACCGCAGTAAACGTGCATGTATCACGCCACCGTGGGGCACCACTGATTGGCCAATCCAGGACGTAGACGCACGGGTAGTAGTCAAAATTTGGGGAGCCCAAATATTTGTTTTCCAGAAGTTGGAATTTCCGTACAATCTGTGATGGTAATTACACCGTCACTATGTTGAGTAAGTACAATTACTAGGATTGAGTGTCCTATCACAACAAAGTTGCAGACTGCTCAAACATGCAGCAAAAGAGGCAGGTCTTCGCAGCTCCAGGTCCAGCAGTCGAATGAATCTCAATCAAAGTCAAAGTTGTTAAGGATTGCTGGCCTCTTCGCCATTAGGCTATTTCGGCCGGAGCTGATGTCTTCTTTCTTCTTCTAGTCTTGGTCTTCTTTCTTGCTACAACTAATCTGATGTTCTTGTTTCTTCTTTTCTTGTTATTCTTGTGTTCTTCTTGCTCTTGGTATTTTGTTACTTGTTTCTTCTTGTTGTTTTATTGGGATGAATTATGGTATGAGTGATATGATGGTGAGTTACTGACAGACCAGATGAAATGGCTTGTCAGGTGACTAGTTTCTCTGTGATTTTTTTTTTTTTTTTTTTTTTTTAATTTTTATTTTGTCTTTTGTAGCCCGTGTCTTTTTGTTTGAATATGTGTTGGTGGGTGTCAGTTTAACTTGATAAATGTGAGTGTTGTATGTAATGATAAGGTTTGTGATGTGTTTCTCATGTTGTATGTTTTAATTTTGTTTTATTAATTTTTATTTTCTTTAGGCATGGTTGCATACATATAATAGATATAAAAAGGGTTCATGCGTGTGTCAATCATAGCATGCCGATAAGATGGGTCTCCTTGAGGAAGGTTATTACAGCGTCACTGATGGTGACATCATCTTGCAATAGGTTGGGTACAGTCAGCACGAAGCCTTGCTCGGCAGCTAGGATAACCAGCTGCCGGCGCTCTGGTTCGTACTGGCTGCACTCAGTCAGAATATGTTTGATGGAGAGAATTTGGTTGCAAGTGGAACAGATAGGTGGAAAGGACTGGTCAAGGTAGGCCCCTAGGTGGGTCAAATAGGTACAATTCAGCCTAAGTCTGGCGAGAACGACCTCTTCCCTCCTATTCTTCCTGTATGCTGAGGGCCAGTTACCTATGTTAGGCTTCCAGGTGTTGTGGAGATTTAGCCTAGTCCATTCATGTTGCCACTTTCCAAATGTATATGTCTTCCCCAAGGAGAGACACGACTGAGTCTCCCAGGGTACATTAGTTGTCTCCCCGAGACCCACAGTCGCTCTTGCTAATCTGTCTGCCTGTTCATTGCCCCAAATGTTACAATGCCCAGGCACCCACACCAGCACAATATTCTTGGCACACTCATGTAATTTATTAATAATGTTGCCCTGTATTTCATTGCTGGTAGTATCACCACCTTCAATTGCTTTAAGAGCTGACATGGAATCTGAAATGACAGCAACATCACTGACATTGCTTGTTATTGCAATGTCAATGGCTTTACTAATTGCGAACATTTCTGCAGAGAATATAGTTGTATGCCGCGGCAGGCGGGAGCTCCACTCCTCGTCTCTGCTCCAGATACCGGCTCCAACGTTGTCGTCAGTCTTGGACCCGTCGGTGTACACGTGAGTATAGGCGCTGAATCCTTCAAGAAATTGATAGAAAAGTTGCCTCAGGAGCTCAGGATGAAAGTCATTCTTTGCTCCCGGAAGCCACGATGTTTCCACATGGCGGACACAACGGTGGAACGTATCTATCAACATCTTCGAAATGGATACCAGCACCCTGGCACAAGGTCTGGAGGCGGACAACCGAGGACGGGGACCTACGCAGCTGCAGGAAACGGAAGTTGGCAACAGCACACCAACCTGGGTGGCCTGTGCCGCGCTTCCTAGCCGCACTCAACCCGTACCTTAGCGTCAACATGTCCCTCCTGATGTGAAGTGGAGGGACGTGGGCCTCAACCTCTAGTTTACCTACACGTGTACACCTGTAGGCACCCAGACATAGACGAAGGCATCGGTTCTGTATTCTGGTTAGCCTTGCGAGTGTGGTGTCGCATGCCGAAGCATACAACTGGCATCCATAATCAAGTTTTGATCTGATCAGGGTCTTATACACCATTAATAAAGATTTCCTATCGGCTCCCCATGTAGTACCTGATAAAACTTTCAGGATGTTTGTGACTTTAAGACATTTACTTTCAAGTTCGTTAATGTGGTTTTTCCACGTTAATTTCCGGTCAAAATGAACACCAAGAAATTTTACTGAAGTCTGAAATTTAATAGGAGTATCATTTAATTTTAATACTGGATTTCTAATGTTACGTTTCTTAGTGAAGACTACTCCTACTGTCTTCTCAACTGAAAACCTAAATCCCCATTGTATTGCCCACTGTTCCGCGGCTTTTAGGCCGGCTTGCACCCTTTGTGCAGATAGCCTCTCAACTCGAGAGGAGCGCCAGATTGCGCAATCGTCAGCAAACAAGGAGAATTTGAGGTCACTCAAGCTGGGGGCTGGTGATAGGAAATCATTAATAATTATAAGAAATAAAATCGGGCCCAAAACGCTACCTTGTGGAACTCCATTTTCTAAGACAAATATGTCTGATTTTACGTTACCTTTTAATTTGACGGAAAAAGTCCTGTCTTGCAAAAAATTACTAATGAAAATTGGCAAATTACCTCTCAGACCCATGGCGTGGAGCTTCATCATGAGGCCAGTCCGCCATGTCATGTCGAAAGCTTTTTCTATGTCTAAAAATACTGCAATTAATGTTTCTTTACTGCAAAGAGCTTTTGAGATGTCAGTTTCAAGACTTATTAAATGATCTAGTGTGCTTCTACCTTGGCGGAAACCACACTGTCGATCATTCAATAAGTTGTTACTTTCCAAAAAATACATTAGTCTACGCTTTATCATACGTTCC
Source organism: Homarus gammarus (assembly GCA_958450375.1). Taxonomy (NCBI): domain Eukaryota; kingdom Metazoa; phylum Arthropoda; class Malacostraca; order Decapoda; family Nephropidae; genus Homarus; species Homarus gammarus. The sequence continues at coordinate 237,622 of CAUDMG010001529.1, forward strand.
ATGACCTTACACAGACAGTTTGTGAGCGAAATCGGACGGAATGAGTTGGTGTTATTCGGGCATTTGTCCCTCTTCGGGATCGGTACGACATGGGCAAAGTGCCATGAGTTTGGAAACGTTCTGGACGTCCAGATCTCATTGTACACTTCTAGCAATTTGTCCAGGTTTCCCTGGTCAAGGTGCTTAATCATCTCGTATCGTATACCGTCAGGTCCAGGAGTAGAGCCCTTGCCCTTATTAATAGCAAAGGAAAGTTCCTCTGGGGAAAATGCTCGATTGTAGCCCTGTTCGTCCCCGTTCTCGAAGTCGAGATGCAAGAGCTCGGCACGATCACGGAACACGCCGAAGCGTGGATCATGATTGGTGGAGCTACTGGCATCTGCAAACTTCTGGCCTAGGGTGTTGGCAATGGCCTGGGGATCGTCGAGAATCCGCCCTCCACTACTCACCTGTGGGATAAAACTCCTTCCTCCTTTGGATCTGACCCGGTTTATAGCGGACCATACCTCAGAGGAAGGGGTATCCTTGTTAATAGTGGAGACGAACGCCCGCCAAGACTCTCTCTTACACTCCCTGAGAACTCTCCTAGCCTTGGCTCTAGCTTTTTTATACTCAATTAAGTTTACAAGTGATGGAATTCTATTAAATAAACGGCAACGCCTATTTCGCTCACAGACCACTCGTCGGCAGTCTGGTGTCCACCATGGAACTCCAGGCCTGTGGGTTTTTGCAGAAGTCTTAGGAATTGTTAAATCTGCAGCGTGTATTATAGCTTGTTGTATGTGTGTAATTTTGGTGTTGATGTCTTGTCCAATGGTGTCTATACGAACGGCTTCTGAGTATGCCCCCCAGTCTGCCTTCCTAAGGTTGTAGCGCACCTCGGGAGTAGCCGTTGGGGCGCCACACTCATAAGAAATGCAGATCGGAAAATGGTCACTACCCAGAGAGTCGTCGTATGTAGAAAATTTACAATCTAATAGCAAGGCAGCATCAACTATAGAAAGATCTATAGCCGACGCTGTGCCAAATCGTTCGTCCACTCGAGTCGCACTACCGTCATTCAGAAGAGACAAGTTGGAGTTGAGGATAGCTGCAGCCACCTGCTCTCCCCTTCCGTCACTCCGGACACTGCCCCACCGCAAATGGTGAGCATTGAGGTCGCCGAGGATCATTTTCTTTCCTGGCAGTTGGTTAAATAGCTCCTCAAGCTCACCATCGTCAATGAGCCCGCCCGGAGGACAGTATAGTGAACAGATGGCAACATAGCCAGTCCGAATCTTAACTCTGCACGCCACAGCCTGCAGGTTCAAGTTCAGACTGACTCTTTGTTGGGCGAATGAACTCCGAATGTATAGGGCTACCCCCCTTAGGTTGTCTCCCCTGTAGGACGTGTAGTTGTCGAATACAGGTGGGTCGTCGTGACCCGCAAGTAGCGTCTCTTGTAGGCAAAAAACGTCCGGCCGGAATAATGACATAAGTAAATGAAATTGAGCATTTTTATTCCTAGCACCTCTGCAATTCCACTGGATGATACTGAATTTTAAGTCTGAGAGTTGATATGGTCAGCGTTTTGGGCTTTAGATTTCTTTCCTCTTGTAAATGGGGGGGAAAGATGATTCAGGGGAGAGTCCCCCGCATCAGATGAGCAGTCTCCCGGCTCCAAAGAGCCAGTACTCTGCTCAGCAGGGGCTCCCTGCCCCGGGTGTCCTTCAAAAATGTGAAAGAATGTTGGTGTTGTTGAGTATTTTGTCAAGTTCTCTAGTGACTGCGTTCTCCTCCTCCTTACGTTGGGGTAGGTAGGGTCGCGAGTCGGTTTGGGTTTTGGGGTCAGGTATAGCGTGTTGATAATTTCGGTCTCGTTATTAGACATGGTTGTATTAGTGTTCTCGTCTTTGGCGTCTGTGGTTGAATAACCGGTGATTGTGGAGTCAGTCTGTGTTGAGATGGTCCTGGTCTCAGTCTGGGTTCCAATGGTGCACATTTTGGGAGGTGAGGTATTTTTGGATACAGCAGATGCAAAGGACATTCCAGGTGTTGGTGTCTGCAAGGACATCTCCACCTGCCTCTTAGCCTCCCTGTAGTCCAAATTGTTCTCTGCTCTCACCTTACCGATCTCATACTCCCTCAGGTAGGAAGGGCACTTCCTGTCTGAGGCAGCATGCTGACCGGAACAGTGGTAGCATTTTTCCTCCGTTTGTGTAAAGTCATCGTCCCTGTGTCCAGTCTGAGCACACTTGGAGCATACTTGGGTGTTACGGCAGGCCTTAACCAGTGTGTCCAAATCTTTGACAGTTGAAACAACGCATTGGAAATGGAATATATGTTTTGGTCTGGACCCTCTCATATCCTACCAAGACATGAGTGGGCCTAACAAGTCCGTCAAAAGTCAGTACTGCTGTAGTCGATTGTTTACGTTCACCGTCTGTGGTCTTCCTACTAAATACGAAAGCATCGACGACTCCTTGATCTTTCATGTGGTACTTAATTTCGTCATTAGTCATCCCCTGAAATTCGTAGCTGATAACTACAGCCTTACAGGTGTTGAGAAATGCTGGGATATATGGTTCCACTATAGTTAAATGAAATGTTTTAAGATTCAAGGCGTCTCTCATTTGCTGTGCGTCTTTAACAGTAACTTGGAGTTCGCCTTTTCTTGTCTTTCGGACTTTCTCCACGTCCCCTATCTGATCCTTAATGGCCTTATGTATGATGAAGTCATTAATTTTGTCAAACGAGGTAGACGTGTCAATAGTCCGAAAGTGGATTACTCGGGCCTTCTCAGTTGATACTTGTATCTGTCGTCTTTGTTGAGTAGTTTGGTCGGTAACCGTTACATTGTCAGTTGTTTTGTTGTTTAGATTGTCAGAGTTTGTCGTTGGTCGTGGCAGTCGTGGGTCATGATTGGCCTCCCGCCTCTGCCTGTCCCTGCCTGGACGAGCAGAGGGGGGCTTGGAGCTTCCCCTCCCAGAGGGCATGGTTGGGGTGGCTGGGAACCACCCCTTGGGTACAGTTTTGGATGATTGATTTACATATAGATGTTGGTGCACTAAGGTTATGTAAGGCCCTTAGTGCAAAAAAAAATACTTTTACTTAGGGACGACCCCCGAACAGTGGTGTGCCTGCACGATCACGGACGTCACTGCTGGATTGGCCCAGGTTTTTTTCCCCCGACCCCACTGGAAACACACAATCCCACTCCGTGAGGTGTGCACCACTGGGGGGGCTCTAGCACGAATACTGAATTAAAAAAAATCAGCAGGTGCCTCGGCCAGGGTAAGTATTAGAAAAAATTTAAGTAAGAGAGAAAGCCCTCCTACCACGTCAGGAAGGACAACAGTTAGCGCTTCCCTCGCAGTTGTGTGGGTCACTCACACTAACTGTGGGGAGGGAAGGCTAAGGTTGTCGATCTGAGCGCTCGTGAGGTGTCAAAAAATTTAAAGTGACAAAGCCACTTTTAAAAAGAATGATGAATGGATGGATGAATTGTTAATGCTTGGAGTAGCAAGAACAACAGCAACAAGAACAGGTGCAAGTGGAAATGCACAAGATGCAGCGGGCTATGGCGAAGAAAAAACCGTTAGGAAATCTGTTCTCGCAAGAACGTCTGTCTCCTCCCGTGTCCAATCAGCCTCTCGAATCTCAATCAAAGTTGTTAGGGATTTCTGGCCTCTTCGCCATTAGGCTATTTCGGCCGGAGCTGATGTTTTCTTTCTTCTTCTAATCTTGGTCTTCTTTTTTGCTACAACTAATCTGATGTTCTTGTTTCTTCTTTTCTTGTTATTCTTGTGTTCTTCTTGTTCTTGGTATTTTGGTTAGTTCTTTCTTCTTGTTGTTTTTTATTGGGGATGAATTATGGTATGCATGAGTGATATGATGGTGATTTACTGACAAACCAGATGAAATGGCTTGTCAGGTGACTAGTTTCTCTGTGATTTTTTTTTTTTTTTTTTTTTTTTTTTTTTTTTAAAGTCTTTTGTAGCCCGTGTCTTTTTGTTTGAATATGTGTTGGTGGGTGTCAGTTTAACTTGATAAATGTGAGTGTTGTATGTAATGATAAGGTTTGTGATGTGTTTCTCATGTTGTATGTTTTAATTTTGTTTTATTCATTTTTATTTTCTTTAGGCATGGTTGTATACATATAATAGATATAAAAAGAGTTCATGCGTGTGTCAATCATAGCATGCCGATAAGATGGGTCTCCTTGAGGAAGGTTATTACAACGTCACTGATGGTGACATCATCTTGCAATAAGTTGGGTACAGTCAGCACGAAGCCTCGCTCGGCAGCTAGGATAACCAGCTGCCGGCGCTCTGGTTCGTACTGGCTGCACTCAGTCAGAATATGTTTGATGGAGAGAGTTTGGTTGCAAGTGGAACAGATGGGTGGAAAGGACTGATCAAGGTAGGCCCCTAGGTGGGTCAGATAGGTGCAGTTCAGCCTAAGTCTGGCGAGAACGACCTCTTCCCTCCTATTCTTCCTGTATGCTGAGGGCCAGTTACCTATATTAGGCTTCCAGGTGTTGTGGAGATTTAGCCTAGTCCAATCATGTTGCCACTTTTCAAATGTAATTGTCTTCCCCAAGGAGAGACACGACTGAGTCTCCCAGGGCACATTAGTTGTCTCCCCGAGACCCACAGTCGCTCTTGCTAATCTGTCTGCCTGTTCATTGCCCCAAATGTTACAATGCCCAGGCACCCACACCAGCACAATATTCTTGGCACACTCATGTAATTTATTAATAATGTTGCCCTGTATTTCATTGCTGGTAGTATCACCACCTTCAATTGCTTTAAGAGCTGACATGGAATCTGAAATGACAGCAACATCACTGACATTGCTTGTAATTGCAATGTCAATGGCTTTACTAATTGCGAACATTTCTGCAGAGAAAATAGTTGCATGCCGCGGCAGGCGGGAGCTCCACTCCTCGTCTCTGCTCCAGATACCGGCTCCAACGTTGTCGTCAGTCTTGGACCCGTCGGTGTACACGTGAGTATAGGTGCTGAATCCTTCAAGAAATTGATAGAAAAGTTGCCTCAGGAGCTCAGGATGAAAGTCATCTCAATGGAGAGACAGAGCTTATATACACAGCCGCCGGAAGTAAACCCGTGGGAAGTCGCCGGTTTCTTGACTCCGTTGCTAGGGAAGACGTGGCTGGTTGCTAGGATACTGTGGCATCTGGTGACGCCCCCCCCCCCCTGGGCCGCTCGTTTGGTTGCTAGGGAAGACTTAGCAGGTGGCTGGTTGCTAGGATACTGTGGCATTGGAATGCGGCTACGCAGTTGTAGGGGAGATGTCCACTACAACACTTCTTCAGCTTTATTCTAATAATAATAATAATAATAATAATAATAATAATAATAATAATAATAATAATATGTACAATTTTAGAGTAGTCATGTCAATTTATACTACCAACAAAGATAATGATATAATTGTTAATCAATTTATACCTCCCACAAAATTTTCGCCACAGTTAAGACAAAAAAAAAAAAAATTTTCTCCCCAAAATATACTTTGTACTTTTTTAATAGGTAAAGATACATACAATTTATTTTATAATTTTCAACAAAAAAACGGTGAACATAAAGATGGGGGTAACAATTATTACTAATTTAGTTACTCCAAATTTTAATACAAGCTTATGGATCGATAAAGCAAACCTAAAATTCATTGGTGAATTAATTGCCAATTTTTCATTAAATGAGAAATATAATAAATAAAATGTTTATCTACAACAATGTTATTAACAATCATACAGAATTTTTAAATTTTGTAGAAAAGGAACCCCAGTTATTTGATTTCTGTTCATACATCACCCAAGATGTGTTTTCTTCATATTACGTCTATATTACTAAAACACTAAGTTTGTGTGATAATTTTTTTTGTAATATTAAAAAAAATAATGGAAGTTATTGAAGATTTTAAAACCGTTCTAAAACTTTAGTTTTTAAGAGCGAAATTAAACCCTTCATCGCCGATGTTTTTAAAGAGAGCATGACAGGACTCCGGGAACTCAAAGAGTCTACATTTATCGCCCTTACAAACAGAAGAAGGGATATTGTTCAAAACAGAAATTTTAGATAATCTTGAAAAATCCACCGAATTTCAAAGGACTCTTGAGGATATTACAAATACTGCCGCCAGATTGCACATCATATCCAATTATCCCCACAGCACATATTCAAAGTATATTCAAGATGTTAACGAAATGGCTCACGATTTGGGTTTTAAAAATGAAACTGAATTTAGGGATTTCATAGACAATTTCAATAAATCATCAGATAAAGAGAATAATAAATTAAATTTTTTTTTAATACATTTAAAGAGTGGGCATCTAAAAATCCATTGAGCATTCTAAAATCCATTTTAGTCGTTGCAGTTGGCAGCACCTTTATAGATTTTCTAAGAAGTTATAACAGTTTGTTTTCGATACGAAATAAATACCAAACAAAATGGAGTTCTAAAATATGTATACATAGATAGATATTGTGATAGTAATGGAGGAAATTGGAAGAAATTCACAAAAGGTATATACATTCTTCCTCCAGATAGTCATCCTCTTTGAGGAACCAATGCTTAGGATTGTTCATTTCTGTAGATATATGAGACGAATATGGCTGTAATATGTAACTCTGTACTATTTACCATTATTGATTCAGGTCTCTGTATTATATGTTTTATAATCACACTCCCTTTTGTCACCGAGTGTTAGTTCATGTTTTGGGCACATGCGCGCTGTACGCGCATGCGCAGCGAGAGATACCCAGAAAGATTCCATGACAGGACGCTGTTTACCCCTGTCTTAGCTCCTTTTTGTGTTTGTACCAGAAATAGAACTTACGGACTTGACATCAGTGTGTTTCCTTTACCCCTGAGTTTAAGGACCACCTGAGTCTCCCACAATAAAACAACCCTTAAAGAGAATTGGTTTTATATAAGGTAGTATCAATAAGTGTTCGTTTCATAGTGGTATAAGAACACATTACTTGTTCTCACCGCAGAGTTGCCAGGTCTGTCTGTTATGGACAATTTAACAGGATAAGACAATAGCGGTTAAGGTTTTTTTTTCTGATTTTCTTTTATAGGGTATGCATTTAAAGTGTACAGTCGATTTTTTGTTAGAACTATAACCCTGTTTATCATCATCATCATTATCATTATCATCATTATCATTATCATTATTGTAATTGCTCATAGGAGCGATTTTGGTTTGTGCAGGACGCGACGAGTATAATTCGGTCAAAGCCTGTTGAATACAATTCACTTATAACAACTGCGGGCACATCAGGACTCACTTTGAATAATACGATCAATGTACAGTACACAATTACATTTATTAAAGTTATTTAGAGTTCTCAGAGGATTCAACAGTTCACAATCACACTCACGTTTTGGGGTCTCGGGTTAGACCAACGAGAACAAATATATAGTCCTGCGGGAAACTGTTGTGGGCGAGAATCAAGATGCTGCCTTTACAGTAGACGGTGATAGACTGTTCCTCAGGCAGTCACGCAGCTGCTACCAGCTCCATCTCGCTTAATAAGCTATTCTGAGTTGTAAACAGTTTCTTCACTTAACATGTGGCCGGCGCGCACAATTTGTGCGTGGCGATAACACTCCCCCTGTCGGGCTTCGCACGAAATTACAGGCTACCATTAGATTCACTCTCCGACCCCTTCCAACAGGCAGAGTCTCGTTGCTGGGCATATTAACACAGTCCTTTATCCTCACTTTAACACTTCACACCAGGCCATCTACGCACGGTAGTGCCTCCAGTACTCTCTCTAGCATCCACTGACTCCTGGGGAAAGGTTGTCCAGAGATGATCACGATATCCCCAGCGTGGAGATTATGGCGAGTTTCGAAGAATGTTTGTCACTGACGTAGTGTCGGGAGATATTTCTTTACCCTCCTCTTCAAAAATTGGTCTGCGATGAATTGGGCATGCTTCCATTTTCTGGCAGGTCGGCTTGGCGTTGGTGGGTTGGCCTCCAGTTGCTTCTCCGACAAGTCACACACGTCCGTATTGTGCGGTCGAGTAATTTGCGGCACTTAGGTATCCAGTATGTCCCACCCAGTGGCGTAGCTAGAGTGTGTGCCGCCCGGGGCGGCCCTTGAGTTTGCCGCCCCCCCTCCCCCCGTGCCCCCACAAACAATACATATTGAACAGTTACTCACTCTTATATATATATATATATATATATATATATATATATATATATATATATATATATATATATATATATATATATATATATATTAAATAGTTTGTGTACCATTATAATATTACTGTATTTTCACATACTCAAATATAGTGTGCTTTAAATACACCCCAAACATACTTAAACTTTATAAGTAACAGTTAAACAAAAAGCAAAAACGACATATAGGATAGGGAAAAAAGTAAAAAAGTGTAAAAAATTAGGACCATCTTTATTTCTGAAATGAAAACTATAACTTTCTACAAAGTAACTTTTCTTGTTTTTTTGTTGGCAAATTCTTCAATGACATTGTCAAAAACTATTTCATCTGTCAATTGTCGCTCTATAGACAGTATGGCAAGATTTCTCAACCGCAAGGTGCTCATAGTAGATCTTAAGTAATTCTTGATTAGTTTTAGTTTCGAAAAACTCCTCTCACAGGTAGCAACACTAACAGCAATTGTGAGGAAAATCCTCAGCATTATTACTATA
>CAUDMG010001530.1:0-112814 GCA_958450375.1 Homarus gammarus
GTGTGCTCTCTCTCTCTCTCTCTCTCTCTCTCTCTCTCTCTCTCTCTCTCTCTCTCTCTCTCTCTCTCTCTCTCTCTCTCTCGTGAACCTCGTCTAGGGACCAGGAGTTTCACCATCGTGCAACGGTGTTAATTTAAACCCGAATGTGTTTTTTTTTCCGAATGGGAGTCTCGTATGTACAGGACAATCACTGCCGCAATTGAACCCCCCTTCCACCTTCCCTCCCCTTCCACCTTCCCTCCCTTTCCACCTTCCCTCCCCTTCCACCTCCCCTCCCCTTACCCCCTATCCTCGCCCACCACCATAGCTTTTAGCTCGTTTTCTCTATCTGTTTTCAGTAAAATTTGTAAACTTGAAAACTAATTTTAGAGAAATATTGAGGTTTTGGAGGGTTTGGGGGAATGGAGAGAGAGAGAGAGAGAGAGAGAGAGAGAGAGAGAGAGAGAGAGAGAGAGAGACTTGTTCCGGGACTGCCAAGACAGCGATCAGTAATATTGTCAATGGTTGCTGAATTATAATGATGAGGTCGGGCCCGCAGGGGGAAATCGAGCGAGAATGAAGAAGTGTTGGGAAGAGGTGCGTGAAGAGGAAGAAGTGCTGGGAAGAGGTGCGTGAAGAGGAAGAAGTGCTGGGAAGTGGTGCGTGAAGAGGAAGAAGTACGTGAAGAGGAAGAAGTGCTGGGAACTGGTGCGTGAAGAGGAAGAAGTGTTGGGAAGTGGTGCGTGAAGAGGAAGAAGTGCTGGGAAGTGGTGCGTGAAGAGGAAGTGGTGCGTGAAGAGGAAGAAGTGCTGGGAAGTGGTGCGTGAAGAGGAAGAAGTGTTGGGAAGAAGTACGTGAAGAGGAAGAAGTGCTGGGAAGTGGTGCGTGAAGAGGAAGAAGTGCTGTGAAGTGGTGCGTGAAGAGGAAGAAGTGTTGGGAAGAAGTACGTGAAGAGGAAGAAGTGCTGGGAAGTGGTGCGTGAAGAGGAAGAAGTCCTGGGAAGTGGTGCGTGAAGAGGAAGAAGTGTTAGGAAGTGGTGCGTGCAACTAACTAGGTGTTAGGCAGTGTTACTAGTCAACAACACAGCACACAGCCTCTGCCACTAGTCAACACAGCACACAGCCTCTGCCACTAGTCAACACAGCACACAGCCTCTGCCACTAGTCAACAACACAGCACACAGCCTCTGCCACTAATCAACAGCACAGCACACAGCCTCTGCCACTAGTCAACACAGCACACAGCCTCTGCCACTAGTCAACAACACAGCCTCTGCCACTAGTCAACAGCACAGCACACAGCCTCTGCCACTAATCAACAGCACAGCACACAGCCTCTGCCACTAGTCAACACAGCACACAGCCTCTGCCACTAGTCAACAGCACAGCACACAGCCTCTGCCACTAATCAACAGCACAGCACACAGCCTCTGCCACTAGTCAACAGCACAGCACACAGCCTCTGCCACTAGTCAACACAGCACACAGCCTCTGCCACTAGTCAACAGCACAGCACACAGCCTCTGCCACTAATCAACAGCACAGCACACAGCCTCTGCCACTAGTCAACAGAACAGTACACAGCCTCTGCCACTAGTCAACGGCACAGCACACAGCCTCTGCCATTAGTCAACACAGCACACAGCCTCTGCCACTAATCAGCACAGCACACAGCCTCTGCCACTAATCAACACATCACACAGCCTCTGCTACTAGTCAACACAGCACACAGCCTCTGCCACTAGTCAACACAGCACACAGCCTCTGCCACTAGTCAACAGCACAGCACACAGCCTCTGCCACTAATCAACACATTACACAGCCTCTGCCACTAGTCAACACAGCACACAGCCTCTGCCACTAGTCAACACAGCACACAGCCTCTGCCACTAGTCAACAGCACAGCACACAGCCTCTGCCACTAATCAACACATCACACAGCCTCTGCCACTAGTCAACACAGCACACAGCCTCTGCCACTAGTCAACACAGCACACAGCCTCTGCCACTAATCAACAGCACAGCACACAGCCTCTGCCACTAGTCAAGACAGCACACACCCTCTGCCACTAGTCAACACAGCACACAGCCTCTGCCACTAATCAACACATCACACAGCCTCTGCCACTAGTCAACACAGCACACAGCCTCTGCCACTAGTCAACACAGCACACAGCCTCTGCCACTAGTCAACACATCACACAGCCTCTGCCACTAGTCAACACAGCACACAGCCTCTGCCACTAGTCAACAGCACAGCACACAGCCTCTGCCACTAGTCAACACAGCACACAGCCTCTGCCACTAGTCAACACAGCACACAGCCTCTGCCACTAGTCAACACAGCACACAGCCTCTGCCACTAGTCAACACAGCACACAGCCTCTGCCACTAGTCAACACAGCACACGCCTCTGCCACTAGTCAACACAGCACACAGCCTCTGCCACTAGTCAACACAGCACACAGCCTCTGCCACTAGTCAACACAGCACACAGCCTCTGCCACTAGTCAACACAGCACACAGCCTCTGCCACTAGTCAACACAGCACACAGCCTCTGCCACTAATCAACACATCACACAGCCTCTGCCACTAGTCAACACAGCACACAGCCTCTGCCACTAGTCAACACAGCACACAGCCTCTGCCACTAGTCAACAGCACAGCACACAGCCTCTGCCACTAATCAACACATCACACAGCCTCTGCCACTAGTCAACACAGCACACAGCCTCTGCCACTAGTCAACACAGCACACAGCCTCTGCCACTAATCAACACAGCACACAGCCTCTGCCACTAGTCAACACAGCACACAGCCTCTGCCACTAGTCAACACAGCACACAGCCTCTGCCACTAATCAACACAGCACACAGCCTCTGCCACTAGTCAACACAGCACACAGCCTCTGCCACTAGTCAACACATCACACAGCCTCTGCCACTAGTCAACACAGCACACAGCCTCTGCCACTAGTCAACACAGCACACAGCCTCTGCCACTAGTCAACACAGCACACAGCCTCTGCCACTAGTCAACACAGCACACAGCCTCTGCCACTAGTCAACACAGCACACAGCCTCTGCCACTAGTCAACACAGCACACAGCCTCTGCCACTAGTCAACACAGCACACAGCCTCTGCCACTAGTCAACACAGCACACAGCCTCTGCCACTAGTCAACACAGCACACAGCCTCTGCCACTAATCAACACATCACACAGCCTCTGCCACTAGTCAACACAGCACACAGCCTCTGCCACTAGTCAACACAGCACACAGCCTCTGCCACTAGTCAACACAGCACACAGCCTCTGCCACTAGTCAACACAGCACACAGCCTCTGCCACTAGTCAACACAGCACACAGCCTCTGCCACTAGTCAACACAGCACACAGCCTCTGCCACTAGTCAACACAGCACACAGCCTCTGCCACTAGTCAACACAGCACACAGCCTCTGCCACTAGTCAACACAGCACACAGCCTCTGCCACTAGTCAACACAGCACACAGCCTCTGCCACTAGTCAACACAGCACACAGCCTCTGCCACTAGTCAACACAGCACACAGCCTCTGCCACTAGTCAACACAGCACACAGCCTCTGCCACTAGTCAACACAGCACACAGCCTCTGCCACTAGTCAACACAGCACACAGCCTCTGCCACTAGTCAACACAGCACACAGCCTCTGCCACTAGTCAACACAGCACACAGCCTCTGCCACTAGTCAACACAGCACACAGCCTCTGCCACTAGTCAACAGCACAGCACACAGCCTCTGCCACTAGTCAACACAGCACACAGCCTCTGCCACTAGTCAACACAGCACACAGCCTCTGCCACTAGTCAACACAGCACACAGCCTCTGCCACTAGTCAACACAGCACACAGCCTCTGCCACTAGTCAACACAGCACACAGCCTCTGCCACTAGTCAACACAGCACACAGCCTCTGCCACTAGTCAACACAGCACACAGCCTCTGCCACTAGTCAACACAGCACACAGCCTCTGCCACTAGTCAACACAGCACACAGCCTCTGCCACTAGTCAACACAGCACACAGCCTCTGCCACTAGTCAACACAGCACACAGCCTCTGCCACTAGTCAACACAGCACACAGCCTCTGCCACTAGTCAACACAGCACACAGCCTCTGCCACTAGTCAACACAGCACACAGCCTCTGCCACTAGTCAACACAGCACACAGCCTCTGCCACTAGTCAACACAGCACACAGCCTCTGCCACTAATCAACACAGCACACAGCCTCTGCCACTAGTCAACACAGCACACAGCCTCTGCCACTAGTCAACACAGCACACAGCCTCTGCCACTAGTCAACACAGCACACAGCCTCTGCCACTAGTCAACACAGCACACAGCCTCTGCCACTAGTCAACACAAACCCAAAACTTTTGCCACAACCAGTATCAACACAGTTCACACTTCCCCTGGGGACTAACTATCACCGCTATACTTGTTGTCTGTCGGAGTGGTGGGGTGGGATGGGGGAGATAGGGGAGAGAAATGGGGAGATAGGGGAGAGAGACGGGGAGATAGGGGTGAGAAATGGGAGAGCTAGGGGGAAATCTACCTTATCCATCTCTTTCACTAAGCAAACTGGTCCTGTCACAATATTGTATGTAAATTCGGTACTGACGCTTATTGTGTTCGTTCTTGGGCCGCCTGTAAATATGGATAAGATTAACTACCTACTTTGTCTGTCTGTCTGAGTGTCATTTATCTGTCTTTGTCTCCTCAGTTTCTCCATTACACGTCTCTCTCAGAAAAACAAAAACACTCTTTATTCTAATGTATTCTATTTTTTTTTTTTTTTGCTTATTTATTGATGAGGTTTTGTAAGGTGGAAAAATGAGTGTCCTCTTTCTCTCTGTCTGATTCTCTCTCTCAGTCTGCCTATTGTCTAACCTTATAGTGTAGACTCTCTCTCTCACTCTCTCTCTCTCTCTTGCTCTCTCTCACTCAGTCTTTCGGTTGGTGTTTGTCCTCATTTGACCGGAGTACATCAACGCAGTTTGTTATCTCGTTAAACATCCTCGTTATCCTGTTCGTTATAGAGCTGCCCTTCCATCTCTCGGGACCGGAGATTGCGTTATGGGAGTCTTCATTGATCGCATGACGTCTGAAATCTCGTTAACCTCCCTCGTTCAGCATTTCGTCATGGCATGGTACCCGAGATGGCAGTGTATGTTAAACGAGAGAGAGAGAGAGAGAGAGAGAGAGAGAGAGAGAGAGAGAGAGAGAGAGAGAGAGAGTCAATAAATAAGACATAAAACGTGACAGAATGACGTCATACATTACCATTGGCCGACTGTGATACTGAGATAAACACTGTCCACTGATTGGCTGTTTCTGCACGTCAAGTTCTTACCTGAAATGAGAAGACAAATGAATTTAGTTACGAGCTAAAAATTGGGTGAAACATAACTAACATTATACTAGGAACACGTAATAAATGTTTAATTGGTCTTACACCTATTTACAAATCCTGCTGTACCCAATTAAGATTATATGAGTGAATTCCAGCTACGACTAAGATTAAGAGGAGAAAATCTTGTAAGATGATTGTTTTTTCTTAATCATCTGTGTATTTAAATTTCCCATACACACAGGTCACCTGGGCGTTAAATTAAGCAGTGCATAAAACAAATGATTTTTAAGGTACATATGTAAATGAAAAATTACGTAAAAGGAAAACAAGTAGAATTTATCATTATATCAGTTTACTTAATTACATGGTACTATTACTGAACTCTATTATATAATTCATTTGTATATTAATTATCTCTGGACTAATTCATTTAGATAGAATCCACAAGAATAGGGCAGGGTATCAGGAATGGGTATAAGGGAGGGTAAGAGGAAAGGGTATCAGGGTGGAAATGAGGGAGAGTAGGAGGGAAGACAAGAGGAAGGGTATCCGGGAAGGAATGAGGGAGGGTATGAGAGGTATTATTTTCACCAAAAGTATGAAAATTCTGCACCACCACCATTTATCGCCTCCTAACCACCCCCCCCCCCCCCCCCCATCCATCCCCAGAATTTTGGAGAGGAGAGGAGAGACACAAACTCACGCAAAACTCCCACAACAGATTCTGTTTTCATCTGAATATTTAACCCCCATGAGTCCCAGACTTAGTTATGGTAAAAGTTCAAGACACAACAAATTACTTTAATACTTGATTCTGCGCGAAACAAAAATTCTTCACTAAAATGGTTGATTGTGTAAAGTTTCAGAATTATACATGAACCAGAAATTGCATCATGTGGATCTTAAGCCATCATATATTTTTCCTTATATTTTTAAGACAGTTTATGAAATTGAAAGTCAAGAGGGTACACACGCTAGCCCAGTGCTGGATTATTATTATCATTAATTATTATTATTATTATTATTATTATTATTATTATTATTGTTACCATTATTATTACTCGTTATTCTTTCAATTATTATTTTATAAAATCCCTGAACGAATGGCTCTTTAAGCAGAGACAATGAGGGATAAATAGTCACAACACAGACTGTCAACATGTTTCAATAGACTTAATTTGGGCTTTGACCGTGACACACACACACACACATAATACTCATACACAAAAGACGCACAAATAGTCATACACAAAACGCACATATACTCATACACAAAACACACACATACAAACACATACATATGTAAAACACACGTACGTGCTCGTTCAAGTGACATTTATGCTTCGGATATTCCGGCAGAAATTTTTAGCAATCTGCAAATGTTTCATTGATTACTTCAGCCATATGCGTGCGGCCTCCACCCTAGTTATATGTTGGGGAGGCGCGAGGGAGAGAGGAAAGGGGGAGAAAGGGAATGAAGAGGAGGGTTTTACACACACACACACACACACACACACACACACGAAAAAAAGAAAAGAGCAAAATGAGAGCGATATATTAGGAGAACGAAAAGGAAAAGTCCAAATAAATGAGAAGAATTAGTGGGAGGTAAGACATATATTGCCTTCATCTTCAAGTTCCATCAATCCATTGTTTGGTAAACGCCTACCCCAGATGCTTCCACGACCTTCTGTAATAAAACTTTCTTTTCCATTCAGTACCTCCAAAACTTTCTAATCTCTTCTCTCCATGTGCTGTACGAGCCAAACTTTTTTCCCCGTATTTCCTGTCAAGGAATCGAGTACAAGATTTCATTAATATACTGTTGGTTCGTTGTTCATCTGGCACCTCTATGTCCTGCCTACTGACGTTTCATTTCCTTTGCCCTTACAATAACAAATCGTACTTTGGTTGGTGATCTCTCTCATTCTTTTTTTTTTCTGTGTATATAAACTGTACGTGTTAAGTCAGGCACATATCGTTTCATGCCTCTTTAAGTAGCCTGGAGTTTTTGTTTCATATTTGCTTTTCATTATCATGTCTCGGAACAATATGTCAGCATTAGTAGTGTGGACGGGTTACCCATTTTATATTTCAGGCAAAGTTGCACGATAACTAGGTACACTCAGCAAACGAAAGTACCGCACGGATTATGTGCGAAACACTGTGACACCATGGACGAGGGATAATGTGTGTTGGACCTGTATTATGGTGGTAGACCTGCTGTCCTTGCCTGAGGGTGTCCTCACATATCTGTTGCTGTATCATAGGTAGGTGGAAACCTTTGTCATACAGGCACGCATACCAACCCTCCCAACACATCAGGTGATGTATGGATCATGACAGAAGTCACCAGACCCCCCCCCCCCCCCTGCGCGATACTTCTTTTTTTTACTGTGTGTACATATACGATGCTTATTAAAATATAACTTATTGTTAAGGCTGTCAGTCGTTGCCGACGACGACTCGGCTTCATTATGAAATCGATAATGATAATGAGTGGTGAACTAGGGATGTTGTCGACGGTGCCACTGGATGAGGCTGTGGTGTCCGATCCTTGACCAGCACACATTGGGCAGGACAGCTCTGGGTTGGGTGGAAGGTCTCTGGGAGTGTGATTGTGTCTCCTTTCCCTACATGTACATCTGGCTCTATTACGCTCGTTCTCGGGATGTTTGACGCCTTGGGTACAGGTGGAGCGCCATAGACTACGGTCGGATGCAATAGTTTCAAGATCCTTTGGAGGAATGTTACATTTTATGAGCGTCATTCTGAGCTGGTCTTTGTACCTTTTGCATTGTCCTCCAGGGTTGCGTCGTGCCTCTGGCAGCTGCACGTAGAGGATCTGGCGGGGGGAGTCGTCTGGCATGTGGATGACATGTCCCGTCCATTGCAACTGTCGCTTCACCAGAAATGCCTCTTAAGCTGATAGATTTGGAGCGCTCATGCCATATAATTTATAGTTTCCCAAAGACACACTAACTAAAGGCAACATTATCACAGTACCAAAATTAAGTGATAAACCTGGTTCAAAATACTCTATAGTATAAGAAACACACACACAGGTAAACAGAACACGTAACCTTATTAATCACCCAGGTGTATCGAGGAAGTTATACTGTAGTGCAGAAACTTGTTAATTGTATGGAAGGTTTTTGTTTTTCTATTTGCTGATCAAGGACTTGTATTGGTATTACACAGTTAAATTTGGTAAAGAGCATTTAACCGTATACGCTCATAATGATTAGTCACATTGGCTCTCTCTCTCTCTCTCTCTCTCTCTCTCTCTCTCTCTTGTACGTACGTGTGTCTGTGTATGCATGATTACCTTTAAAAAATGATGTCCTTCCACAAACGATAATAAATGACTCCCGTATATGACCCTTTGAACAAGACACGCTGCTGTGTAACTTCTTAATAATAACCCGCTCCACACTTTATATTCACCCCCCTCCTCTCCTCATCTGTTTTCCTAACCCTCATCTCGTCCAAAGTTGGGTTTCCTAAGGACACATTTTCGTACATTTCAACTCATCCCATGGAGGACGGAACACCTCCCAGGTTCGCCACGTCTCTCTCTGCCAGCCCTTAGATCTGTACCGGGCGTCTCACGGGCGACTGTACTTAAGCATGCCCATAGCTGCTGTTTGGTCGGTGTTTGTCAGGTATTGGTTGTATATGTGATGAATAATAGCTGTGGTTATTATTATTATTATTATTATTATTATTATTATTATTATTATTATACTTTCTTTTTAGTTGTGGGAGGGATAAGTGTGTTAGGTCGCTTGATTTTGGTCTCAACTTTGTCAGTGGGTGACGTTACGTGGACTCGGGAGGGGGGGGGAGGTCGCTTGCTTAATTATACACTACCTGCAAGCACCCAAAAATGTAGCTTATTACAACGCTAAGTGCTCGTTAACTTAATGCTGGAGCTGAAAGAGAAATACGACATTAATATTGAAGGTGTTAAAGATTAGGACGATAATTTGCTTTGGGGTGGAATTGGGGAGTGAAGTCGATATTAATAATAATTATAATGATAAAAAATGCAATACTATGACTACTACTACTACTACTACTACTACTACTACTACTACTACTACTACTACTACTACTACTACTACTACTACTAATAATAATAATAATAATAATAATAATAATAATCATCATCATCTCTGGGTATAGTAATGGTAATAATAGTGTGTAATTAATCACAAGAATTAGTTACATATAGCGATGAGTTCGTTTGTAATTATATAGACCCTTTAACACACAAACAAATGGTAGTTGAAATTGTGTGCACTAAGAGGAGGTCCGTGCCTCACCCGTTGTGAGTACACCACACTGTACGTGCTCACAGATCACAACTGATATTTACATTTAAATGAACTTTGCATAAAAATACTGAATGGGAACCTGACATGCACGTCCAGCCATTGTTGTTGTGACGTGATTTTTGTGGATTATTTTTCAATGTTGTTAAAGCGTTTATTTATCTACAGTGTGGGGGGGGGGGGGGGTCACTCCTTGTATGTTTGTTTGGAATTAAATTATCTTAAGACGGATTTCAACGGCTGACATCAAAGTTAGATTATAGGTTAGATTATATATTCGTCGATATTGAATATAATTTTGAAGAAGGTTGCAATAAAGTGAACTGGATAGATGTAATAAAACTTGGTAGGTGGGTGTAATGCTGCTGAATTAAGAAGTGATAAAGGCTATGTGAGTATATATGAAAGGCTCTAGGTCACGGCTCTAGGTCACGGGACTAGGTTTACGGTTCTAGTTCACGGCTCTAGGTCACGGGACTAGGTTTACGGTTCTAGTTCACGGTTCTAGTTCACGGCTCTAGGTCACGGGACTAGGTTTCCGGTTCTAGTTCACGGCTCTAGGTCACGGGACTAGGTTTACGGTTCTAGTTCACGGCTCTAGGTCACGGCTCTAGGTCACGGTTCTAGTTCACGGCTCTAGGTCACGGCTAAAGGTCACGGCTCTCTCACGGTTCTAGGTCACGGCTCTTAAATAACGGCTATAGGTCACGATGCAAAGTCACGGCTCTAGGTCATGTCTGTCACGACTCAGGGTCACGGCTCTGTCACGGATATATGTCACGGATCTTGGTCACGGCTCTAGGTCACGGGTATAGGTCACGGATCTAGGTCACAGTTCAAGGTCACGACTCTGTCACAGTTCAAGGTCAAAGTTCTAGATCAAAACTCTAGGTCACGGATCTAGGTCACAGTTCAAGGTCACGACTCTGTCACAGTTCAAGGTCAAAGTTCTAGATCAAAACTCTAGGTCACGGCTCTAGGTCACGGGTATAGGTCACGGATCTAGGTCACAGTTCAAGGTCACGACTCTGTCACAGTTCAAGGTCAAAGTTCTAGATCAAAACTCTAGGTCACGGCTCTAAGTCACGGCTCTAGGTCACGGTTCAAGGTCACGGTTCAAGGCAAGGTTCTAGGTCACGGCTCTAGGTCACGGATCTAGGTCACAGCTCCAGGTCACGACTCTGTCACGGTTCAAGGTCAAAGTTCTAGATCAAAACTCAAGGTCACTGCTCTAGGTCACGGCTCTTGGTCACGGCTCTTGGTCACGGCTCTAGGTCAAAGACTTTCGACGAAATACCTCATTATCGGATGGACAGTTTAATTTAACTTTGCCAAAAAATTGGATAATGTCTCCTCATAACCCCACCCTTCCTCTCCTTTACCTTACCTTCCCCCTCTCTCACTCTCTCCCTCTCCCTTCCCTCTCTCCCTCCTCTCTTTCCTTTTCCATTTCTCCTTCTCCCTCTCCCTTCTCTCCCACCCCTTCCTCTCCCCTCCCTCTCTCCCCTCCCTTTCTCCTTCTCCCTCTTCTCCCATCCCCTCTGCCATCCCCCTATCCATCCCCTTTCTCCTTCTCCCTCTTCTCCCTTCCCTCTGCCATCCCCCTAACCACCCCCTTTCTCCTTCTCCCTCCTCTCCCTGCCCCTCCCTTTTTCCCACCCCTTTCCCCTACCCTCTATCCCATCCCCTTTCTCCTTTTCCCTCTTCCTTCCCTTTCCCTCCCCCTTCCCTTTCCCTCCTTCCCCTTTCTCCTCCACTCCCCCCCCCCCCCGTTCTTCCTCCACTCGGCCTCCCTTCTTCTTTCACTCAATAAAATTATTATTATTATTATTATTATTATTATTATTATTATTATTATTATTATTATTTCCGCTTCAGTAAAGAGATATAGGAAAGAGGTAATTTTGTCTGTTAAAAAAAATAAAAATAAAAAATTCCAAAGGAAACTCAGATTTTTTGGTTTGATATGCAACACACACTAAAAAAATTATTGTTTTTTCTAATGTACTGTAGTGTATATTGTTATGGTGATTTCAAAACTTTGATCCCTTTTTTTGGAGAAATTCATAGAACAAAAATTATAAGCCCTTTAAAATTTTAATGATCTATATAAAAATGTTAACCTAACCTACCTAACTTAACCTAACTGGAAACTGACTTAACTATCATAAAATAAAGTATACTGTCTTTCATATTTTAAAGGTTGGATTAAGGACAAATTCACTTAGGTTAATTTATGGTCACAGTTAATTAGTCAAGTCTGACATATTTCTGTTGTACGTATATCACATTTATTGAATATTCATAATTTCATTATCTTTGAATATCCAAGAATTGTAATATAAAAACAATTAACGGTAAAGGCAGTCATACCTGTGATTACTTTCTACAATTATTGCATCTAGCTATAATTGAGTGGAGCATCAAGGTGAGTTAGGTAAGACACAAGGAGTTTAAAGATGAAAATGTATTACAGTCTCTCCTCGACTTACGACGGTGTTCCGTCCCGACGACCAGGTCGTAATACCTGAAATATTGTTATTAAATATTATCATCAATGACTTCTTTTGGTATTAAACAATACAATTTGGTGCTAATTTTTTCCTCTTATATAAAGTAGCTTTAGTGTATAGGGTGAAACATCTATCATGAAGTGATTGTCATTAGAACTTTACGGGGTCTGAATTTGTAAAAAAAACACAACTAATGTGTTTAATCTACTCATAATCAATTTGGTAAAATGAATGTTTAGGTCATCCACCTCTACTTGGCATTTGAAAAAACATAATTTCAATGTCACCAAACCTAACCTAACCCAACTTAACTA
Organism: Homarus gammarus; assembly: GCA_958450375.1. NCBI lineage: Eukaryota > Metazoa > Arthropoda > Malacostraca > Decapoda > Nephropidae > Homarus > Homarus gammarus. The sequence goes on from CAUDMG010001530.1 coordinate 12,541, forward strand.
ATCTAACATAACCTAACTTAACTGGTAAAAATCGGTCAACTTAAAATCATTAAATTCGCTGGATGGCCAAAAAGATAATAATATCATCAATTCCATTTACTTTAGAAGGACTTATTCATTTTTGTTGAAATCATGGACATACAAAGCCAATATATCTACATTTGATTCTACCAGTGTGAATGGCAAAGTTAATTAATATCACCACTCCAACTGTTGGCCCAAACAAGTCGTAAAGTAGTTCTTTTTTGTAATACATCGAGTCACTAAGGGAATAAAAAAATAAAACATGAATTTAGGTCACTGAATTTATCTTATTAGTAGCAAATTGTGGTTAAACTGATGCACAAATGAAACATGCCTGGGAAGTACCTAGCACTAGTTACCTGGCATATTTGGACTTATTAAAATATGAAATCTAGGCTAATAAGTAATTATACTAAGGAAATGATTATTTTGGTAGTGCTGGACGGTTATTAATTGCGCTCATTACGAAAATTGGGTCGATATTAATTCTGATAAAGGACGTCATTCACCATCCCAGAGGAAGCTGTTCTCACCACTCTTCAAATAGACCATTTACGACTTTTTTTTAGTTCAATTTGATTTCAATACATTTCTACACATAAATTAGTTGTATTAGTTATCTTAAAGGCTAACCTTTTATGATGGTTAGGCGAATTTGGAGGATATAAACGGCGAGTAGAGGCTGGCGGCATTTTTCGTACACAAACATGGACCGCTTTTAAAAAGAACAATACAATTCTGCATGTGCTGTTCTGTATGGAGTATATCGTATAACAAATATTATTCCTTTGCAGATTTATACATTTTATGTCCATCCAAATCAATTTTCTTTCTTTTGGTTTCAAAAATAGTTCCCGGACGACATTTCCCCATGTTCCAATAACGATGGCTGTCCACGGGTGAACCTCGTGGAGAACTAAGTTGTTCCTGGAAATGAAATGGAAGGAGGATTTACTAAGTTGATATTGTGTTCTCCTCTATCTCTCTCTTGTGTGTGGTTTTTTTTTTTACGGGAATTAGCCAACCCGGGCACAGGTCAAACGACCCACAACGGAGCCTGGGGGGCGAAAAAAAAGAACTTTATTTTTATGAGATTCTGTCTGTTCGTCCATCTTGTGCGGGCAATCAACATGGTAGGTAGTGAGCCGGTCGAGTCTCTGTTGTTTTGACGCTTTTTGGTTTTTTTAATGCCCCAATTTAAAAGAGTGACTTACAGTAGATGAATTCACCATTTGGGGGTAAGGGTGGGGGGAGTGAGGGTGGGGGTGGGGGTTGGCGGGGTGAGGGTGGGGGATGGAGGGTGGGGGAGTGAGGGTGGGGGTGGGGGTTGGCGGGGTGAGGGTGGAGGGTGGGGGATGAGGGGTGTAAGGGTGGGGGGAGTGAGGGTGGGGGTGGGGGTTGGCGGGGTGAGGGTGGAGGGTGGGGGATGAGGGGTGTGGTAATGGAGAAGGTTTAGGTGAGGGAATTTAGTGGACAAAGACTTGAGAATCCAACAGACATATACACAAGATAGTCATACACACACATACATGGCAGTCATATGCACAAGACAGTCATACACGCACACACACACACACACACGAGTCATGTACACAAGAAGACAAGTCATTCACGCCCACATAGCTTGAATGTTGTACGGAGTGCCCCATTATATCTCTATGTTAATAAACGTCTACTTTTGGAGGTTGACTGCGTAAATATATGAATTATTAAAGAAAAACAGGAAAAACAGCTAATGTAACATAAATAGACCTTCCAAAAAGTCGATAGTAATTCCCCTGCCTGTGACACGACAAAGTAAGTACCTCTATCTAGCTCCTCCAGTCCCAGATCGAGGCAAGGCCAAGCCAGTTCATCACTTACTAACTAAACTCTAGGGTAGGTGTTGGGTGGTGTGGTGCAGTGCGTGGTGAAGGGTGGTGAAGTGTTGGGTAGGGTGGTGTGGGGTGGTGTAAGGTAAGGTAAGGTTAGGTAGGGTAGGACATCCCGTCTATAACCCCCACCCACACCCATCATCCTCTCACCCATCCTGGGAGGTGGGGAATGGTACCATCCGTCAGCCAACAACAGAAGGTACCAAGAACCACTGACTGGGAAGGGTGAGAGGATGATGGGGTGGGTGGGATGAGAGGGATGATGAGAGGGTAGTGTAGTGGGTGGTGTACTAAAAAATAAAAAAAAAAAAAAAAAATAAAAAAAAAAAAAATAAAAAAAAGTGTAGTGTAGGGGTAGTGTAGTAAAAAAAGAAAAAAAAAGTGTGGTGGGTCGTTGCGTTGCCGTGGGTCGTTGGGTTCGTTGCGTTGCGTTGGGTCGTTGGGTTCGTTGCGGTGGTGCGTTGCGTTGGGTCGTTGGGTTCGTTGCGGTGGGTCGTTGGGTTCGTTGCGGTGGTGCGTTGGGTTCGTTGCGTTGGGTCGTTGGGTGCGTTGCGTTGCGGTGGGTCGTTGGGTGCGTTGCGGTGGGTCGTTGGGTTCGTTGCGTTGCGGTGGGTCGTTGGGTTCGTTGCGTTGCGGTGGGTCGTTGGGTTCGTTGCGTTGGGTTCGTTGCGTTGCGTTGGGTCGTTGGGTTCGTTGCGTTGGGGTGGGTCGTTGGGGTGGTTCGTTGGGGTGGGTCGTAGCGGTTTTTGCTGGGTCGTTCGATTGTTTTGGTGTTTTTTTTTAACTTAAATGATTAATATAATTGAGAATAATAATTAGAACATTTATAATTACTGTAATTCCTGGTCATTTGTCAACAACATCAGAATTGAGACAGCACAAATAATACGTCATAAAATAGGGTAGTGTTGGGTAGGGTGGTGTATTGGGGGTGTAGGACATCCCGACTATAACCACCCACCCACACCCATCATCCTCTCACCCATCCTGGGAGGTGGGGAATGGAGAGGATGAAGGGGTGGGTGGGGTGAGAGGGATGATGGGGAGTGGGGGATGAGGAGAGGGAATCCACATCCTTCCCAGGAAGTGGAGAATGGTACAATCCGTCAGGCGCCGACAGAAGGTATCAGGACCCACCGACTGGGAAGTGTGTGTGTAGGGTGGTGTAGTGTGGGGTATGGTGGTGTAGTGAGGGTGTAGTGAGGGTGTAGTGGGTGGTGTAGTATGGGGTATCGTGGTGTAGGGTGGTGTACGGTAAGGTATCAGGACCCACCGACTGGGAAGTGTGTGTGTAGGGTGGTGTAGTGGGTGGTGTAGTATGGGGTATGGTGGTGTAGGGTGGTGTACGGTAAGGTATCAGGACCCACCGACTGGGAAGGGTGTGGAATCCCCCCATCCCCCATCTATCTGTGTCTCTGTGTCTGACTGTTTCTGCCAGTCTGTCTCACAATATCGATCTCTGTCTGTCTTTCTGATTTTCTGCCTCTGTTTTTCTGTCTGTCTGTCTCTTTCGTCTATATGTTAGTCTATGTTTTGTCTGTTTCAGTTTGGGTGACAGCGGTCGAGCCTGAGAAGAGCGCCGGACCTTCTTATTTACGGCGATTCCTTCTTTATCTTGAGTTAGTAGCCAAGATTGTCTGTCTCTCCCTGTCTGCCTCTGACTGTCTGTCTGTCTCCGCTCGTCTGTATGTCTTTTTCTGTCTGTGTCTTTCGGTGTTTGTCCGTTTGTCTGACGGTTTCTGTCTGTTTCTGTGTGTCTGTCTGTTTAATGTCTGTCTGTCTGTGTCCGTCCGTCTGTCTGTTTTTCTAACTGTCTGTTTGTCTGTCTGTCTACAAATCCTCCCTAAGGAATCCTATCCTATAAATCAACATACCCGACCACCGCCCCCCCCCCCCCCCCAGACAGCCGCACAGAAATACTGACAATTCTCCATACCCAACCTCAGCGACAACCCTCTCAATAAAAACAACCTAACTCAACAACTCCTTTCAACAAAAAACAGACAGAAAGACAGAGAGACAGAACAGACAGCCAGAGACCGACATAGTGGAAAGACAGAGATGAGACAGACAGATAGACAGAACGAGACAAACACAGACACAGACAGACAGTGACAGACATTGTAAAAATAGACTGGCAGACAGAGACAGACTGACGGACAGACAAACAGAGATACAAAGACAGACAGAGACTGAGAGACAGACGGACAGAGACAGTTAGACAAACTAACTCTACCAAAGCACCAATCACCTACTGCGGCACCAAGAGACGCCAACCCCAGTAAACAGAAACCCTCCTCCTGGTGTACATTAACACAGTATAACCTTTTTCTTCTATATTTTAAATTTATTTATGTTCTTTTTTCGCCCCCCCCCCCCCCCAGGCCCCGTTGTGGGTCGTTTGATCTGTGCCCGGGTGGGCTAATTCCCATTAAAAAAAAAAAAGCAACTGGCTGGGCCCAGCCTCGAACTGGTCCCGGCGGTGCTAGACGTAGTTCGTCAGGCCACCGCCAGGGGTCTACTGTCGGCTTTTCTGAAGGTGGTTTTGTTGTTTTTCTTTAATAATTCATATATTTTCGTAGTTTTTCTCAGGATTTGTATGAATTTATACTCAAATAGCAGAGTTACAATTGTATTGAAGCTGTGTGTGGCCCTTTTACAGCCAATCTTGGCTACTAACTCAAGATACACTTGTGTGTGCGTGTTTGACTGTCGTGTGTATGAGTGTCGTGAATCATGAAGAAATTTTGCAAGAACCTATACCAAAACACATACAAAAGAATACCAAACAGTTATAAACACACGGTAACTCTGCTATTTGAGTTTAAAATCACGTTAAGAACTGCGAAAATAAATCAATTATTGAAGAAAAACTGCAAAAATACCACAAGTAACATAAATACAACTTCTGGAATGTTGATCAATGTCCCCCTGGCGGTGGCCTGGCGAACTAGGGGGGGGGGGGTCACAGCTTCCATGGTAAACACTTTAAATATTATGAGTGTCTCTCACCCACAATGGAGAGGCCTACACTATTTTCTCTCACCACCGCTGTCTACACCTACACTATGGTTACTCACACGAGCCAGAAGCACCGGACATGGAGTAGAAAAATTGTCCTCGTTGCAGATGGTGACGTCATCGTGTGGGTAGCAACGGACCCTGGTGTTATGGTGAAGTAATGGTGAGGTGATGGTGATAGTAAAAGAGATGGTGAAGTTCTTGGGAAGGCCACAGTGAGGTAACGATGAGAATGGTGATATTATGGTGAAATGATGGTGAGGTGACTGGAGGAACTATTCACTGGTGAAGGGTTACTGGTGCACCACTGAAGTATGAATGAAGAAGTAATGATAAAAAAGATAGCTAAAAGGAATGATGGTGACGTAATGGTGAGTTTTAATGGTGATGGTGAGCGTAATGGTCCGGGTTTACAAGCTTTTACATATACGTGAACGCTTTAAAAATATAATACACACACACACACACACACACACACACACACACACACACCATTTTCATCCTTCATATCCCGAGAAAATTTTCTCTACTAAAATAAATATCTATGATGTAGTAGGGTGTGTCATAGGAGGGAAGATCAGCTAAAACTAATGGCCCATCACTGTTTTGGTAGATTTTAGTGTATATAAACAGAAAATAATTTCAGTTTCATTATTTTCCAACCTTTTGCTAGGTAAATTTTAGCGTGAAATTTATCGAAAATCTAACGTACAGCTGCATTAGTGCATTACAATTAAATAGTGAACATTGCTTTCTGACTTCATTCTTTAACAACCCAACTTAAAATATTTTTTTCTGTTTCAGATTCTGATGCATTTATAAGTTGATAATATTTGCGATGGCTGCTTGTGTCAGGACGAGGAACCAAAAATCCAGCCATCTCAGTCACTATCTTGGGTCTGGGAGAGAGCTCCTGAAGTCGGAGTTGCCTACATTGAGAGATGCTTTGAGATACGGTGTTTTAATCAGGCAAATCAGTGAAAAGAACCAAAGAACTTACACAAACAAAGACATTGCCAGTGATATGACCAAAGCTGTCTTGGCACAGTACACTCTGGCTAACGCTCAGTTCAAGCCTCCAGTCATAACAAGTCAGAAGAAGATTAGTGAGAGACTGCTAGCCAGTTGGGAAAAGGCAAGAGATATCTCTCTTGGGAGAGGAAAACTTGCAGTTAAGGACAGCTTTGCCAAGCAACTGGACCAGTTATTTGACATAATTACTTGCAAGTGCCCAATTGTTCTCTGTCCTGAGTTTGGATGCGATCGTGACTGTAAATCCGAGGCCCACATCTCCTGTATTTGCAAGCGTGAACTGAAGATTCCTGTGATCGAACTGGCATTTGTCAAAGCACAGAGAGAGAAGACTGGCAGTATAGGGGCTCTCATGATTTCTAGCCAAGATATTCCGGAGTCCAAGAGACAGGAGGCTGCCACAGAGAGACAGAAGAGGAGAAGAGTTGCCGAGGAAAAGAGACTTGAGAAGGCCCAGGGTGAGGTAAAAAAGGCCGATGATTGGAGTCAAGCTGATTCAGAGTTTAATGACTTCCCCATGGCTGATCCGAGTGCTGACCAGGAGAATGGTGACTTTGTCCCTAACCCAGAAAATAATGATCCCAAACCTTCCAGGCATAAGATTCGAAATAGGAAAGATATCCCGAGCATAGCTCTGGCCAGCATGCGACACCACACTGGTCTCAGAGAAACTGCAGAGATAGCAACAGCTGCCTGGATTGACGGTGGTTTGATAACACCTGATGATGTTCACCTGGTGATAGATCATAACAAAGTAAGGAGAGCTCAGGAGAAACTTGTCAGTAACCTAGAAGAGGAGTTTGATAAGGGGATAAGAGAAAATGGAATCAATTGTTTGTTCTTTGATGGGAGAAGGGATGACACTAAAGTGTTCATGAAAGTTGGAGATTCTGACAAGTTGTTCCCTGCCATGGTGAAGGAGGAACACTACTCCTGCTGCAGTGAACCAGGAGGGAAGTATTTGTGGCATTTCACTCCAGAGAAAGATGACATCAGGAAACCAGCTGAGATAGTGGCAGATAACATTGTGAACTGGCTCAGAGAGAGGAACGTAGACCAGACCCTGCAGGCCATTGGAGGGGACAGCACCAACACGAACACAGGGTGGCAAGGGGGGGTCATACAGTGGATAGAGCGGAAGATTGGGAGGAAGCTGGTCTGGATTGTTTGTGACCTCCACACCAACGAGTTGCCACTCAGACATCTGATCCAGGAGCTGGATGGCAAGACTCTTTCAAACAACAGATGGTCTGGTCCTCTTGGCAAGATGCTGGACTCTGCCACTGAGTTAGAAATAAATCCGAGCTTTGAAAAAATCACAGTTGGCCCTCCACTCGTTGAGCTTGCACATACTGTCATTGACGACCTGAGTACTGACCAGTACTATGGTTACATGATTTGCAGTGCCATCAAAACTGGGGTCATGCCTGATAGACTTGCTTACCTGCAGATAGGTCCAGTCTCACATTCTAGGTGGCTCACAACGGCTCTCAGGTTCTGCAGAATTTGGGTCGCTCATCATAAACTGAAAGGGAACCAGCTTCACAACCTGAGACTTATTGTCCAATTCATCGTGAGTGTCTACTTGCCAAATTGGTTCAACACCAAGGTCAAGTCATCGTTCTCCGAAGGTCCGAGGCATGTTCTCTTCCAGCTTGAGCTCCTGAGGAGTCAGCCAAGGAAGGTTGTTCAGATTGTGGAGCAGACTGTGAGGAGATCTTCCTGGTATGCTCATCCCGAGGCAGTTCTGCAGACAATGCTCTGCAGTAAGGATGAGGAGGAGAGAAGAGTGGCAGTCAAAAAGATCTTGGATATGAGACTTATGAGAGGATCTGGGCATGACGAATCAGTTGGTGACGATTCCTTCAGGGTCAGGAAGACTCCTGAAGTCAATCTAGGTGCCAAGACCCTCACTGATCTCATAGATCTGGATAACATCCAGGCTGGCAGTGAGCCCCCTCTTACCTGCAGCCTCACCAATGTTCAAGTCAGAGCTTTCCTGGACAACCCCATGCATGTCCCTGCCTGGCCCTCGCACACCCAGAGTATAGAGCGTTGTGTACAGCAAGTGAGCGAGGCCAGCAGTCACGTGTACAGCCAGGAGAGGAGGGAAGGCTACATCCGAGCTCAGGTGGTCAGCAGGGAGGTGATGAGTAGAAACAGAAGCAAGAAAGACATGTTCTCTATGGTGTGCAGCAACACCGGGTCGTAGTAGTAAAACCGGTTTTTGTATTTGATGATTTTGTTTTCTAAAGGAATATTAAATTTAATAAATGTGTCAAGATCATTCGTTTCACTATTCTGCATCATTTTCATCCTAATAAATTAACCTGATACATTTACTTTACTTTAAATAAGCTATTTAGTGGTGTTGGTAAAAGGGTGGGAATACTGAATTTTCATAAGATTTCAAGTTAAAATTTACCTAGCAAAAAATGAAAACTTTTCAAATCTGAAGATATCACATGATTCTGCACATAGAACTACATCATTAATACCATGGGCCGATTTTTCAAACTCAAAAAAAAAAAATTCGCCTCCGTATGACACACCCTATTATGTGAGGCCCACAGGGTTATGTGAGGCCCATAGGGTTATGTGAGGCCCATAGGGTTATGTGAGGCCCACAGGGTTATGTGAGGCCCATAGGGTTATGTGAGGCCCACAGGGTTATGTGAGGCCCACAGGGTTATGTGAGGCCCACAGGGTTATGTGAGGCCCACAGGGTTATGTGAGCCCACAGTGTTATGTGAGGCCCATAGGGTTATGTGAGGCCCACAGGGTTATGTGAGGCCCATAGGTTATGTGAGGCCCACAGAGTTATGTGAGGCCCATAGGGTTATGTGAGGCCCACAGGGTTATGTGAGGCCCACAGGGTTATGTGAGGCCCACAGGTTATGTGAGGCCCATAGGGTTATGTGAGGCCCACAGAGCTATGTGAGGCCCACAGGGTTATGTGAGGCCCATAGGGTTATGTGAGGCCCACAGAGTTATGTGAGGCCCATAGGGCTATGTGAGGCCCACAGAGTTATGTGAGGCCCATAGGGTTATGTGAGGCCCATAGGGTTATGTGAGGCCCACAGGGTTATGTGAGGCCCACAGAGTTATGTGAGGCCCACAGGGTTATGTGAGGTCCATAGGGTTATGTGAGGCCCATAGGGTTATGTGAGGCCCATAGGGTTATGTGAGGCCCATAGGGTTATGTGAGGCCCATAGAGTTATGTGAGGCCCACAGGGTTATGTGAGGTCCATAGGGTTATGTGAGGCCCACAGGGTTATGTGAGGCCCATAGGGTTATGTGAGGCCCACAGAGTTATGTGAGGCCCATAGGGTTATGTGAGGCCCATAGGGTTATGTGAGGCCCACAGGGTTATGTGAGGCCCATAGTGTTATGTGAGGCCCACAGAGTTTTGTGAGGCCCACAGGGTTATGTGAGGCCCACAGGTTTATGTGAGGCCCATAGGGTTATGTGAGGCCCATAGGGTTATGTGAGGCCCACAGGGTTATGTGAGGCCCACAGGGTTATGTGAGGCCCATATGGTTATGTGAGGCCCACAGGGTTATGTGAGGCCCACAGGGTTATGTGAGGCCCATAGGGTTATGTGAGGCCCATAGGGTTATGTGAGGCCCACAGGGTTATGTGAGGCCCACATGGTTATGTGAGGCCCATATGGTTATGTGAGGCCCACAGGGTTATGTGAGGCTCATAGGGTTATGTGAGGCCCACAGGGTTATGTGAGGCCCACAGGGTTATGTGAGGCCCATAGGGTTATTTGAGGCCCACAGGGTTATGTGAGGCCCACAGGGTTATGTGAGGCCCATAGGGTTATGTGAGGCCCACAGGGTTATGTGAGGCCCACAGGGTTATGTGAGGCCCATAGGGTTATGTGAGGCCCACAGGGTTATGTGAGGCCCACAGGGTTATGTGAGGCCCACAGGGTTATGTGAGGTCCCACAGGGTGTGTGAAGGCATCCGGGTGTGTGAGGGCCACCGGGTATGTGAGGGCCACCGGGTGTGTGAGGGCCAGAGCGTGTGTAAGGGCCACCGGGTATGTGAGGGCCACAGTGTGTGTGAGAGCCACTGGGTGTGTGAGGGCCACCGGGTATATGAGGGCCACCGGGTATATAAGGGCCACCGGGTATGTGAGGGCCACCGGGTGTGTGAGGGCCACCGGGTATGTGAGGGCCACCGGGTATATATGGGCCACCGGGTGTGTGAGGGCCACCGGGTGTGTGAGGGCCACCGGGTATGTGAGGGCCACAGTGTGTGTGAGGGCCACTGGGTGTGTGAGGGCCACCGGGTATATAAGGGCCACCGGGTATATAAGGGCCACCGGGTGTGTGAGGGCCAAAGGGTATGTGAGGAATGCCGGGTGTGTGTGTGTAAGGGTCACAGGGTGTGTGAGGGCCACCGGGTGTCTGAGGACCACAGGGTGTGTGAGGGCCGCTGGGTGTGTGAGGGCCACCGGGTGTGTGAAGGCATCCGGTTGTGTGAGGGCCACAGGGTATGTGAGGGCCACCGGGTATATAAGGGCCACCGGGTATATAAGGGCCACCGGGTATGTGAGGAATGCCGGGGGTGTGTGTGTGTGTGTGTGTGTGTGTGTGTGTGTGTGTGTGTCACAGGGTGTGTGTGAGGCACAGGGTGTGTGAAGGCCATAGGGTGTGTGAGGGCCACCGGTTGTGTGAGGATGTGTGAGGGCCACTGGGTGTGTGAGGACCACAGGGTATGTGAGGGCCACAGGGTATGTGAGGGCCACAGGGTATGTGAGGGCCACAGGGTATGTGAGGGCCATAGGGTATGTGAGGAATGCCGGGTGTGTGTGTGTGTGTGTGTGTGTGTGTGTGTGTGTGTGTGTAAGGGTCACAGAGTGTGTGTGAGGCACAGGGTGTGTGAAGGCCACAGGGTGTGTGAGGGCCCCCGGGTATATAAGGGCCACCGGGTATGTGAGGGCCACCGGGTGTGTGAGGGTCAGAGGGTGTGTGAGGGCCACCGGGTATGTGAGGGCCACCGGGTGTGTGAGGGCCTCAGTGTGTGAGGGCCACCGGGTTTGTGAGGGCCATAGTGTGTGTGAGGGCCATTGGATGTGTGAGGGCCACCGGGTATATAAGGGCCACCGGGTATATAAGGGCCACCGGGTATGTGAGGGCCACCGGGTGTGTGAGGGCCACCGGGTATGTGAGGGCCACCGGGTATATAAGGGCCACCGGGTGTGTGAGGGCCACCGGGTGTGTGAGGGCCACCGGGTATGTGAGGGCCACAGTGTGTGTGAGGGCCACTGGGTGTGTGAGGGCCACCGGGTATATAAGGGCCACCGGGTGTGTGAGGGCCAGAGGGTATGTCAGGAATGCCGGGTGTGTGTGTAAGGGTCACAGGGTGTGTGAGGGCCATAGGGTGTGTAAGCGCCACAGGGTGCGTGAGTGCCATGGGGTGTGTGAGGGCCACACGGTGTGTGAGGAGCCAGAGGATATGTGAGGGACACATGGTGTGTAAGGGCCATAGAGTGTCTAAGGGCCAGGTTCAGAGAGTATGAGATGCCAACAGGGTGCGTGAGGGCCACAGGGTATGTGAGGGCCACAGGGTGTGTGAAGGCCACAGTGTGTGTGAAGGCAACAGGGTTTGTGAGGGCCACAGGGTGTGCTAAGGTCACAGGGTGTGTGAGGGCCACGGTTTGTGAGAGGGCCACAGGGTGTGTGAGGGCCAGAGGATATGTGAGGGCTATAGGGTGTGTAAGGGCCATAGGGTGTCTAAGGGCCAGAGGGTATGTTAGGCCCACAGGGTGTGTGAGGGCCACAGGGTATGTGAGGGCCACAGGGTATGTGTGGGCCACAGGTTGTGCCAAGTTTACAGGGTGATTGAGGGCCAGAGGGTGTGTGATTGTCACAGGGTGTGTGAAGGTCGCAGGGCGTGTGAAGGTCACAGGGTGTGTGAAGGCAACAGATTGTGTGAGGGCCACAGGGTGTGTGAAGGCCTCAGGGTATATGAGGGCCACAGGGCATGTGTGGGCCACAAGGTGTGTGAGGGTCACAGGGTGTGTGAAAGCAACAGATTGTGTGAGGGCCACAGGGTGTGTGAGGGTCACAACATGTGCCAGGGCCACAGGGTGTGTGAGTGCCATATTTGTGTAAGGGTTACAGGGTATGTGAGGACTACAGTGTGTGTGAGGGCTACAGATTGTGTGAGGACCACAGATTGTGTGAGGGCCATGGAGTGTGAGAGGGCCACAGGATGTGTGAGGCCATATCGTTTGTAAGGGCCAGAGGATGTGTGGGAGCCAGAGGGTGTGTGGGAGCCAGAGGGTGTGTGGGGGCCAGAGGGTGTAACGGCCATTATTCGCCCGGATCAAGGTGTGTGGCGTTTACAAATAGGTCTCACCTGACCAGTACACTCAGGCTTAAGCCACAGTCACCTCCAGCTTATGTAAACCGACAATAACCACAGACGTCTTTTATTATATACAAACTTGCAAAGTACAATGTGTTCATGAATGCCTCACCAAGGACCTTCTCGTGCGTTCAAATACTGAAATTGAAATTGAAATATTTTATAGACAATAAAACTATAACATCAAAAGGACTATGCAGTATACTACTCCCACCCTCACCTATACCATCCCCTTCTGGGGCTTACAAAAAGTTATAAATATTATAAGAACACATGAATTATTTTACACCAATAAAATAGTTCATTTTGACATGAACGCTGTACTACATCAATAGAACAGATAATTTAATCTTATACAAATTTAAAGGTCATCATAACCTTGAAGCAAAATATTTATACAATGAAAAAATAATAATTTGTCCATAATTTTCAGTAATATTTGTATCCCAATCATAGTCTCATTATAACAGTATCAACAGATGGTAAGTTAGTCCCGTAAGTTACATTGGTGTTTTGTAACACATACAAATAATGCTGAAAACTCTCGCTACACATGACTCACTTCTCTTTCAAATACCGAGAGAGGAACTTAATGGTTTGTGTGGTAAGGTTGGCCACCTCTTAAGAGACACTAGGCTGATTGATTGTGGTAATTACATCCCTGGCGACGCAACAGCGTAGGTTATATTTCGCCGAATTAAATTTAATGTTTAAAGGACTAAAATAAAATATTGCAAGTTAAAAACATAATAAATAAAATAGAACTTTCATAAAAACCATTTAAACGTTAATAAATAACACTCACAGCTTGTGTCGAAGGCCGGCTGCTCACTAGGCTCCTCACTACTTATCAGTTATCACAACAAATATTTTTCGAAAGTTTGTTATTCAAGAAGTTTATTTTCCTTAATGATCTGAAGTGTCTATGATTTTCGAATCAATGACCATCCGAAACTTTTTCAAACAAATTGAATCATTCGATGAAAGAACTTTCCAACAAAGATAACTAATGTTGGAAGTTTATCACAACCAAGAATGATGATCTCACAATTTTTCTCAAAGCAGAAGATATGAAGCTAACGTATGGTAACGAAACATACCGTAATGATATTTGGGAAATTTGGGTAAAGTTAGGTTAGTTTTGGTAGCTTCGTATCATCAATAAATGATTGGTTTTGGACTCTTGGAGTTCAGTCGTGGTACTATTTTTAACATTACTTTCCCTAAACCGAGACACTACTCAGTGCCGCGCGACACCTTGGGGCGGTGCATGGACGCTCACCGCTCTCTGTGGCTTTATTAATTGTATTGGTAATTTAATGCAGCGCGTTATATGATGAATTTACACGCTGTGATCACACACAGAAGACCTCCTGGGAAAAAAGTTGGATACATATGAAGTGTTTACTAAGTGTCTTAACGGTGAAGGAAAGTGGCAGGACACCGGGTGCACAACGCCTTCTTGAGGAGTCAGGTAAGACGCTGTTGTTGTGTTTTAAAGGAACAATAAAAAATCTTGTATCTTTAATGGGAAAAATTTCCTCAACTTGGTGTTAAGGCTGGAACACACTCGTTAAATATTAGCCTTTTCGTTTTCCCTTGTTCGTGTTAAGAATAAAAACTGTGTGCCGCTCGGACCGCCATCTTGGACCGCCAGTTCGTGTTCCTCCTCCCCGTTTATTTTTTTTCTTCTCTATTATCGTTTCGGTCATCCAGCGAATTTGCGGATTTTAAATTCCCAGCGTTATGTTGGGTTAGGGTAGGATTTAATCAGGGTTTTTCGATGGTTTTGGGGTATTATTTTACTTTCGCACACAGCGTGGGTGCGTTCATAGTATAATCTTGTTTGGTATATATTACTAAAATTATCTTTGTATTTGTCATAATACCCAGAGTTTATTGATTGGTTGAGCATGTATGCATGTTATTTAGAGTAACTCGGCAACAATTTGGATCTGATAATTGTGTGATTTTGTTTGTTTACGTTTATAATTGAAAATGGACTACTAAATGTTTAAAATGATTGAACTTAAACTTTTGGGTGGGATTTTGGGGAAATGTCATGTAGGCGTCCGTGTTTTGGTGAAGATCAGTTGAAGGTCAAGGGGATGCGATATATAAATTGTGATCATAGATACAATCGAAATAAAAAACTAAGAATAATTCGGACTAAATTGGCAAGTTATATCATAATTAAGAGTTGCTGTCAATGTGAGGCGTTTTTTAAGAATACATTAACCCAGTTCCGCCCGGTGTTGTGCCCCAGGAGTAACTCACCCAATACTGGTGCAGTTTCTAGACAGGTTAGCGTAGACACGAGCCTGCAGCTGGAGCGGAGGTCTTACGCGGTGCCACAGAACCTCCGCCTTGGTGATATTAGTTTCCTCCTGTGACTTCGGTTAATCCATCTTCAGTGTCCGGTTATACCCTTCTTGTGACCCGTTATACCTCTTCCTGTGTCCGGTTATACCCCCTCATGTGACCCGTTATACCCCCTCCTGTATCGGGTTATACCCCTTCATGTGACCCGTTATACCTCCTCCTGTGCCTCGGTTATAACCCAACTATGAGCGGCAGTAACCATGACTGTTATCATTACATTACAGAAAAGGTGATAGTGATAATAACTTTCCCTGGCGCAATGTTGCAGGTATATATACGGTTTTAAATACCATGTGACCCAAACGTTCACTTGCAATAATACTGAAAAACTATTTTTAGTTCGTATATTGGAAACAAATATATTTATGATATTACTGTGTATATAATATATAAATGTTTTACACACACGTCAAAGTGACACCAGGATACAAGACTCGTGGCTCTTATGGTTACTGGGGCCAGATTTCAGCATCAATAATCTGTTTATGTCTTCCCGTTCAAGAATATACTTTAAACTAAACTAGACTAGAATTCAGAATAACATGGCAAATTAAATTACCGTATACAATTAACTTCAATGCATGTATACCATGTTGGTTTCCTAGTGGCTACTGTACTTGCATATTATATTAAGCACGTGTTATTGTTGAAAATTTGTTGGTGTATTAAGGGAATTACCCGGGCACAGGTCCCTGACCCACATGGGGCCTGGGGGGGGGGGGGGGGGGGGACAAAAGGCAAAAACAAATTGCATCATAAAAAAATGCTGAAATAAAAAAAACAAACAGATCAGGAGTGACAAACGATAAATATGTTGTGTTGTAAGAGAAACAATTGAGACCCTTCAGCTGTGTGTAAATGAGGTAGAAAGTCAGTCAAGATCAGCAAACTAGGACTTGGTCACAATACTGTTACTATTGAGATTTAGCTCATAGATGTTCACTATCTCTGGCTGAAATATGGCATAGATATGAGCATGTACCTCAGAAGTGTTCGGAAGGTAATATTTTAGGAGGATGGACCTCCACTGCCAAAGGTGGATAACTCCTTCAACAAAAACACGTCTGAGTTGGTGGCAGACTCAGACCTAAAAGTGGGTCCCTTGTATCCCAATGCAGTTTTTAATTCAGAGAACTGATGTTTGGTAACTGCCTTGTCGTGGTGAGGAGCTTCAGTTCTCTCGATCTAGTAATCATTGTTGGTGGGTGTTTGTTGACACTGGTAGGACCACCATGGCGAACTGGTTGCTGGTGAGGTTCTTAAGTGGAATTTATTTTTACACAAGAGACAGTGAACGACTCAAAATTATGAAGTCTGTCTCTGAGTCACCTGTTTCGTGCACTTTAGATATATCAGAAACACCACCATACAAAACTACCACGAAAAGTCTGAATGAATAACGTTGAAATCTATATCATCCTTACCTACAAGATCCTCAAGTGTAGATGTTAAATATTGCCAGTAGTGTCAAGAGCATTTTCTCCACAACTGTACGGAATATTGAGAAGCTTTTGCGTTAGTGAGAGCTAAAAGTTTGGAGAGACCAGTAAGTTGTCTCGGGTCGTTTCCTTCAACTGGTAAGGAGGTGAGGGCGAGAGGGCAAGACTGGTCAACTAAATCGTGGACCAGTCTTGCCATACTTGTGACACTGATCGTATTTCTTTAATCTTTTCGTTCCATTTGCGACCACATGTTTACGACCTCACGATTGTCTGAACTTCTGTTCGACTTTTGGAAACTACGACTACTTGTACACATGTGTCAGAGTTCTCAGTTAAGACAGGTAAAATATAAGATATGATAAAGTAAAGCATCGACAAGCTACATGTTTTGTCTATATATATGTGTGTGTGTGTATACAAGTTGCTGGTCCAGTCCAGTCCAGTATACTGTACGTGTCAGAAAACAGAGGACAAGTGATCTCGGGCCCTTCGTGCCCGGTGAAAGTTTGAACGCTTGTGCTTGGCTAGCGTACAGCGAATGAGGGTGCGGCAAGTCTGTAGACTTGCATGGTTAATTCGGGTGCGCCAAGTCCGTAGACTTGCATCGTTTTCCATCGTAAATAAAATTGTTAATTAATGCCTTCCTAAAGAAATCATCGACATGGGACGAGGTTTGTTCTATTCTACGAATTTTTTGCGATTTTTCCACCAAGTTTGATGAAAAAATATTGTGCCGTTTCGGCTACCCAGAACATATACACACGGCTACTCCTATAGTATCTTAGACAAGTGATTGTGGGACCTTCGTGCCCGGTGGCGAGTCCTGTGGTACAGTTTACAGAGGCGTGAAAGTTCGAACGCTCGTGCTTGGCTAGCGTACAGCAACATCGTTTTCCAGATGGTCGTGGTTGTTATAATCATGGTCTTTGTTGTTACAATCATGGTCGTGGTTGTTATAATCATGGTCTTTGTTGTTACAATCATGGTCGTGGTTGTTATAATCATAGTCGTGGTTATGATCATAGTCGTGGATGTTATAATCATGGTCGTGGTTATAATATTCATGGTTGTGCTTGTTATAATTATATTCGTGGTTGTTATTATCATGGTCGTGGTTGATATAATCATGGTCGTGGTTGTTATAATCATGGTCGTGGTTGTTATAATCATGGTCGTGGTTATATTCATGGTCGTGCTTGTTATAATCATAGTCGTGGTTGTTGTAATCATAGTCGTGGTTGTTATAATCATGGTCGTGGTTGTTATAATCATGGTCGTTGTTATAATAATATTCGTGGTTGTTATAATTATGGTCGTGGTTGTCATAATCATAGTTCGTGGTTGTTATAGACATGGTCGTGGTTGTTATAATCATGGTCCTGGTTGTTATAATCATGGTCCTGGTTATTAGGTACTGTAAGTATCTAGTATACTATAGGAAGGAATAGAATAAAAGTTAGAATAATTAATTAAAGAAATATTCGCCATAAGGAGAGGGTAAAATCATAAAAAAAAATTATTATGAATCACCGATGATCATTCCGAGATAAATTATATTATGAAGAGAAGTGACCTTGATTCTGGTTTGATTAGTCACCATCCGCTTAAGTCATCACCTGTGTTAAGTCATCATAGTCGTCATGTGCGTTAGTCAGTTTTAGGCCCATCTCACACGACTGACCGACCATCGATGTTCTTTCCGCGCGAGGTTGTTACTTTTTAATGCATCTTATTATTTACGCTGGTGGATGTAAGACCAGCAACCCTCACTGACGCAGCTATGGTCAATTTGGTGTTATACTTGTTTACAAATGCCTTCTAATCTGTCTCAAGTCTGTCCGTCCTGTCTATTATCATCCCAACTGCCTGTGGGGGAGTTTATCCTGTAGGTGCAACAGCAGCAGCAGGTGGTGGTGGTGGACTGTGGGGGAGTTGATCCTGTAGGTGCAGCAGCAGCAGCAGGTGGTGGTGGACGACTGTGGGGAGTTGATCCTGTAGGTGCAGCAGCAGCAGCAGGTGGTGGTGGTGGTGGACGACTGTGGGGAGTTGATCCTGTAGGTGCAACAGCAGCAGCAGGTGGTGGTGGTGGACTGTGGGGGAGTTGATCCTGTAGGTGCAGCAGCAGCAGGTGGTGGTGGACTGTGGGGGAGTTGATCCTGTAGGTGCAGCAGGTGGTGGTGGTGGACTGTGGGGGGAGTTGATCCTGTAGGTGCAGCAGCAGGTGGTGGTGGTGGACTGTGGGGGAGTTGATCCTGTAGGTGCAGCAGCAGCAGCAGGTGGTGGTGGACGACTGTGGGGAGTTGAACGTGTAGGTGCAGCAGCAGCAGGTGGTGGTGGATTGTGGAGGAGGTGATCCTGTAGGTGTAGCAGCAACAGCAGGTGGTGGTGGTGGAGGACTGTGGGGGAGATGATTCCTTAGGTGCAGCAGCAACAACAACAGCAGCAGCAACAGGTGATGGTGGTAGTGGACTGTGGGGGAGTTGATCCTGTAGGTGCGGCAGGTGGTGGTGGTGTACTGTGGGGGAGTTGATCCTGTAGGAGCAGCAGCAGCAGGTGGGGGTTGTGGACTGTGGGGGAGTTGATCCTGTAGGTGCAGCAGCTGCAGTAACAGCAGCAGCAGGTGGTGGTAGTGGACTGTGGGAGTTGATCCTGTAGGAGCAGTAGCAGCATCAGGTGGCGGTGGACTGTGGGGGAGTTGATCCTGTAGGTGCAGCAGCAGCAGCAGTAGCACCACCAACAGCAGCCCCAGCAGCAGCAGCAGCAGGTGGTGGTGGTGGACTGTGGGGGAGTTGATCCTGTAGGTGCAGCAGCAGCAGCAACAACAACAACAGCAGCTGCAGCAGCAGGTGGTGGTAGTGGGCTGTGGGGGAGTTGATCCTGTAGGTGCAGCAACAACAACAATATAAGCAGCAGCAGCAGCAGCAGGTGGTGGTAGTGGACTGTGGGGCAGTTGATTCTGTAGGTGCAGCAGCAACAGCAGGTGGTGGTGGTGGACTGTGGGGGAGTTGATCCTGTAGGTGCAGCAGCTGCAGGTGGTGGTGGTGGTGTACTGTTGGGGAGTTGATCCTGTAGATGCAGCAGCAGCAGGTGGTGGTGGATTGTGGGGGAGGTGATCCTCTAGGTGTAGCAGCAACAACAGCAGCAGCAACAGGTGATGGAGGTAGTGGACTGTGGGGGAGGTGATCCTGTAGGTGCAGCAGCAGCAGCAGGTGGTGATGGTGGACTGTGGGGGGGTTGATCCTGTAGGTACAGCAGCAACAGCAGGTGGTGGTGGTGGACTATGGGGGAGGTGATCCTGTAAGTGCAGCAGCAGAAGGTGGTGGTGGTGGACTGTGGGGGAGTTGATTCTATAGGTGCAGCAGGTGGTGGTGGTGGACTGTGGGGGAGTTGATCCTGTAGGAGCAGCAGCAGCAGGTAGTGGTGGTGGACTGTGGTGGATGTAATCCTGTTGGTGCAGCAGCAGGTGATGATGGTGGACTGTGGGGGAGTTGATCCTGTAGGTGCAGCAGCAGTAGGTGGTGATGGTGGACTGGTGAGGGAGGTGATCCTGTAGGCACAGTGGCAGCAGCAGGTGGTATTGGTGGACTGTGGGGGAGGTGATCCTGTAGGTGCAGCATCAACAGCAGGGGGTGGTGGTGGAGTGTGGGGGAGTTGATCCTGTACATGCAGCAGCAGCAGGTGATGGTAGTGGACTGTGGGGGAGTTGATTCTGTAGGTGCAGCAGCAGCAGCTGGTGGTGGTAGAGAACTTTGGGGGAGTTGATCCTGTAGGTGCAGCAGCAGCAACAACTGCAACAGCAGCAGCAGCAGCAGCAGGTGGTGGTGGTGGCGGCGGCCTGTGGGGGAGTTGATCCTGTCGGTGCAGCAGCAGGTGGTGGTGGTGGCCTGTGGGGGAGTTGATCCTGTAGCTGCAACATTAGCAACAGGTGGTGGTGGTTGACTGTAGGGGAGTTGATCCTGTAGGTGCAGCAGGAGCAGCAACAGCAGCAGCATCAGGTGGTGGTAGTGGACTGTAGGGGAGTTGATCCTGTAGGTGCAGCAGCAGCAGGTGATGGCAGTGGACTGTGGGGGAGTTGATTCTGTAGGTGCAGCAGCAGCAGCTGGTGGTGGTAGAGGACTTTGGGGGAGTTGATCCTGTAGGTGCAGCAGCAGCAAGAACTACAACAGCAGTAGGAGCAGCAGCAGCAGGTGGTGGTGGCGGCGGCCTATGGGGGGAACTTGATCCTGTAGGTGCAGCAGCAGGTGGTGGTGGTGGCCTGTGGGGGAGTTGATCCTGTAGCTGCAGCATTAGCAACAGGTGGTGGTGGTTGACTGTAGGGGAGTTGATCCTGTAGGTGCAGCAGCAGCAGGAGCAGCAACAGCAGCAGCATCAGGTGGTGGTAGTGGACTGTGGGGGAGTTGATCCTGTAGGTGCAGCAGCAGTAAGTGGTGATGGTGGACTGTGGGGGAGTTGATCCTGAAGGTGCAGCAGCTGCAGCAATAGCAGCAGCAACAGCAGGTGGTGGTAGTGTACTGTGGGGGAGTTCATCCTGTAGGTACAGCAGCAGCAGCAACAACAACAACAAGAACAGCAGCAGCAGCAGGTGGTGGTAGTGTACTTTGGGGGAGTTGTTGCTGTAGGTGCAGGAGAAGTAGCAGCAAGTGACTGTGGGGGAGTTGATCCTGTAGGTAAAGTAGCAGCAGCAGCAACAATAACAGTAGCAGCAGCAGTTGGTGGTGGTGGTGGTGGTCTGTGGGGGAGTTGATCCTGTAGGTGCAGCAGCAGCAGTAGCAGCAACAACAGCAGCCCCAGCAGCAGCACCAGCAGGTGGTTTTGGTGTACTGTGGGGGAGGTGATCCTGTAGGTGCAGCTGCAAAAGGTGGTGGTGGTGGGCTGTGGGGGAGTTGATCCTGTAGGTGCAGCAGGTGGTGGTGGTGGACTGTGGGGGAATTGATCCTGTAGGTGCAGCAGCAACAGCAGGTGGTGGTGGTGGACTGTGGGGGAGTTGATCCTGTAGGTGCAGCAGCAACAGCAGGTGGTGGTGGTGGTGGTCTATGAGGGAGTTGATCCTGTAGGTGCAGCAGCAAAAGGTGGTGGTGGTGGACTGTGGGGGAGTTGATCCTGTAGGTGCAGCAGGTGGTGGTGGTGGACTGTGGGGGAGTTGAACCTGTAGGAGCAGGAGCAGCAGCAGCAGGAGCTGGTGGTGGGGGAGGTGATCCTGTAGGTGCAGCTGCAGGTGGTGGTAGTGGACTGTGGGGGAGTTGATCCTGTAGGTGCAGCAGCAACAACAGCAGCAGGTGGTGGTGGTGGACTGTGGGGGAGTTGATCCTGTAGGTGCAGCAGCAGCAGGTGGTGGTAGTGGACTGTTGGGGAGTTGATCCTGTAGGTGCAGCAGCAGCAGGTGGTGGTGGACTGTGGGGGAGTTGATCCTGTAGGTAAAGCAGCAGCAGGTGGTGGTGGTGGTGGTCTGTGGGGGACTTGATCCTGTAGGTGCAGCAGCAGCAGTAGCAGCAACAACAGCAACCCCAGCAGCAGGTGGTGGTGGTGGACTGTGGGAGAGTTGAACCTGTAGATGCAGCAGCAGCAGGTGATGGTAGTGGACTGTGGGGGAGTTGATCCTGTAGGTGCAGCAGCAGCAACAAGAACAACAGCAGCAGTAGCAGCAGCAGCAGCAGCAGCAGCAGGTGGTGGTGTCGGCGGCCTGTGGGGGAGTTGATCCTGTAGGTGCAGCAGCAGCAGGTGGTGGTGGTGGCCTGTGGGGGGAGTTGATCCTGTAGCTGCAGCATTAGCAACAGGTGGTGGTGGTTGACTGTGGGGGAGTTGATCCTGTAGGTGCAGCAGCAACAGCAGCAGCAGCAGCAGCAACAACAGCAGCAGCAGCAGGTGGTGGTAGAGTACTGTGGGGCAGTTGATCCTGTAGGTGCAGCAGCAACAGCAGGTGGTGGTGGTGGATTATGGGGGAGACGATCCTGTAGGTGCAGGAGCAGAAGTTGGTGGTGGTGGACTGTGGGGGAGTTGGTCCCGTAGGTTCAGCAGGTGGAGAAGGTCTGTGGGGGAGTTGATCCTGTTGAACCAGCATCAACAGGTGGTGGTGGTGGGCTGTGGGGGAATTGATCGTGTAGGTGCAGCAGCAGCAGGTGGTGGTAGTGGACTGTTGGGGAGTTGATCCTGTATGTGCAGCAGCAGTAGCAGGTGTGTGGTGGACTGTGGGGGAGTTGATCCTGTAAGTAAAATAGCAGCAGCAGCAGCAACAACAATAACAGTAGCAGCAGCAGGTAGTGGTGGTGGTCTGTGGGGGAGTTGATCCTGTAGGTGCAGCAGCAACAGCAGGTGGTGGTGGTGGACTATGAGGGAGTTGATACCTGATCCTATAGGTAAATTAGCAGCAGCAGCATCAGCAGCAACAATAATTACAGTAGAAGCAGCAGGTGGTGGTGGTGGTCTGTGGAGGATTTGATCCTGTAGGTGCAGCAGCAGCAAACAACAACAACAACAACAGCAGCAGCAGCAGGTGGTGGTAGTGTACTTTGGGGGAGTTGATACCTGATCCTATAGGTAAATTAGCAGCAGCAGCATCAGCAGCAACAATAATAACAGTAGCAGCAGCAGGTGGTGGTGGTGGTCTGTGGAGGATTTGATCCTGTAGGTGCAGCAGCAGCAGTAACCGCAAGAACAGCAGCCCCAGCAGCAGCAGCAGCAGCAGGTGGTGGTGGTGGGCTGGTGAGGGAGGTGATCCTGTAGGCACAGTGGCAGCAGCAGGAGGTTTTGGTGTACTGTGGAGGAGGTGATCCTGTAGGTGCAGCAGCAACAGCAGGTGGTGGTGGTGGACTGTGGGCGAGTTGATCCTGTAGATGCAGCAGCAACAGCAGGTGGTGGTGGTGGACTATGAGGGAGTTGATCCTGTAGGTGCAGCAGCAGCAGCAGAAGGTGGTGGTGGTGGACTGTGTGGGAGTTGATCCTGTAGGTTCAGCAGGTGGTGGTGGTGCACTGTGGGGGAGTTGATCCTGTAGGAGCAGCAGCAGCAGGAGGTGGTGGTGGTGGACTGTGGGGGAGGTGATCCTGAAGGTGCAGCTGCAGGTGGTGGTAGTGGACTGTGAGGGAGTTGATCCTGTAGGTGCAGCAGCAACAACAGCAGCAGGAGCAGCAGCAGGTGGTGATGGTGGACTGGGGGGGAGTTGATCCTGTAGGTGCAGCAGCAGTAGGTGGTGGTAGTGGACTGTTGGGGAGTTGATCCTGTAGGTAAAGTAGTAGCAGCAGCAGGTAGTGATGGCGGTCTGTGGGGGACTTGATCCTGTAGGTGCAGCAGTAGCAGCAACAACAACAGCCCCATAAGCAGCAGCAGGTAGTGATGGTCTGTGGGGGAGTTGATCCTGTAGGTGCAGCAGCAGCAGTAGCTGCAACAACAGCAGCAGCAGCAGCAGGTGAGTGTGGTGGACTGTGGGGGAGTTGATCCTGTAGATGCAGCAGCAGCAGGTGATGGTAGTGGACTGTGGGGGAGTTGATCCTGTAGGTGCAGCAGCACCAGCAGGTAGTGGTAGTGGACTTTGGGGCAGTGATCAGTAGTGCAGCAGCAGCAGCAGGTGGTGGTGGCGGCAGTAGCCTGTGGGGGAGTTGATCCTGTAGGTGCAGCAGCAGGTGGTGTTGGTGGCCTGTGGGGGGAGTTGATCCTGTAGCATCAGCAACAGGTGGTGGTAGTGGGCTGTGGGGGAGTTGATCCTGTAGGATGCAACAACATCAACAGCAGCAGCAGCAGCAGCAGCAGGTGGTGGTGGTGGTGGTGATGGTTGACTGTGGGGGAGTTGATCTTGTAGGTGCAGCAGCAGCAACAACAGCAGCGCCAGCAGGTAGTGGTGGTGGACTGTGGGGGAGTTGAACCTGTAGATGCAGGAGCAGCAGGTGATGGTAGTGGACTGTGGGGGAGTTGATCCTGTAGGTGCCCCAGCAGCAACAACAACAACAACAAGAACAGCAGCAGCAGCAGGTGGTGGTAGTGTACTTTGGGGGAGTTGCTCCTGTAGGTGCAGCAGCAGGTTTCGGTGGACTGTTGGGGAGTTGATCCTGGAGGTAAAGTAGCAGCAGCAACAACAATGACAGTAGCAGCAGCAGGTGGTGATGGTGGTCTGTGGGGGAGTTGATTCTGTAGGTGCAGTAGCAGCAACAACAGCAGCCCCAGCAGCAGCAGCAGCAGGTGGTGGGGGTGGACTGTGGGGGAGTTGATCCTGTAGGTGCAGCAGCAGCAACAGCAGGTGGTCGTGTTGGACTGTGGGGGAGTTGATCCTGTAGGTGCAGCAGCAACAGCAGGTGGTGGTGGTGGACTATGAATGAGTTGATCCAGTAGGTGCAGCAGCAGAAGGTGGTGGTGGTGGACTGTGGTTGAGGTGATCCTGTAGGTGCAGCAGGTGGTGGTAGTGGACTGTGGGGGAGTTGATCCTGTAGGTGCAGCAGCAACAACGGCAGCAGGCGCAGGTGGTGGTGGTGGAGTGTGGGGGGAGTTGATCCTGTAGGTGCAGCAGCAGCAGGTGGTGGTAGTGGGCTGTTGGGGAGCTGATCCTGTAGGTGCAGCAGGTAGTGGTGGACTGTGGGGGACTTGATCCTGCAGGTGCAGCAGCAGCAACAGGTGGTGGTAGTAGACTTTGGGGGAGTTGATCCTGTAGGTGCAGCAGCAGCAACAACAACAACTACAGCAGCAGCAGGTGGTGGTGGCGGCGGTCTGTGGGGGAGTTGATCATGTAGGTGCAGCAGCAGCAACAGCAGCAGCAGGTGGTGGTGGTGGCCTGTGGGGGAGTTGATCCTGTAGGTGCAGCAGCAACAACAACAACAACAACAACAACAGCAGGAGCAGGTGGTGGTAGTGAACTTTGGGGGGGTTGATCCTGTAGGAGCAGCAGCAGCATCAGATGGCGGTGGACTGTGGGGGAGTTGATCCTGTTGGTAAAGTAGCAGCAGCAGCAGCAACAACAATAACAGAAGCAGCAGCAGGTAGTGGTGGTGGTCTGTGGGGGAGTTGATTCTGTAGGTGCAGTAGCAGCAGCAACAACAACAGCAGGAGCAGGTGGTGGTGGACTGTGGGGGAGTTGATCTTGTAGGTGCAGCAGCAGCAGCAACAACAACAGCAGCAGCAGCAGCAGCAATAACAACAGCAGCAGCAGCAGCAGGTGGTGGTGGTGGACTGTGGGGGAGTTGATCTTGTAGGTGCAGCAGCAGCAGCAACAACAACAACAGCAGCAGCAGCAGGTGGTGGTGGTGGACTGTGGGGGAGTTGATCTTGTAGGTGCAGCAGCAGCAGCAACAACAACAACAGCAGCAGCAGCAGGTGGTGGTGGTGGACTGTGGGGGAGTTGATCTTGTAGGTGTAGCAGCAGCAGCAACAACAGCAGCAGCAGCAGCAGCAGCAGCAGCAGGTGGTGGTGGTGGACTGTGGGGGAGTTGATCCTGTAGGAGCAGCAGCAGCATCAGGTGACGGTGGACTGTGGGGGACTTGATCCTGTAGGTAAAGTAACAGCAGCAGCAGCAGCATCAACAACAATAACAGAAGCAGCAGAAGGTAGTGGTGGTGGTCAGTGGGGGAGTTGATCTTGTAGGTGCAGCAGCAGCAGCAACAACAACAGCAGCAGCAGCAGCAGCAGGTGGTGGTGGTGGACTGTGGGGGAGTTGATCTTGTAGGTGCAGCAGCAGCAGCAACAACAGCAGCAGCAGCAGCAGCAGCAGGTGGTGGTGGTGGACTGTGGGGGAGTTGATCTTGTAGGTGCAGCAGCAGCAGCAACAACAACAACAGCAGCAGCAGCAGCAGCAGCAGGTGCTGGTAGTGGGCTGTGGGGGAGTTGATCCTGTAGGTGCAGCAACAACAACATAAGCAGCAGCAGCAGCAGGTGGTGGGAGTGGACTGTGGCGCAGTTGATTCTGTAGGTGCAGCAGCAACAGCAGGTGGTGGTGGTGGACTGTGGGGGAGTTGATCCTGTAAATACAGCAGCAGCTGCAGGTGGTGGTGGTATACTGTTGGGGAGTTGATCCTGTAGGTGCAGGAGCAGCAGGTGGTGGTGGATTGTGGGGGAGGTGATCCTCTAGGTGTAGCAGCAACAACAGCAGCAGCAACAGGTGATGGTGGTAGTGGACTGTGGGGGAGGTGATCCTGTAGGTGCAGCAGCAGCAGCAGGTGGTGGTGGTGGACTGTGGGGGAGTTGATCCTGTAGGTACAGCAGCAACAGCAGGTGGTGGTGGTGGACTATGGGGGAGGTGATCCTGTAAGTGCAGCAGCAGAAGGTGGTGGTGGTGGACTGTGGGGGAGTTGATCCTATAGGTGCAGCAGTTGGTGGTGGTGGACTGTGGGGGAGTTGATCCTGTAGGAGCAGCAGCAGCAGGTAGTGGTGGTGGACTGTGGTGGATGTAATCCTGTAGGTGCAGCAGCAGGTGATGGTGGTGGACTGTGGGGGAGTTGATCCTGTAGGTGCAGCAGCAGCAGGTGGTGATGGTGGACTGGTGAGGGAGGGGATCCTGTAGGCACAGTGGCAGAAGCAGGTGGTGGTGGTGGACTGTGGGGGAGGTGATCCTGTAGGTGCAGCAGCAACAGCAGGGGGTGGTGGTGGATTGTGGGGGAGTTGATCCTGTAGATGCAGCAGCAGCAGGTGATGGTAGTGGACTGTGGGGGAGTTGATCCTGTAGGTGCAGCAGCAGCAGCAGCAGCAGGTGGTGGTAGTGAACTGTGGGGGAGTTGATCCTGTAGGTGCAGCAGCAGCAACAACTACAACAGCAGCAGCAGCAGCAGCAGCAGCAGGTGGTGGTGGTGGCGGCGGCGGCCTGTGGGGGAGTTGATCCTTTAGGTGCAGCAGAAGGTGGTGGTGGTGGCCTGTGGGGGGAGTTGATCCTGTAGCTGCAACATTAGCAACAGGTGGTGGTGGTTGGCTGTAGGGGAGTTGATCCTGTAGGTGCAGCAGCAGCAGCAAGAGCAGCAGCATCAGGTGGTGGTAGTGGACTGTGGGGGAGTTGATCCTGTAGGTGCAGCAGCAGCAGGTGGTGATGGTGGACAGTGGGGGAGTTGATCCTGTAGGTGCAGCAGCAGCAACAACAACAACAGCAAGAACAGCAGCAGCAGCAGCAGCAGGTGGTGGTAGTGTACTTTGGGGGAGTTGATGCTGTAGGTGCAGCAGCAGCAACAACAACAGCAACAAGAACAGCAGCAGCAGCAGTAGCAGCAGGTGGCGGTGGACTGTGGGGGAGTTGATCCTGTAGGTGCAGCAGCTGCAGCAGGTGGTAGTAGTGGACTGTGGGGGAGTTGATCCTGTAGGTGCAGCAGCAGCAAGTGGTGGTGGTGGACTGTGGGGGAGTTGATTCTGTAGGTGCAGCAGCAGCAAGTGGTGGTGGTGGACTGTGGGGGAGTTGATCCTGTAGGTGCAGCAGCAACAGGTGGTGTTGGTTGACTGTGGGGGAGTTGATGCTGTAGGTGCAGCAGCAGCAGGTGGTGGTGGTGGACTGTGGGGGAGTTGATGCTGTAGGTGCAGCAGCAGCAGGTGGTGGTGGTGGACTGTGGGGGAGTTGATCCTGTTGCTGCAGCATTAGCAACAGGTGGTGTTGGTTGACTGTAGGGGAGTTGATGCTGTAGGTGCAGCAGCAGCATCAGCAACAGCAGCAGGTGGTGGTAGTGGACTGTGGGGGAGTTGATCCTGTAGGTGCAGCAGCAGCAGGTGGTGATGGTGAACTGTGGGGGAGTTGATCCTGTAGGTGCAGCAGCAGCAGGTGGTGGTAGTGGACTGTGGGGGAGTTGATCCTGTAGGTGCAGCAGCAGCAACAACAACAACAACAACAACAAAAACAGCAGCAGCAGCAGCAGCAGGTGGTGGTAGTGGACTGTGGGTGAGTTGATCCTGTAGGTGCAACAGCAGCAACAATATCAGCAGCAGCAGGTGGTGGTAGTGTACTGTGGGGGAGTTGATCCTGTAGGTGCAGCAGCAGGTGCTGGTGGACTGTGGAGTTAATCCTGTAGGTGCAGCAACAACAACAACATAAGCAGCAGCAGGTGGTGGTAGTGGACTGTGGGGCAGTTGAATCTGTAGGTGCAGCAGTAACAGCAGGTGGTGGTGGTGGACTGTGGGGGAGTTGATCTTGTAGGTGCAGCAGCAGCAGGTGGTGGTGGTGGACTGTGGGGGAGTTGATGCTGTAGGTGCAGCAGCAGCAGGTGGTGGTGGTGGACTGTGGGGGAGTTGATCCTGTTGCTGCAGCATTAGCAACAGGTGGTGTTGGTTGACTGTAGGGGAGTTGATGCTGTAGGTGCAGCAGCAGCATCAGCAACAGCAGCAGGTGGTGGTAGTGGACTGTGGGGGAGTTGATCCTGTAGGTGCAGCAGCAGCAGGTGGTGATGGTGAACTGTGGGGGAGTTGATCCTGTAGGTGCAGCAGCAGCAGGTGGTGGTAGTGGACTGTGGGGGAGTTGATCCTGTAGGTGCAGCAGCAGCAACAACAACAACAACAACAACAACAACAACAGCAGCAGCAGCAGCAGCAGGTGGTGGTAGTGGACTGTGGGTGAGTTGATCCTGTAGGTGCAACAGCAGCAACAATATCTGCAGCAGCAGGTGGTGGTAGTGTACTGTGGGGGAGTTGATCCTGTAGGTGCAGCAGCAGGTGCTGGTGGACTGTGGAGTTAATCTTGTAGGTGCAGCAACAACAACAACATAAGCAGCAGCAGGTGGTGGTAGTGGACTGTGGGGCAGTTGAATCTGTAGGTGCAGCAGTAACAGCAGGTGGTGGTGGTGGACTGTGGGGGAGTTGATCCTGTAGGTGCAGCAGCAACAGCAGGATGGTGGTGGTGGACTGTGGGGGAGTTGATCCTATAGGTGCAGCAGCAGCAGGTGGTGGTGGACTGTGGGAGAGGTGATCCTGTAGGTGCAGTGGCAGCAGCAGGTGGTGGTGGTGGACTGTGGGGGAGGTGATCCTGTAGGTGCAGCAGCAGGTGGTGGTGGACTGTGGGGTAGTTGATCCTGTAGGTGCAGCTGCAGAGTGGTGGTAGACTGTGGGGGAGTTGATTCCTTAGGAGCAGCAGCAACAACAGCAGCAGCAACAACAGCAGCAGCAGCAACAGGTGATGGTGGTTGACTGTGGGGGAGTTGATCCTGTAGGTGCAGCAGGTGGTGGTGGTGGACTGTGGGGGAGTTGATCCTGTAGGAGCAGCCGCAGCAGGTGGTGGTGGTTGACTGTGGTGGATGTAATACTGTAGGTGCAGCAGCAGGTGATGGTGGTGGACTGTGGGGGAGGTAATCATTTAAGTGCAGCAGCAGAAGGTGGTGGTGGTCGACTGTGGGGGAGTTGATCCTGTAGGTGCAGCAGGTGGTGGTGGTGGACTGTGGGGGAGTTGATCCTGTAGGAGCAGCCGCAGCAGGTGGTGGTGGTTGACTGTGGTGGATGTAATACTGTAGGTGCAGCAGCAGGTGATGGTGGTGGACTGTGGGGGAGTTGATCCTGTAGGTGCAGCAGCAGCAGGTAGTGATGGTGGACTGGTGAGGGAAGGGATCCTGTAGGCACAGTGCCAGCAGCAGGTGGTATTGGTGGACTGTGAGGGAGGTGATCCTGTAGGTGCAGCAGCAGCTGGTGGTGATGGTGGACTGGTGAGGGAGTGGATCCTGTAGGCACAGTGCCAGCAGCAGGTAGTATTGGTGGACTGTGGGTGAGGTGATCGTGTAGGTGCAGCAGCAACAGCAGGTGGTGGTGGTGGACTGTGGGGGAGTTGATCCTGTAGGTGCAGGAGCAGCAACAACAACAACAACTACAGCAGCAGCAGCAGCACGTGGTGGTGGCGGCGGCCTGTGGGGGAGTTGATCCTGTAGGTGCAGTAGCAGGTGGTGGTGGTGGTCTGTGGGGGGAGTTGATCCTGTAGCTGCAGCATTAGCAACAGGTGCTGGTGATTGACTGTGGGTGAGTTGATGCTGTAGGTGCAGCACTAGCAACAGGTGCTGGTGATTGACTGTGGGGGAGTTGATGCTGTAGGTGCAGCAGCAGCATCAGCGACAGCAGCAGCAGCAGGTGGTGGTAGTGGACTGTGGGGGAGTTGATCTTGTAGGTGTAGCAGCAGCAGGTGGTGGCAGTGGACTGTGGGCGATTTGATCCTGTAGGTGCAGCAGCAACAACAACAAGAGCAGCAGACTGGTGGTGGTAGTGTACTGTGGGGCAGTTGATTCTGTAGGTGCAGCAGCAACAGCAGGTGGTGGTGGTGGACAGTGGGGGAGTTGATCCTGTAGGTGCAGCAGCAGCTGCAGGTGGTGGTGGTTTACTGTTGGGGAGTTGATCGAGTAGGTGCAGCAGCAGCAGGTGGTGGTGGTTTGTGGGGGAGGTGATCCTCTAGGTGTAGCAGCAACAGCAGGTAGTGGTGGACTGTGGGGGAGATGATCCTGTAGGCGCAGCAGCAACAGCAGGATGGTGGTGGTGGACTGTGGGGGAGGTGATCCTGTAGGTGCAGCAGTAGGTGGTGGTGGACTGTGGGGTCGTTTATCCTATAGGTGCAGCTGCAGAGTGGTGGTGGACTGTGGGGGAGTTGATTCCTTAGGTGCAGCAGCAACAACAGCAGTAGCAACAGGTGATGGTGGTAGTAGACTGTGGGGGAGGTGATCCTGTAGGTGCAGGAGCAGCATGTGGTGGTAGAGGACTTTGGGGGAGTTGATCCTGTAGATGCAGCAGCAGCAGGTGATGGTAGTGGACTGTGGGGGAGTTGATCCTGTAGGTGCAGCAGCAGCATGTGGTGGTAGAGGTCTTTGGGGGAGTTGATCCTGTAGGTGCAGCAGGAGCATCTACTACAACAGCAGCAGCAGCAGCAGCAGCAGCAGCAGGTAGTGGTGGCGGCGGCCTGTGGGGGAGTTGATCCTGTAGGTGCAGCAGCAGGTGGTGGTGGTGGCCTGTGGGGGGAGTTGATCCTGTTGCTGCAACATTAGCAACAGGTGGTGGTGGTTGACTGTGTGGGAGTTGATCCTGTAGGTGCAGCAGCAACAGCAGCAGCATCAGGTGGTGGTAGTGGACTGTGGGGGAGTTGATCCTGTAGGTGCAGCAGCAGCAGGTGATGATGGTGGACTGTGGGGGAGTTGATCCTGTAGGTGCAGCAGCTGCAGCAACAGCAGCAGCAGCAGCAGGATGTGGTAGTGTACTCTGGGGGAGTTCATCCTGTAGGTACAGCAGCAGCAGCAGGTGGTGGTGGGCTGTGGTGGAGTTGATCCTCTAAGTGCAGCAGCTGCTGCAGGTGGTGGTAGTGGACTTTGGGGGAGTTGATCCTGTAGGTGCAGCAGTAGCAACAACTACAACAGCAGAAAGCAGCAGCAGCAGGTAGTGGTGGCGGCGGCCTGTGGGGGAGTTGATCCTCTAGGTGCAGCAGCAGGTGTGGTGGTGGCCTGTGGGGGAGTTGATCCTGTAGCTGCAACATTAGCAACAGGTGGTGGTGGTGGTTGACTGTGTGGGAGTTGATCCTGTAGGTGCAGCAGCAGCAGCAGCAGCAGTAACAGCAGCAGGAGCAGGTGGTGGTAGTGGACTGTGGGGGAGTTGATCCTGTAGGTGCAGCAGCAGCAGGTGGCGATGGTGGACTGTGGGGGAGTTGATCCTGTAGGTGCAGCAGCTGCAGCAGCAGCAGGTGGTGCTAGTGTACTGTGGGGGAATTCATCCTGTAGGTGCAGCAGCAGCAACAACAACAACAACAACAACAACAACAAGAACCGCAGCAGCAGCAGGTGGTGGTTGTGTACTTTGGGGGAGTTGATCCTGTAGGTGCAGCAGCAGCAGGTGGCGGTGGACTGTGGGGGAGTTGATCCTGTAGGTAAAGTAGCAGCAGCAGCAGCAACAACAATAACAGTTGCAGCAGCAGGTGGTGTTGGTGGTCTGTGGGGGAGTTGACCCTCTAGGTGCAGCAGCAGCAGTAGCAGCAACAACAGCAGCCCTAGCAGCAGCAGCAGCAGGTGGTGGTGGTGGTGGTCTGGTGAGGGAGGTGATCCTGTAGGCACAGTGGCAGCAGTAGGTGGTTTTGGTGGTCTGTGGGGGAGTTGATCCCGTAGGTGGAGCAGCAACAGCAGGTGGTGGTGGTGGACTATGAGGGAGTTGATCCTGTAGGTGCAGGAGGAGAAGGTGGTGGTGGTGGCCTGTGGGGTAGGGTGTGTCAATTTAGGGGGTGAACTGGCTAAATTGAAAATCGAGTAATTTGGTAGCAATTTATTGTAGTCTTTAAGCATGCAAAACAATATTCTGGCATAAATTTTTTTTTATAATAAGTCCTACCAACATCAAATGGATTTTTAAATGTACATATTTGTGAATTTATAACATAACCAGCGTTTGCACACATGTTACTGTTTCAAGTTTTAAATTATTATATTTTATTATCCGTAGTCTATTTGAAAGTAACCAATGCCTTCATACTCTCTTTGCTTTGGTTTCTTGTCATCAGTAGTCTGCTTGCTATTTGTGCTTTGATGTAACCTTCTCGCCTCTCGTGGCTGTAAACATGGCCCGCTGCTTCTGTGACCATTTACACACATCTCTCCACACTTTGAGTGTGGGAAGGCCACTTCGGCACCTGCATTGGAGTCTCTTTAAGGTTTCTCAATTCTTGGCTAGTTAGACTTGTTGTCAATGGTGGCTCTAAGACTTCCAAACTCAAGTCAACCAATTCTGACAATTTGGTGGCATTGACGTTTATTGGGGGAACTTTTCTTGAATGAAACGAACAGTCTCCCAACTGGTCGTCATCTATTAGCGTTCCTCTAATCTTTAGAATGACTTCTACAGCCTCGGTTCGGAGATTGGTACATTGACTGCAAAGCATTGCTTGCAAAACTGCTTCTGATCGAGCATACCAAGCGGACCTTCTTGCCACAGGTAACACGATGTCCCTCACTACCTTCCTCTGTGTTCTTACTAGCTGCAATTGAAACAAAAGGTGATTGGGCCCATCCACCCACATAGGATTAAGTTTCACACTAAACCACTGGGGAAGATAAACTCCAATAATAAATTCAACAATTAACCTCAAATTCTTCAGCACTTTGCCCTTCAATTCGTGTTTGGAAATCCAAATCCTGCAGAAACGAAGAGCTGTAGTTAACCAACGGCTGTGACTGACAGGTCCAATCTCCAAGAGAGCCAATGACTGAGGCACTTCTCCTGATCTTATTACTTGGGCAATACGATAAGCATTAGGGTGTGTCAATTTTGTCAACATGTTAAAAATCAAATTTGGTAGTCAAAATATTGTGCCTCTTTATGTCTAAACTTGAGATTAGCAAACAAAAATGAATTGAAATAACCCTCACCTACATCAATTATACCTTAAAGTTTCAAATATCAGTATTTCAACAAATTAATGAGACTTGATTAGAATTATTCACTTGATATTAACTAATCTCATGTAAGCATATGGATTATGGAGTATTTTATGGTTCTATAGCTTGTGTACAATATGCATGTCAGAACATGAACATGAACAGGCTCTCCGTGTGGGACAGTTTAATTCTTGTTTTGACTTGTACCAAGCGTGAGGATAAGGCGCCCGGCTCACTCTCCTTCTAGATATCATAGACGGTGGTTTGCTCTCATTGCACTTGCACCTACTCTACCAGACGAATTCTACATTTTAATTATTGTAAGTAGGGCATATTGATTGTCGCAGTTACTTATATCATTGTATAAAACATTATGTTCTAAGAAATTATTATGTTATTTCTGTTACAGCATTTTTGATAAACAAATTGATATTTTTTGAAACAACAATTGAATTATGAAACATTGAAATATTTTTCTATTTGTCAGATAGTGTGAAGATGTCAAAATTGAAGACAAGAAGTCAGTTGTCAACCCACTTGAGCCTGCTAGTTGGTAAAGGGAAGGAGCTTCCTGTATCAGAACTTCCAACAGTGAGAGACATGCTAAGATTAGGGTTACTCCTTCGAGAAAAAAATGCAAAGGACAGAAGGAACTATACAGATAAAGAACTCATAAATGACATGATAGTCCCTCTTCTGCATCAATGGACAAAAGCTAATGCACTATTCAAACCACCTGTGATTAATCAGTGTCGAACTATTGAGCTAAAACTAACGAAATTATGGCACAAAGCAGTTGAAACATCACTTGGTAAAGGAAACTTGGCCAGGAAAAATGAATTTCTGCACACACTTGATACTCTGTTTGACATTTTGACCTGCAAGTGCTCCATACAATTATGTTCTGAATCCAACTGTTCTCACTCAGGTAAGAGAGAAAATAATTCCCACATTGATTGTGGTTGTCCTCGTGAAAAGAAGATCCCTGTTTTAGAGCTTGAATTTATAAAGGCACAGAGGACAAAGGCAGAAGGCCAAGGAAGTATGCAAATGGGTTCAATAGATTATTCAGAAACAAAGAAGCAGATTGCTAATGCCAAGAAGAGAGAACAAATCCGAGAGAGGGAACAAAAGAAGAAAATGAAGAGTGAAGAAGCCATCCAAAGAGAGGAAGAGCTGTGTCAAGATGTTTATCACTTCTTTGATAGTTCTTCTGATGAACAGGAAGCAACATCAGATGATAGTTCCAAAGAGCCATCTGAACCTTTACCAAAGAAAATGAAATACAACACAAGAAATATTTCAAACATTGCTTTAGCTAGTATTCGCCACCATGCTGGACTTCGTGAGGCTGCAGAAATTGCAACTGCCGCTTGGATAGATGCAGGCCTCATCAGCCGAGAGGATGTATCTTTGGTGATAGATCATAATAAAATTAGAAGAGCACAAGAAAAAATAATGAAGGAAATATCTGATCAGCATGAAAAAGATTTAAGCGAGGGAGGGCTCTCCTGTCTTTTGTTTGATGGAAGAATAGATGACACAAAAGTTTTGCTAGAAGTAGAGGGAGTGAACAGAAAGTTTCCAGGTCTCATCAAAGAAGAACACTACTCTGTCTGTTCTGAGCCTGGTGGTCGGTTTTTGTTTCACTTTGCTCCCGAAACTGAAGTAGAAGGGAAGAAACATGCAGAGGTCATTGCTGATCATATTTTATGTTGGGTTCAGGAGAGAGGACTTGGCAGTTCACTGCAGGCTGTTGGTGGAGATTCAACTGCAGTGAACACCGGATGGCAGGGGGGTGTAATGACGCATTTAGAGAAAAAACTAGGAAGAAGACTTGTTTGGATTGTATGTGATTTACATACAGGCGAGCTACCTCTTCGTCATCTCATCCAGGAACTTGATGGTCCTACAAAGAGCAACAACAAGTGGTCAGGTCCCTTGGCATCATGCTGGATGAAGCAACACAACTAGAAATAAATACAACCTTTCCAAAGGTCGAAGTTGGCCCTCCCCTTCCGGCGTTGTCTGAAGGAGTCATCAAAGATCTCAGCACAGATCAATCCTATGCTTATTAGGGTGTGTCAATTTAGGGGGTGAACTGGCTAAATTGATAATCGAGTAATTTGGTAGCAATTTATTGTAGTCTTTAAGCATGCAAAACAATATTCTGGCATAAATTTTTTTTTATAATAAGTCCTACCTACATCAAATGGATTTTTAAATGTACATATTTGTGAATTTATAACATAACCAGCGTTTGCACACATGTTACTGTTTCAAGTTTCAAATTATTATATTTTATTATCCGTAGTCTATTTGAAAGTAACCAATGCCTTCATACTCTCTTTGCTTTGGTTTCTTGTCATCAGTAGTCTGCTTGCTATTTGTGCGTTGATGTAACCTTCTCGCCTCTCGTGGCTGTAAACATGGCCCGCTGCTTCTGTGACCATTTTCACACATCTCTCCACACTTTGAGTGTGGGAAGGCCACTTCGGCACCTGCATTGGAGTCTCTTTAAGGTTTCTCAATTCTTGGCTAGTTAGACTTGTTGTCAATGGTGGCTCTAAGACTTCCAAACTCAAGTCAACCAATTCTGACAATTTGGTGGCATTGACGTTTATTGGGGGAACTTTTCTTGAATGAAACGAACAGTCTCCCAACTGGTCGTCATCTATTAGCGTTCCTCTAATCTTTAGAATGACTTCTACAGCCTCGGTTCGGAGATTGGTACATTGACTGCAAAGCATTGCTTGCAAAACTACTTCTGATCGAGCATACCAAGCGGACCTTCTTGCCACAGGTAACACGATGTCCCTCACTACCGTCCTCTGTGTTCTTACTAGCTGCAATTGAAACAAAAGGTGATTGGGCCCATCCACCCACATAGGATTAAGTTTCACACTAAACCACTGGGGAAGATAAACTCCAATAATAAATTCAACAATTAACCTCAAATTCTTCAGCACTTTGCCCTTCAATTCGTGTTTGGAAATCCAAATCCTGCAGAAACGAAGAGCTGTAGTTAACCAACGGCTGTGACTGACAGGTCCAATCTCCAAGACAGCCAATGACTGAGGCACTTCTCCTGATCTTATTGCTTGGGCAATACGATAAGCATAGGATTGATCTGTGCTGAGATCTTTGATGACTCCTTCAGACAACGCCGGAAGGGGAGGGCCAACTTCGACCTTTGGAAAGGTTGTATTTATTTCTAGTTGTGTTGCTTCATCCAGCATGATGCCAAGGGGACCTGACCACTTGTTGTTGCTCTTTGTAGGACCATCAAGTTCCTGGATGAGATGACGAAGAGGTAGCTCGCCTGTATGTAAATCACATACAATCCAAACAAGTCTTCTTCCTAGTTTTTTCTCTAAATGCGTCATTACACCCCCCTGCCATCCGGTGTTCACTGCAGTTGAATCTCCACCAACAGCCTGCAGTGAACTGCCAAGTCCTCTCTCCTGAACCCAACATAAAATATGATCAGCAATGACCTCTGCATGTTTCTTCCCTTCTACTTCAGTTTCGGGAGCAAAGTGAAACAAAAACCGACCACCAGGCTCAGAACAGACAGAGTAGTGTTCTTCTTTGATGAGACCTGGAAACTTTCTGTTCACTCCCTCTACTTCTAGCAAAACCTTTGTGTCATCTATTCTTCCATCAAACAAAAGACAGGAGAGCCCTCCCTCGCTTAAATCTTTTTCATGCTGATCAGATATTTCCTTCATTATTTTTTCTTGTGCTCTTCTAATTTTATTATGATCTATCACCAAAGATACATCCTCTCGGCTGATGAGGCCTGCATCTATCCAAGCGGCAGTTGCAATTTCTGCAGCCTCACGAAGTCCAGCATGGTGGCGAATACTAGCTAAAGCAATGTTTGAAATATTTCTTGTGTTGTATTTCATTTTCTTTGGTAAAGGTTCAGATGGCTCTTTGGAACTATCATCTGATGTTGCTTCCTGTTCATCAGAAGAACTATCAAAGAAGTGATAAACATCTTGACACAGCTCTTCCTCTCTTTGGATGGCTTCTTCACTCTTCATTTTTTTCTTTTGTTCCCTCTCTCGGATTTGTTCTCTCTTCTTGGCATTAGCAATCTGCTTCTTTGTTTCTGAATAATCTATTGAACCCATTTGCATACTTCCTTGGCCTTCTGCCTTTGTCCTCTGTGCCTTTATAAATTCAAGCTCTAAAACAGGGATCTTCTTTTCACGAGGACAACCACAATCAATGTGGGAATTATTTTCTCTCTTACCTGAGTGAGAACAGTTGGATTCAGAACATAATTGTATGGAGCACTTGCAGGTCAAAATGTCAAACAGAGTATCAAGTGTGTGCAGAAATTCATTTTTCCTGGCCAAGTTTCCTTTACCAAGTGATGTTTCAACTGCTTTGTGCCATAATTTCGTTAGTTTTAGCTCAATAGTTCGACACTGATTAATCACAGGTGGTTTGAATAGTGCATTAGCTTTTGTCCATTGATGCAGAAGAGGGACTATCATGTCATTTATGAGTTCTTTATCTGTATAGTTCCTTCTGTCCTTTGCATTTTTTTCTCGAAGGAGTAACCCTAATCTTAGCATGTCTCTCACTGTTGGAAGTTCTGATACAGGAAGCTCCTTCCCTTTACCAACTAGCAGGCTCAAGTGGGTTGACAACTGACTTCTTGTCTTCAATTTTGACATCTTCACACTATCTGACAAATAGAAAAATATTTCTATGTTTCATAATTCAATTGATGTTTCAAAAAATATCAATTTGTTTATCAAAAATGCTGTAACAGAAATAACATAATAATTTCTTAGAACATAATGTTTTATGCAATGATATAAGTAACTGCGACAATCAATATGCCCTACTTACAATAATTAAAATGTAGAATTCGTCTGGTAGAGTAGGTGCAAGTGCAATGAGAGCAAACCACCGTCTATGATATCTAGAAGGAGAGTGAGCCGGGCGCCTTATCCTCACTCTTGGTACAAGTCAAAACAAGAATTAAACTGTCCCACACGGAGAGCCTGTTCATGTTCATGTTCTGACATGCATATTGTACACAAGCTATAGAACCATAAAATACTCCATAATCCATATGCTTACATGAGATTAGTTAATATCAAGTGAATAATTCTAATCAAGTCTCATTAATTTGTTGAAATACTGATATTTGAAACTTTAAGGTATAATTGATGTAGGTGAGGGTTATTTCAATTCATTTTTGTTTGCTAATCTCAAGTTTAGACATAAAGAGGCACAATATTTTGACTACCAAATTTGATTTTTAACATGTTGACAAAATTGACACACCCTACCCCACAGTCCACCGCCACCTACTGCTGCTGCTGCACCTACAGGATCAACTCCCCCAAAGTACACTACCACCACCTGCTGCTGCTGCTGTTCTTGTTGTTGTTGTTGCTGCTGCTGCACCTACAGGATGAACTCCCCCACAGTACACTAGCACCACTTGCTGCTGCTACAGCTGCTGCACCTACAGGATCAACTCCCCCACAGTCCACCATCGCCACCTGCTGCTGCTGCACCTACAGGATCAAGTTCCCCACAGTCCACTACCACCACCTGCTGCTGCTGCTGTTACTGCTGCTGCTGCTGCTGCACCTACAGGATCAACTCCCACACAGTCAACCACCACCACCTGTTGCTAATGTTGCAGGTACAGGATCAACTCCCCCCACAGCGCACCACCACAACCTGCTGCTGCACCTACAGGATCAACTCCCCCATAGGCCGCCGCCATTACTACCTGCTCCTGCTGCTGCTGCTACTGCTGCTGCTGTTGTAGTTGTTGCTGCTGCTGCACCTACAGGATCAACTCCCCCAAAGTCCACTACCACCACCTGCAGCAGCTGCTGCACCAACAAGATCAACTCCACCACAGCCCACCACCACCTGCTGCTGCTGCTGTACCTACAGGATGAACTCCCCCAGAGTACACTACCACCACCTGCTGCTGCTGCTGCTGTTGCTGCAGCTGCTGCACCTACAGCATCAACTCCCCCACAGTCCACCATCACCACCTGCTGCTGCTGCACCTACAGGATCAACTCCCCCACAGTCCACTACCACCACCTGATGCTGCTGCTGCTGCTGTTGCTGCTGCTGCTGCACCTACAGGATCAACTCCCACACAGTCAACCACCACCACCTGTTGCTAATGTTGCAGCTACAGGATCAACTCCCCCCACAGGCCACCACCACCACCTGCTGCTGCACCTACAGGATCAACTCCCCCACAGGCCGCCGCCACCACTACCTGCTGCTGCTACTGCTGCTGCTGTTGTAGTAGTTGCTGCTGCTGCACCTACAGGATCAACTCCCCCAAAGTCCTCTACCACCACATGCTACTGCTGCACCTACAGGTTCAACTCCCCCACAGTCCACCACCATCACCTGCTGGTGTTGCATCTACAGGATCAACTCCCCCACAGTCCACCACCACCACCTGCTGTTGCTGCTGCACCTACAGGATCACCTCCCCCACAGTCCACTACCACCATCACCTGTTGCTGCTGCTGTTGTTGCTGCTGCACCTAAGGAATCAACTCCCCCACAGTCCACCACCACTCTGCAGCTTCACCTATAGGATCAACGACCCCACAGTCCACCACCACCTGGTGCTGCACCTACAGGATCACCTCCCCCACAGTCCACCACCACCAACTGCTGCTGCCACTGCACCTACAAGATCACCTCCCCCACAGTCCACCACCGCGTGCTAGTGCTGCTGCTGCTGCTGCACCTACAGGATCAACTCCCCCACAGTCCAGCACCACCACCTGCTCTTGCTGCTGCACCTACAGGATCACCTCCCCCACAGTCCACTACCACAATCACCTGTTGCTGCTGCTGTTGTTGCTGCTGCACCTAAGGAATCAACTCCCCCACAGTCCACCACCACTCTGCAGCTGCACCTATAGGATCATCTCCCCCACAGTCCACCACCACCTGCTGTTGCTGCTACACCTAGAGGATCACCTCCCCCACAATCTACCACCACCTGCTGCTGCTGCACCTACAGGATCAACTCCTCAACAGTATACTACCACCACCTGCAGCTGCTGCTGCACCTACAGGATCAACTCCCCCACAGTCCACCAACATCACCTGCTGTTGCTGCTGCACCTACAGGATCAACTCCCCCACAGTCCACCACCACCACCTCCTGCTGCTGCTGCTGCTCCTACATGATCAACTCCCCCACAGTCCACCACCACCACCTGCTGCACCTACAGGATCAACTCCACCACAGTCCACCACCACCACCTTCACCTCCTGCACCTACAGGATCAACTCCCTCGTAGTCCACCACCACCACCTGCTGTTGGTGCTGCACCTACAGGATCAACTCCCTCACAGTCCAACACCACCACCTGCTGTTGCTGCTGCACCTATAGGATCACCTCCCCCACAGTCCACCAAAACCACCTACTGCTGCCACTGTGTCTACAGGATCACCTCCCTCACCAGACCACCACCACCACCACCTGCTGCTGCTGCTGCTGCTGCTAGGGCTGCTGTTGTTGCTGCTACTGCTGCTGCTGCACCTACAGGATCAACTCCCCCACAGACCACCACCACTACCTGCTGCTGCTACTGATATTGTTGTTGTTGCTGCTGCTGCTGCTACTTTACCTACAGGATCAACTCCTCCACAGTCCACCGCCACCTGCTACTGCTGCTGCTGCACCTACAGGATCAACTCCCCCAAAGTACACTACCACCACCTGCTGCTGCTGCTGTTCTTGTTGTTGTTGTTGTTGCTGCTGCACCTACAGGATGAACTCCCCCACAGTACACTAGCACCATCTGCTGCTGCTGCAGCTGCTGCACCTACAGGATCAACTCTCCCACAGTCCACCATCGCCACCTGCTGCTGCCGCACCTACAGGATCAAATCCCCCACAGTCCACTACCACCACCACCTGTTGCTAATGTTGCAGCTACAGGATCAACTCCCCCCACAGGCCACCACCACCACCTGCTGCTGCACCTACAGGATCAACTCCCCCACAGGCCGCCGCCACCACTACCTGATGCTGCTGATGCTGCTGCTACTGCTGCTGCGTTTGTAGTTCTGGCTGCTGCTGCACCTACAGGATCAACTCCCCCAAAGTCCACTACCACCACCTGCAGCAGCTGCTGCACCAACAAGATCAACTCCACCACAGCCCACCACCACCTGCTGCTGCTGCTGTACCTACAGGATGAACTCCCCCAGAGTACACTACCACCACCTGCTCCTGCTGCTGCTGTTGCTGCAGCTGCTGCACCTACAGGATCAACTCCCCCACAGTCCACTGCCACCACCTGCTGCTGCTGCACCTACAGGATCAACTCCCCCACAGTCCACTACCACCATCACCTGTTGCTGCTGCTGTTGTTGCTGCTGCACCTAAGGAATCAACTCCCCCACAGTCCACCACCACTCTGCAGCTGCACCTATAGGATCAACGACCCCACAGTCCACCACCACCTGCTGCTGCACCTACAGGATCACCTCCCCCACAGTCCACCACCACCAACTGCTGCTGCCACTGCACCTACAAGATGACCTCCCCCACAGTCCACAACCACCTGCTGCTGCTGCTGCACCTACAGGATCAACTCCCCCACAGTCCACCACCACCACCTGCTGCTGCTGCACCTACAGGATCAACTCCCCCACAGTCCACTACCACCACCTGATGCTGCTGCTGTTGCTGCTGCTGCTGCACCTACAGGATCAACTCCCACACAGTCAACCACCACCACCTGTTGCTAATGTTGCAGCAACAGGATCAACTCCCCCCACAGGCCACCACCACCACCTGCTGCTGCACCTACAGGATCAACTCCCCCACAGACCGCCGCCACCACTGCCTGCTGCTGCTGCTGCAGCTCCTGCTGCTACTGCTCCTGCTGTTGTAGTAGTTGCTGCTGCTGCACCTACAAGATCAACTCCCCCAAAGTCCTCTACCACAACATGCTGCTGCTGCACCTACAGGATCAACTCCCCCACAGTCCACTACCATCACCTGCTGCTGTTGCATCTACAGGATCAACTCCCCCACAGTCCACCACCACCACCTGCTGTTGCTGCTGCACCTACAGGATCACCTCCCCCACAGTCCACTACCACCATCACCTGTTGCTGCTGCTGTTGTTGCTGCTGCACCTAAGGAATCAACTCCCCCACAGTCCACCACCACTCTGCAGCTGCACCTATAGGATCAACGACCCCACAGTCCACCACCACCTGCTGCTGCACCTACAGGATCACCTCCCCCACAGTCCACCACCACCAACTGCTGCTGCCACTGCACCTACAAGATCACCTCCCCCACAGTCCACCACCGCCTGCTGCTGCTGCTGCACCTACAGGATCAACTCCCCCAGTCCACCACCACCATCCTGCTGTTGCTGCAACGCCTACAGGATCATCTCCCCCACAGTCCACCACCACCTGCTGTTGCTGCTACACCTAGAGGATCACCTCCCCCACAAACCACCACCATCTGCTGCTCCTGCACCTACAGGATCAACTCCCCAACAGTATACCACCACCGCCTGCAGCTGCTGCTGCACCTACAGGATCAACTCCCCCACTGTCCACCACCACCACCTGCTGTTGCTGCTGCACCTACAGAATCAACTGCCCCACAGTCCACTACCACCACCTGCTGCTGCTGCTGCTTATGTTGTTGTTGTTGTTGTTGTTGCTGCACCTACAGGATCAACTCCCACAGTCCACCACCACCTGCTGTTGCACCTACAGGATCAACTCCCCCACAGTACACTACCACCACCAGTCTGCTGCTCTTGTTGTTGTTGCTGCTGCTGCTGCTGCTGCTGCACCTACAGGATCAACTCACCCACAGTCCACTGCCACCACCTGCTGCTGCTCTTATTGTTGTTGCTCCTGCACCTACAGGATCAACTCACCCACAGTCCACTGCCACCAGCTGCTGCTGCTGCACCTACAGGATCAACTCCCCCACAGTCCATCGTCACCACCTGCTGCTGCTGCACCTACAGGATCAACTCCTCCACAGTCCACTACCACCACCTGCTGCTGCTGCTGTCGCTGATGCTGCTGCTGCACCTACAGCATCAACTCCCCCACAGTCAATCACCAGCGCCTGTTGCTAATGCTGCACCTACAGCATCAACTTCCCCACAGTCAATCACCAGCACCTGTTGCTAATGCTGCAGCTACAGGATCAACTCCCCCCACAGACCACCACCACCACCTGCTACTGCACCTACAGGATCAACTCCCACACAGGCCGCCGCCACCACCACGTGCTGCTGCTGCTGCTGCTGTAGTTGTTGTTGTTGTTGCTGCTCCTGCACCTATAGGCACACCTCCCCCGTAATCCACCACCACCACCTGCTGTTGCTGCTGCACCTACAGGATCAACTCCCCCACAGTCCACCACCACCACCTGCTGTTGCTGCTGCACCTACACGATCACCTCACCCACAGTCCACCAATACCACCTGCTGCTGGCACTGTGCCTACAGGATCCCCTCCCTCACCAGTCCACCATCACTACCTGCTGCTGCTGCACCTACAGGATCAACTCCCCCACAGTCCACCACCATCACCTGCTGCTGCACCTACAGGATTACATCCACCACAGTTCACCACCACCACCTGCTGCAGCTGCTCCTACAGGATCAACTCCCCCACAGTCCACCACCACCACCTGCTGCACCTACAGGATCAACTCCCCCACAGTCCACCACCACCACCTTCTGCTGCTGCACTTAAAGGATTAC
Source organism: Homarus gammarus (assembly GCA_958450375.1). NCBI lineage: Eukaryota > Metazoa > Arthropoda > Malacostraca > Decapoda > Nephropidae > Homarus > Homarus gammarus. The sequence continues at coordinate 56,743 of CAUDMG010001530.1, forward strand.
CTCCCCATAGTCCACCACCACCACCTGCTGTTGCTGCTGCACCTACAGGATCAACTCCCCCACAGTCAACCACCATCACCTGTTGCTGCTGCTGTTGTTGCTGCTGCACCTAAGGAATCAACTCCCCCACAGTCCACCACCACTCTGCAGCTGCACCTACAGGATCAACGACCCCACAGTCCACCACCACCTGCTGCTGCACCTACAGGATCACCTCCCCCACAGTCCACCACCACCAACTGCTGCTGCCACTGCACCTACAAGATCACCTCCCCCACAGTCCACCACCGCCTGCTGCTGCTGCTGCACCTACAGGATCAACTCCCCCAGTCCACCACCACCATCCTGCTGTTGCTGCTACGCCAACAGGATCATCTCCCCCACAGTCCACCACTACCTGCTGTTGCTGCTACACCTAGAGGATCACCTCCCCCACAAACCACCACCACCACCTGCTGCTGCTGCACCTACAGGATCAACTCCCCAACAGTATACCACCACCACCTGCAGCTGCTGTTGCACCTACAGGATCAACTCCCCCACTGTCCACCACCACCACCTGCTGTTGCTGCTGCACCTACAGAATCAACTGCCCCACAGTCCACTACCACCACCTGCTGCTGCTGCTTATGTTGTTGTTGTTGTTGCTGCACCTACAGGATCAACTCCATCACAGTCCACCACCACCTGCTGTTGCACCTACAGGATCAACTTCCCCACAGCACACTACCACCACCAGTCTGCTGCTCTTGTTGTTGTTGTTGCTGCTGTTGCTGCTGCCTCACCTACAGGATCAACTCACCCATAGTCCACTGCCACCACCTGCTGCTGCTCTTATTGTTGTTGCTGCTGCACCTACAGGATCAACTCACCCACAGTCCACTGCCACCACCTGCTGCTGCTGCACCTACAGGATCAACTCCCCCACAGTCCACCGTCACCACCTGCTGCTGCTACACCTACAGGATCAACTCCCCCACAGTCCACTACCACCACCTGCTGCTGCTGCTGTCGCTGATGCTGCTGCTGCACCTACAGCATCAACTCCCCCACAGTCAATCACCAGCACCTGTTGCTAATGCTGCACCTACAGCATCAACTCCCCCACAGTCAATCACCAGCACCTGTTGCTAATGCTGCACCTACAGGATCAACTCCGCCACAGTCCACCACCACCACCTGTTGTTGCTGCTGCACCTACACGATCACCTCACCCATAGTCCACCAATACCACCTGCTGCTGGCACTGTGCCTACAGGATCCCCTTCCTCACCAGTCCACCATCACTACCTGCTGCTGCTGCACTTACAGGATCACCTCCCCCACAAACCACCACCATTTGCTGCTCCTGCACCTACAGGATCAACTCCCAACAGTATACCACCACCACCTGCAGCTGCTGCTGCACCTACAGGATCAACTCCCCCAGTCCACCACCACCATCCTGCTGTTGCTGCTGCGCCTACAGGATCATCTCCCCCACAGTCCACCACTACCTGCTGTTGCTGCTACACCTAGATGATCACCTCCCCCACAATCCACCGCCACCTGCCGCTGCTGCATCTACAGGATCAACTCCCCAACAGTATACCACCACCAGCTGCAGCTGCTGCTGCACCTACAGGATCAACTCCCCCACAGTCCACCACTACCACCTGCTGTTGCTTCTGCACCTACAGAGTCAACTGCCCCACAGTCCACCACCATCACCTGCTGCTGCTGCTTATGTTGTTGTTGTTGTTGTTGCTGCACCTACAGGATCAACTCCATCACAGTCCACCACCACCTGCTGTTGCACCTACAGGATCAACTCCCCCACAGTACACTACCACCACCAGTCTGCTGCTCTTGTTGTTGTTGCTGCTGCTGCACCTACAGGATCAACTCACCCACAGTCCACTGCCACCACCTGCTGCTGCTGCACCTACAGGATCAACTCCCCCACAGTCCACCGTCACCACCTGCTGCTGCTGCACCTACAGGATCAACTCCCCCACAGTCCACTACCACCACCTGCTGCTGCTGCTGTCGCTGATGCTTCTGCTGCACCTACAGCATCAACTCCCCCACAGTCAACCACCAGCACCTGTTGCTAATGCTGCAGCTACAGGATCAACTCCCCCACAGTCCACCACCACCACCTACTGCTGCTGCACCTACAGCATCAACTCCCCCACAGTCAACCACCACCACCTGTTGCTAATGCTGCAGCTACAGGATCAACTCCCCCCACAGACCACCACCACCACCTGCTACTGCATCTACAGGATCAACTCCCCCACAGGCCGCCGCCACCACCACATGCTGCTGCTGCTGCTGCTGCTGCTGCTGCTGTACTTGTTGGTGTTGTTGTTGTTGCTGCTCCTGCACCTACAGGCTCAACTCTCCCACAGTCCACCACCACCACCTGCTGTTGCTGCTGCACCTACACGATCACCTCACCCACAGTCCACCACCACCACATGCTGCTGGGGCTGCTGTTGTTGCTGATACTGCTGCTGTTGCACCTATAGGATGAACTCCCCCACAGACCACCACCACCTGCTGCTGCTGCTGCTGGGGCTGCTGTTGTTGTTGCTACTGCTGCTGCTGCACCTATAGGATCATCTCCCCCACAGACCACCACCACCACCTGCTGCTGGGGCTGCTGTTGTTGCTGCTACTGCTGCTGCTGCACCTATAGGATCACGTCACCCACAGTCCACCACCACCACCTGCTGCTGGGGCTGCTGCTGTTGCTGCTACTGCTGCTGCTGCACCTATAGGATCAACTCACCCACAGTCCACCACCACCACCTGCTGCTGCTGCTGCTGTTGCTGCTGGGGCTGTTGTTGTTGCTGCTACTGCTGCTGCTGCACCTATAGGATCACTCCCCCACAGACCACCACCACCTGCTGCTGCTGGGGCTGCTGTTGCTGTTGCTACTGCTGCTGCTGCACCTACAGGATCAACTCCCCCACAGACCACCACCACCACCTGCTGCACCTACAGGATCAACTCCCCCACAGTCCACCACCACCACCTGCTGCACCTACAGGATCAACTCCCCCACAGTCCACCACCACCACCTTCACCTCCTGCACCTACAGGATCAACTCCCCCACAGTCCAACACCACCACCTGCTGTTGCTGCTGCACCTATAGGATCACCTCCCCCACAGTCCACCAAAACCACCTACTGCTGCCACTGTGCCTACAGGTTCACCTCCCTCACCAGACCACCACCACCACCACCACCTGCTGCTGCTGCTGCTGCTGCTGCTGCTAGGGCTGCTGTTGTTGCTGCTACTGATGCTGCTGCACCTACAGGATCAACTCCCCCACAGACCACCACCACCACCTGCTGCTGCTACTGTTATTGTTGTTGTTGCTGCTGCTGCTGCTGCTACTTTACCTACAGGATCAACTCCTCCACAGTCCACCGCCATCTGCTACTGCTGCACCTACAGGATCAACTCCCCCAATGTACACTACCACCACCTGCTGCTGCTGCTGTTCTTCTTGTTGTTGTTGTTGCTGCTGCACCTACAGGATGAACTCCCCCACAGTACACTAGCAACACCTGCTGCTGCTGCAGCTGCTGCACCTGCAGGATCAACTCCCCCCAAAGGCCACCACCACCACCTGCTGCTGCACCTACAGGATCAACTCCCCCACAGGCCGCCGCCACCACCACCACCTGCTGCTGCTGCTGCTGCTGTTGTAGTTGTTGCTGCTGCTGCACCTACAGGATCAACTTCCCCAAAGTCCTCGACCACCACCTGCTGCTGCTGCTGCACCGACAGGATCAACTCCCCCATAGTCCACTACCACCATCTGCTGCTGCTGCTGTTGCTGATGCTGCTATTGCACCTACAGCATCAACTCCCCCACAGTCAACCAACACCACCAGTTGCTGCTGCTGCACCTACAGCATCAACTCCCCCACAGTCAACCACCACCACCACCTGCTGCTGCTGTTGGGGCTGCTTTTGTTGCTGCTACTGCTGCTGCTGCACCTACAGGATCAACTCCCCAACAGTATACCACCACCACCTGCAGCTGCTGCTGCACCTACAGGATCAACTCCCCCACTGTCCACCACCACCACCTGCTGTTGCTGCTGCACCTACAGAATCAACTGCCCCACAGTCCACTACCACCACCTGCTGCTGCTGCTTATGTTGTTGTTGTTGTTGTTGCTGCACCTACAGGATCAACTCCATCACAGTCCACCACCACCTGCTGTTGCACCTACAGGATCAACTCCCCCACAGTACACTACCATCACCAGTCTGCTGCACTTGTTGTTGTTGCTGCTGCTGCACCTACAGGATCAACTCACCCACAGTCCACTGCCACCACCTGCTGCTGCTCTTATTGTTGTTGCTGCTGCACCTACAGGATCAACTCACCCACAGTCCACCGTCACCACCTGCTGCTGCTGCACCTACAGGATCAACTCCCCCACAGTCCACTACCACCATCTGCTGCTGCTGCTGTCGCTGATGCTGCTGCTGCACCTACAGCATCAACTCCCCCACAGTCAATCACCAGCACCTGTTGCTAATGCTGCACCTACAGGATCAACTCCCCCACAGTCCACCACCACCACCTGCTGTTGCTGCTGCACCTACACGCTCACCTCACCCACAGTCCACCAATACCACCTGCTGCTGGCACTGTGCCTACAGGATCATCCTCCCTCACCAGTCCACCATCACTACCTGCTGCTGCTGCACCTACAGGATCAACTCCCCCACAGTCCACCGTCACCACCTGCTGCTGCTGCACCTACAGGATCAACACCCCCACAGTCCACTACCACCACCTGCTGCTGCTGCTGTCGCTGATGCTGCTGCTGCACCTACAGCATCAACTCCCCCACAGTCAATCACCAGCACCTGTTGCTAATGCTGCACCTACAGCATCAACTCCCCAACAGTCAATCACCAGCACCTGTTGCTAATGCTGCACCTACAGGATCAACTCCCCAACAGTCCACCACCACCACCTGCTGTTGCTGCTGCACCTACACGATCACCTCACCCACAGTCCACCAATACCAACTGCTGCTGGCACTGTGCCTACAGGATCCCCTCCCTCACCAGTCCACCATCACTACCTGCTGCTGCTGCACCTACAGGATCAACTCCCCCACAGTCCACCACCATCACCTGCTGCTGCACCTACAGGATTACATCCACCACAGTCCACCACCACCACCTGCTGCGGCTGCTCCTACAGGATCAACTCCCCCACAGTCCATCACCACCACCTGCTGCACCTACAGGATCAACTCCCCCACAGTCCACCACCATCACCTGCTGCTGCACCTACAGGATCAACTCCCCCACAGTCCACCACCACCTGTTGTTGCTGCTGCACCTACAGGATCAACTCCCCCACAGTCAACCACCATCACCTGTTGCTGCTGCTGTTGTTGCTGCTGCACCTAAAGAATCAACTCCCCCACAGTCTACTACCACTCTGCCGCTGCATCTACAGGATCAATACCCCACAGTCCACCACCACCTGCTGCTGCACCTACAGGACCACATCCCCCACAGTCCACCACCACCACCTGCTGCTGCCACTGCACCTACAGAATCACCTCTCCCACAGTCCACCACCACCGGCTTCTGCTGCACCTATAGGATCAACTCCCCCACAGTCCACCACCACCATCCTGCTGTTGCTGCTGCACCTACAGGATCAACTCCCCCACAGTCCACCACCACCACCTGATGTTGCTGCTGCACCTACAGAATCAACTGCCCCACAGTCCACCACCATCACCTGTTGCTGCTGCTGTTGTTGCTGCTGCATCTGAGGAATCAACTCCCCCACAGTCTACCACCACTCTGCAGCTGCACCTACAGGATCAACTATCCCACAGTCCACCACCACCTGCTGCTGCACCTACAGGATCACATCCCCCACAGTCCACCACTACCTGCTGTTGCTGCTACACCTAGAGGATCACCTCCCCCACAAACCACCACCACCTGCTGTTGCTGCACCTACAGGATCAACTCCCCAACAGTATACCACCACCACCTGCAGCTGCTGCTGCACCTACAGGATCAATTCCCCCACTGTCCACCACCACCACCTGTTGTTGCTGCTGCACCTACAGGATCAACTGCCCCACAGTCCACCACCACCACCTGCTGTTGCTGCTGCACCTACAGGATCAACTCCCCCATAGTCCACCACCACCACCTGTTGTTGCTGCTGCACCTACAGGATCAACTCCCCCATAGTCCACCACCACCACCTGTTGTTGCTGCTGCACCTACAGGATCAACTCCCCCACAGTCCACCACCATCACCTGTTGCTGCTGCTGTTGTTGCTGCTGCACCTAAGGAATCAACTCCCCCACAGTCCACCACCACCACCTGCTGTTGCTGCTGCACCTACACGATCACCTCACCCACAGTCCACCAATACCAACTGCTGCTGGCACTGTGCCTACAGGATTCCCTCCCTCACCAGTCCACCATCACTACCTGCTGCTGCTGCACCTACAGGATCAACTCCCCCACAGTCCACCACTATCACCTGCTGCTGCACCTACAGGATTACATCCACCACAGTCCACCACCACCACCTGCTGCGGCTGCTCCTACAGGATCAACTACCCCACAGTCCACCACCACCTGCTGTTGCACCTACAGGATCACCTCCCCCACAGTCCACCACCACCACCTGCTGCTGCCACTGCACCTACAGGATCACCTATCCCACAGTCCGCCACCACCTGTTTCTGCTGCACCTTTAGGATCAACTCCCCCACAGTCCACCACCACCATCCTGCCATGCTGCTGCACCTACAGCATCAACTCCCCCACAGTCAATCACCAGCACCTGTTGCTAATGCTGCAGCTACAGGATCAACTCCCCCCACAGACCACCACCACCACCACCTGCTACTGCACCTACAGGATCAACTCCCCCACAGGCCGCCGCCACCACGACGTGCTGCTGCTGCTGTAGTTGTTGTTGTTGTTGCTGCTCCTGCACCTACAGGCTCACCTCCCCCATAATCCACCACCACAACCTGCTGTTGCTGCTGCACCTTCAGGATCAACTCCCCCACAGTCCACCACCACCACCACCTGCTGTTGCTGCTGCACCTACACGATCACCTCACCCACAGTCCACCAATACCACCTGCTGCTGGCACTGTGCCTACAGGATCATCCTCCCTCACCAGTCCACCATCACTACCTGCTGCTGCTGCACCTACAGGATCAACTCCCCCTCAGTCCACCACCATCACCTGCTGCTGCACCTACAGAATTACATCCACCACAGTCCACCACCACCACCTGCTGCGGCTGCTCCTACAGGATCAACTCCCCCACAGTCCACCACCACCACCTGCTGCACCTACAGGATCAACTCCCCCACAGTCCACCACCACCACCTTCTGCTGCTGCACTTAAAGGATTACCTCCCCCATAGTCCACCACCACCACCTGCTGTTGCTGCTGCACCTACAGGATCAACTCCCCCACAGTCCACCACCACCACCTGCTGTTGCTGCTGCACCTACAGAATCAACTGCCCCACAGTCCTCCACCACCACCTGCTGCTGCTGCTTATGTTGTTGTTGTTGTTGTTGCTGCACGTACAGGATCAACTCCACAGTCCACCAGCACCTGCTGCTGCACCTACAGGATCAACTCCCCCACAGTACACTACCACCACCTGCTGCTGCTCTTATTGTTGTTGCTGCTACACCTACAAGATCAACTCACCCACAGTCCAATACCACCACCTGCTGTTGCTGTTGTTGTTGTTGTTGTTGTTGTTGTTGTTGTTGTTGCTGCACCTACAGGATCAACTCCCCCACAGTCCACTACCACCACCTGCTGCTGCTGCACCTACAGGATCAACTCCCCCACAGTCCACTACCACCACCTGCTGCTGCTGCACCTACAGGATCAACTCCCCCACAGTTCACCATCACCACCTGCTGTTGCTGCACCTACAGCATCAACTCCCCCACAGTCAACCACCCCCGGAGATTCGCACTCACACAGGATGGAGGAGAAACCGATCACTCTCCCAGTCTTCAAGCAACATGGAAGACTGGCTTATCCACACAGAGGCAGCTCTCATCGGCTCTACAGCTACTGTTTCTACACCGCAGGTTAGAGACCCTAGAGAAGCACTGCTTCTCTAAGCAGACACCAGCTCCTCTTCCTGCCCCAAGCACCACGTCCTACCGACCCCAGCACACCCGTCCTGCCTCAGACGCCGCCCCCAGCCCAGGAGTACCCCCTGCCACTGTCCTGGACCCTACTCCTGGCGCGGACCCTCCTCCGCTCCTGCCTGGCAGCCCCTGCTCCCGACGCGGCCCATGCGCCTGAGTGCGGCCCTACACACCGTTTTTTTTTTCCCTCAGGTACTCCCTGCTACTGTCCTGCACCCTGCTGCTGTCGTGGACCCTGTTGCTGTCATGCACCCTGCTGCTGTCATAGACCCTCTTCCTGATGCAGCCCCTGCTCCTGACCCAGACCCACACACCCCAGCAGGCGCATCTGAGGACTCTGTACCTGTCGCGAGGGAAGCCCAACATTCATCGCCTCCACAACCCTCCTCCCCCCTCTTTCCTCCCACAGATCTCGTGTATCTAGACAAAGTTGTCTCCACTAGCGGCCGGCTCATCCACGCCGTCGCTGTTATGTCCAACATGTGGCATGCACCGCCCGTTCTGCCTCACATGTACCATGCAACCCTGCAGACAACAAGTCTCCTACACCGCCTGGAGGGAAGGGGGAGTACTGTAGTGGACTCCTCCCTTACAAATGCTTTTGTCGCTGAGTAGCCGACCCCTCGAATTCCCCAGTGTATGCCTCGTGGTCTAGGTCAACCAGCGCCGCCTTACATGACGGAGGTCAACTATTAAGCCACGCCTACCTCCGCTATATAAGATCTCACCTCGTGGTGACCTACCTCTTTCTACCTACATCAACCAGGAAGCAACACCACCTCCTCCTCCTCCTGCCTGGCGGCCCTCGCTCCAGCCGACGAGCATGGCGACCCACCAGCTCTCTCTACATCACGCTTGTAACCACGCTGCCACTTCCCAGCACCAAGCTGCACTGTACATCCAATACAATATGTATACAGAGAGCACATTGCGAGTTTCCTTTCTCCATCCCATCCTGAGTGTGAACCCAAACATAACGTACCCCACAGTATAACATATTCATTGCTCAGCAATGCAGGACTTTGTGGTGAACTTGCTCTCCTCACAGTTATCAACGTATCATGGTCAGTAGGCAAACTCTTGTCAGCTTGGAAAAGGGCAAACATTGTTCCCATTCTTAAACTTAATGATACCCAGATTTTCAGACCAATATCACTGACAGCATGCATCGGCAAAACCGCCGAAAGGATGGTCCTTACACGACTTCTCTGGAAAACTGGACCACTTCACCACAATATCTTTGGATTCACCAAAGGTGTCAGCATTGCACACAATTTGGCCACTCTCCTGGGATCTATTGGTCAAAATAAGGCAATCGTAGTATTCTTTGATCTAGAGAAAGCATTTGAGCTGACAAATGCACAGGCCATTGTAACCACTTTGGCCCGGAAAGGCATCAAGGGATGCCTACTGGCTTGGATTGCTGATTATCTCCAAAACAGAACAATAAGAGTTACCTGTCAAGGACAAGTCTCAGATTACCAAAGACTGGAAAATGGCACACCACAAGGAGGAGTTCTTAGTCCAACTCTCTTCAACATCCTCATGGAAAACTTACGTCGGCTCCTCTTTCAAGAGGGTACCAAACTGCTATGCTATGCTGATGACTTAGCACTGATAGTGAAAGGCAGAAACAAGATTGAACTCGTGGTAATATATATGGGACTGATCATATATATTATATTGGGCTTTAGTAACGAAACCCAATTGTCAATTTATCTTTTTATTGAGGAACTGTTGTTTGTACAATTCCAGAGTGTATCAACAGTAACTTCGACTCTTTATGAGTGACAAGAGAAAGGACGGCAGCTATGGAAATAGACAGTTTAATCACGTCCTTTTGATGTGAGAGTTTGAGTGGGACTGACTTCCTGGGTGCAGCTTTCCATGCTGACCCAATCAGTCTCTGGCCGCGCCCCAAGGGAAGCTACCAATCACGTGAACAACAACTAACAACTCATAGCCAGTGGAAAGTTACAGGGGATGAATCAGTATATAAATCAAATGTAATTAACCCATTTATATAATCTTTCTGTTGATGAGACAGGGGCTATTACATCGCTCGATCACCTGCCTTCCAAGCTCCGCGAGGACTAAATAAACTCGCAGATTACAGCCTATACATAAACCTAACCATGTTACAAACATATATGTAAATACTAAGCTGGGGACTCTTAAACCGTAGGGTTTTCAACAACTACAGGAGTCCTAGACTTTAGTGTCTTACGGGTTAAAATGTTGTGGACAATTGTCAACTTGGATGACACTGATTTATAATAACAAAACAGAAACATAACTGCCAGAATTAACATAATTGTGGGAATTGTTAGACTTGGTATTGCGAATCCCCGTGAAAAATATAATGGCAGATTATCACTCAAATCAGCAAATTGGGTCTCTTTCAAGTAGGAAATAACCTTTAATTTCTCATAACAGAAAACAAAGGAATTAAATCAGAAGTGTCATTTAAATTCAAAGCAAAATGCTGATGAGTAGGCAGGGTCTGTAATGAACTACAAGTTACTTCACAGTAATCCGGAGCCTTATAATGACCTTTCACAACTAACTGTTTACCACCATAGTGGCATTTTAATATAACAGTAGTGCCATTAGGAAAGAAAAAGTACTTCACATTATGGAGGTGAGCGTGAAACACAGTTTAACACTAACTGGCCTATAGATACATTGCGTAAGCGCTGTGCGCACATCAGTGTGTATGACCGCCAATTCACATATCCCTTCTGCAGCAGGAATAAATGCGAAAATATAGGCTGGACATATGTGTAAGTGTAAATATGACGACTTACACCGCGATAGTACCCTAGGATCATCTAACACCAATAAAGAATATTCTTCATCTACAATTAAAAGTTCTTTAGGCCTATCCTAAGCATACAGTGTGTCGTTAACAAACCAAAGGAAGGGTTCTAAATGCCATGCATTAAACTTATGTTGCCCTCGCATAGGGATGTGGATAAGGATAGCATTGTGCTTGAGAGTTGACTCAAATAGAGGGTAATAGTATTCCACCTCATGATCATTAAAAATAGGAGTTAAATGATAAGTCAACTTGGCAATCTGTAATGTATCAAGAAGAGTCTGCACACGCACAAGCTTTGCGTCCACACGCCCTATCCCTGCATCTACTATGCTGTCGATTAGTTCATTTTTATTAGTAATGATATCCTGAACCGAATCTTCCGCAGCATGCAAATATTCAGAAAAATAAAGGAGCCACTCTAACGTAGGGACTGAATTCTGTAACGTATTCACAACCCTCGATATATCGTTAGACTCCGATATTATCGCATTAACCTTTAATTCTAAAGCAGTAATCGCATGGAATGTCTGAGATATAACACGATTCTGCTTAGACACAGATTGATGGACAATGTTCATGCGGTCCCCCAAATTAGCTACATCGTCGGCAGTCGCTGTGCCAAACAGAGTGCTTTGAATAAGACCCACAAAATTAAACAAACCCCTCTTTCGTCGTGCTTCCTTTGCAAGATCAGCCTCAGACGATGGTATCCTTTTTCTGACAGCGACGAGAAGCTTGCGAAGGGTCCTGAGACGAAGTTGTTGAAGCTCAACAGTTTGTGCAACCATTGACGATACATTAGAAGCTGAGCGGAGACCGTCTAGGACTGTCAATGCTGACTGTAGTTGTGCGTCGACGGTTTCCATCTGACGGGGAAGCTTGAGCAGTCCATGTAACTCATACTTGATGTTCACCACGTCCTCTACTATGAGAATTCATCCAAGGGGTGCAACTAGAGCACCAGGCTTGAGGACTGATGTGGACATGTCTGTCAACACAACGGTGCCACAACACAATAGGAGCAACACACTGATGATCCAAGCCATTCTGTAAGAAATTTCATTCGTCAACACATTGATGATCCAAGCCATTCTGTAAGAAATTTCATTTGTTTTAATATCTGCTTGCAGAACGAAGCTTCATACAATATTCATTAGGCACACTCTGCTTCTGTGCTTTCTGCAGAGAGGTGTCTATTACATCATGACCATCTGTGGATCATAAATGTTCATGGGTCTTCTTAAGACGATCCGCATGCACGACATCTGCGATCCGTGCATTAGGCTTCCAAATTAAAAATTTGTTGCCCTCTTTCTTGACGATAATGAGGAATGGACCAGAAAACTTAGCCGAAAGCTTGGAGTTCCTTTCAGGTTCTCTCACCATAACAGCATCGCCTTTCTCAAACACGACAGTTTTAGCTAGTTTATGTTGCTTGACCATCATTTCAGCGCGTGACGCTGCGAAATGTGTTCGTACTTGGCTATGAATATCCGTAAAAATACGGATAAGTTTTGGCGCGAAATCATCCATATTATAAACAGGGTTTGGCGTGTCCGTAATACATCATAAGACAGACGTTTGTCTGTACCATAGAGAATGTAGTAGGGTGATTTGCCCGTAGAGCTATTAATCGACCCATTAATAGACGCTGCAACCTGCGGTAACCAAACTTCCCATGTGTACTGCAAATCACACACTATCGGGCGCAGTATCTCCAGGATGTTGAGGTTGGTCCTCTCAACAAGGCCATTAGCCTGTGGATGATAGGCTGTCACAAAACTTTGTTGTATTCTATACTGGGCACATATTTACGCTACTAGCTGATTCTTGAACTCTGTCCCATTGTCTGAGAGAAGAACCTTAGGCGTAGTATATGGACATATGAGAATCATCACTAAGGCATAGGCCAATGACTCGGCTGTTTTATCCTTCAGTGGGACTAAAACCACAAATCTAGAAAAATTATCCACACACACTAGGACGTATGAGGATCCCTGATGACTCCTCGGAAGTTGTAACAAGTCTATAACGACTGTGTTAAACGGACGATCTGGTGTAGGATATTGTAATCTTGTAGAATCGGTGCCGGTGACCTTTTAGTACCCTTATGTTGGGCACATGACAAACACTTAGCAATGTGTAATTTTATATCTTTCTTCATTGTGTTCCAGAAATACTTCTTTCTTATTTCTGCCAAGCACTTGTTACGTCCGTGGTGACCTGCCTGAGGAACATCGTGGAACAACGTTATAATCGTTTCACACAACGTGTCAGGTACGACTATTTGAGAAACAATACCCTCGGGCGTCTTTTTCGATCTATGGAGTATGTTATGTCGTAATTCAAACTGACTTAAGGGAAGAATTAATTTGGGGAGTTTAATATCCTCTCCCGATTCTAAAGCAAAAATGACTGCTGACCATGACGGGTCGCGTCGTTGCTCATCTCCAGTTGTGAAAGAGTGAACATTAATATAGGAATCACTGGTGCTATATTTCTAGACAAAGCGTCGGCGACAACATTCGCCCTTCCCGGTAAATACCTAAACTCGGGGTCAAATTCCTGAATTGTTAGATACCAGCGTGCCAATCTGCATGATAAGTTTCTGCCATGGAACAGTTCAGTCACTGCCGCATGATCCGTAAACACGGTTATCTTATATATAACAAAAGATAATGTCCATAAACTTCTTCAGTGCCCACACAACAGCATCATTAAGTTTACGGCTTACAAAAGCTATCACCCTAAACTTTCCTCTTGAATCCACTTGCATGAGTACAGCTGTGATTCCTTGTCCAGAAGCGTCAGTACACAGAGTGAAAGCCTGAGTGTAGTCAGGGAATGCCAGAATAGGGGCATTGGTAAAAGCTATCTTCAATGCCGCAAAGCTATTTTCGTGTTCAGTATCCCACACAAACATCGCATCTTTCTTGAGCAACCTTGTTAGGGGTGATGCCAATGTTGCATAGTTCTTAATAAAAAAGAACGATAATATCCAGATAAACCAAGAAAACTATACACTTGATCAACCGATGTAGGGCATGGGAACTGAGATACAGCTTAAACTTTATCATCAACTGTATGAATGCCGTCACCGTCAACTACATGACCAAGGAAATGGATTCTGGAGTTTAAAATCTCATATTTCGAAAGTTTAATCTTAAGACCTGCTGTGGAAAGTTTTTCTAACACTTCACGCAGTTTAATCTGATGGGTATCGACATCCTTACTGACTACTATTAGATCATCCAAATAAGCACAGACTGTGGTACCTATCAATCCGGCAAACAGGGTGTTGATCATTCTTTAAAATATCAGTGGGGCATTCCTGAGACCAAAAGGCATCCGTAAAAATTCGAAGTGGCCCAGGGGTGTGTTAAACGCCGTAACCTCTTGGGATTTCTCATCGAGTGGTATCTGCCAATACCCACTAAGCAAATCTAAGTTGCTAAATACAGCATTATCCTTGCCTAAGGACTGCAATATATCACTCAAGACAGGCATAGGGTACTTATTTGGGATCGTACATTCATTAACGCGTCTAAAATCAATAACTGGGCGCCAACCACCATCCTTCTTTGGGACTAGGAATAAAGGACTATTGAAAGGGGACTTAGAATGTGGAATAACATTCTCATCCAACAAATTTTGGACCATATCCTGCACTACAGCGCGCTGGTTATGTGGTAGTCGGTAAGCTGGTACATAGATAGGATTTGTTCCCTCCTTTAATGATATGTGATGGGATGTTAAATCTGTTTATCCTAGCTTTTCCCCTGGCAAGGCTACAATATGTCTGTAGTCAGCAAGCAGCTCTAAGAAGCTTGTCTTGCCCTGAGGATGATCCATCACTTTAACATGCGGCGCTATTTGATCTATCCTCTCCTGCCTAGTCTGGAGGGATTGAGAAACAATACTACCAATTGGGAATTGTGTAGGCTGTAATTCAACATTGTTGTGATATACCAGAAAATCATACAAATAACATCCTTTCTTCAATATCCTCTGAACGCCTTTTCTATTCAGAACTAGAACGTCTGTCAAACCACCAGGTCATATCGTGCTCAACGTCGATTCGCACGACAAACCCTTTACCTTGCACGTTTCTGGGAGACATACATATACAACATCAGTCCCCGTATACACGTCAGGTAATTCCACAGTAGCCTTGGTGAATTCCTCATTCTGATAGTGAAGAGTACTTTTCAATACTGCAGGTACAATCTTCCAACTCTTGCTGCTATAATGACGCTGGGAGAGTGAAGGTGTGAGGTCTGGGGCTCGCTTTGAAACATTATCCGCCTTCCTCCGATTGGGAACGGTGGACAACACTTTCGACGTTGCGGAGAGCAATGGTGCAGAATGACGCATAGCGTTGTAAGAAACACCCTTAAACGTAATAGCATTATTACGCGGACGAACATCTATACAATTCGTTCTCAGTGTTGGGAGACCAATCAATCCGTCAGCTGGCAAATTAAATTGCTGGACTACATAAAAGTCTGCATAGAAGGGAGTACCACGTCTTGAAAATCTAAGTGGTAACGTCACCATTCCTGCAATACTCAGCTGCGTGCCAGAAACTCCCTCGAGATCGGCGTCAGTTGGTCTCCATAGGAAATCACTGTGAGCGAATCTACATTGTAACTCCTGATAGGATGTCAAGGTAAAACGTTTGCGCATGCACCCGCATCAATATCCAGAGCCAATCTGATATCATCCACTCTCACCGGTACGGACAACACTTCCGCTTTACTGAGGGCAGCAACTAATGAGGCTGCCACAGAAGTGTTGTCGGAAGTAGGCACCAATGTACCTATCCTTCCTCGTTTTTGACAGGTGCTGGCCTTCCCCTGACTTCTTATCCTGGTAACGACGCGCTTTACGCTGCTGTGTTACCAGGGGTACTCTAGAGTCCACACCCCTGGCCTTTATCATTATGTCACACTCATCTGTGCTGTGAGATGCTGATCGGTGGAATGCACACCACGCTCCTGATCTTTGGCCAGGTGGAGACGTAGTCTTAACCGCCTCCGTGTACGTCCTTGGTGCTCCCTGCTTCTGCCTAGCGCCTGTGGGAGGATGGGTTCTCTCCGGTACTCTAACACTATCAATATTAATGTACCAGCCTAGTTAACTTCGACAGAACCTACCTTTAACCGACTAGTTTATATGGTGGCAGCTAGTGTGGTACGATTACAACATTCCGTTCTGAATGCACATTCTACATACCAAGGCGTCAGTGTTTACGGAAACAAGAAAACAATAAACAGTGACGTGTTACATGCATTATCCGAGTGTAATGATATATCCCGTAGTGAGACGATTATAGTTGAGTGTTTCTCATTCTGTCTCCCAAAGCGGTGTGCAGAATTATTTCCAATAACCAATTAGGAGTTATTGTTGACTTAATATCTTAGGAGAGGTTGGTAATACCCCTCTCTGGCAACACAGTGTGGCTGGGAAGGATTTTGCGGAATCAGCATTGGCCATCCTGTTTACTGGCGTTTACAGTGTTGCCCCATACCCACAAGTTTCACGGTGTAGTAACACGGGACCTTTCACAAATGTCTGGAACTGTTGTGGCTTCGTGATCGATGATTGCAGTTCTTCCGGTGCGCCCAGCGAGCCCCTTATAAGCAGGGCTCCTGATGGTTTGGCACTCAGAAGGCGACATCGTTGCACAGAGAGGAGACCTGATTCTTCGTCATCAGCAGTTTGGAAACACGTGGAAGTGACCTCTCCTGTCGTGAAGTGGACTCACCCATCGTTCGTCATCTAGCAACTCATCTCTGGTTGCTAGGTAACCGGACATACGCAGGGGAGCAGCGCGCACAGACTCATAGTGGGAGGGATGCTTGAGGTACCCACCCAACTGTGGATCGCGTTTTCTATGAAGACGTCCAACTCCTTCATTTTCGTGGTAAATTTATTTTATACACAGTGGAACTCTATCGGAAATAGCTTCTCAAGTGATTGTTACAAGTGGTGACAACCCAGGAAGGCTGTTGCATATATTACAGTTTCACATGTAACTGTTATATCACACTAACAGTCATCTCACCATATACACAGTTGGTAAAGGTAGAGATATTATGTTCTCCCCATTCCTGTGGCATACTGGTATAGAAGAAGAACCTATATATAGAACGTAAACGTAAATATGAAATAGCAATCAAGGATATTGTTATATGTGTTACATTTACTACTACAAGGAAGAAGAATTGTTATATACGTGGCAGCGGATGTGCAAAGAAACCATTATATTACTGTTACATCTACTACACATTGAGTGATTTGTGTTTTGTCATCCAAAGATGATGTACAAATTTTTTTTTATATCGATAACCAATACTGAGTTATTGATAGTGGCTGAATTATGGCAATCCTGTGAGCTGAAGTGAACGTTAGTTTCTGCAAATGATTCGTTCACTGCCCAGGGTGAGACAGGACGTGACTGCAGTTGTTGTGACTACTCATCAATCAACATCCTGTCAACAAAATTCTTTCGTATATCATGAGTAACTCCCAGTTACCAGCACCCCAGCACCCCTCCCTAGTGATGACACATCTCCGATCATGAGAGATGGTCTCAGCATTCTGAGGTATGGTGTGGTGGATGCACTAGTGTACCCAGTGAAACCCAGAGTCTTTGAGTTCACTGACAGGGAGCGGCAGTTTGCTGTACTCAGGATTTTCGTGGGCATTGACCCAGTCACCAGACCTTGGAATCAGCCGTGTCTCCTGTGAGTGACACACACAAGTCTACGGGATTGCGGCAACAGTTTCATGTTTTCAAGAAATTCTAGAAAGGATTCTTCAATCACGCCTACAAGAAATAGGTAGTATCTAGGCATACATTAAATATATACACACATTTACATGTTCAAGACATAATTTCACACTGATGGTACATCGTGTAGGTTATATCATGTGTTATAAGTGCCTTACTTATTTTGATATATACTGATGTAGTATAATTTCCAGTATTCATTTCTTACCTGTTCAGTTATTGATACTTTAATTATTTTAACTATAATTTTTATCAATTTCCTGTAAATGGATGAACAAGGTTATTTCTTTGTTTTGTATCTAAATAATTTTTCAAACCTTAGACATAGAAAATGTGGAATTTTTTTTGGGATCCCAGGGAGGATAATAATGTTCATAATTTTCAAACTGTATATTTTAATGATGTCATAGACACATTTTCTCAAAATAAAAATATGATAGTTCTACAGTAAAGTATCACAGACTGTAAATTTTCAGCCATGCCATGTAGAATCCTTCACAACTCAGTACCATTGCTCTCCGCAAAAATGAATGTTTCGTTGGAAGAGTCTTATGCACCACACACTCATTCATTCAGCGTGAAGTAGCAAAAGTTGTACATTGCTAAGAAGATGCGTTCTTAAACACGAAGTAGGCGAAGATTATTTCTGCCATGTTATTCCGTGATTTGCTTACCCAAGTTAACGATTCCACTATTGTGTTGATATTGGCAGTAATGTTTGTGTTTTAAGTCAGAATCATCCAATTTTGCCATTGTACATGAGATACTAGCCCGTAAGACACTTAAGTCTAGGACCCCAGTAGTTGATGATTCTATGGTTCCAGAGTCCCCAGCTTAGTGTTTACACATATGTTTGTAACATGGTTAGGGTTATGTATAGGATGTTTATCTGCAAGTGTAGTCCTCGCGGAGCTTGGAGGGTAGGTGACCGAGCGATGTAATGGCCCCTGTTACATAAACAGAAGAATTATATAAATGGGTTAATTACATTTGATTTATATACTGATTCTTCCCCTGTAACTTTCCACTAGCTATGAGGTGACATGTTCAGTGCAACTGATAAGGTGTGCCCACGGGAAGCTGCGTCATATTATGCTGAGTTTAGGCATTAAGTAGCCGGCTCCCTGGCCACCTAAAGCGGGCAGTAGTTTGATATCCTTGACTAGAGGAAGACGTTATTTGAGAGCCATCGTGGATGGTTCCGTCTTCCCTCGAGGGAGGACGACGTGCCTATGCCGTTCTCCCTCGATGGGTCACTACTCATAGAAGTCCCACTCAAACTCTCACATGGAAAGGACGTGATTAAATGGTCTATTTACATAGCCGCCGTCCTTTCTCTTCACACTCATAAATAGTGGAAGTTACGGTTGATACATTTGGTAATTGTACAAACAACAGCTCCTCAATAAAAAGAGAAACAGACAATTGGGTTTCGTTACTAAAGCCCAATATAATAAATATGATCAGTCCCATATACATTACGACTAGACCTCATCAGTGAAGAACGTATGAGTCTCGGGCTCAAGATATCAATCCCAAAATCGATAGCCATGAGGATTGAACACAGTGAGCCGGTGATACAACTGCAAATACAAGGTATTGCCCTACAATGGGTCAATGTATACAAATGCCTGGGCACCTGGATTGACAAAGGCCTGAAATTTGACACTGAGATAAACTATCTAAGAGACCGAATGGGCAAGAGAATCAACATGATGAGAGCCATGACAGGACCCAAGGTGGGTGTGGGACATGTAGCCCTAAGAACGCTATACGGTATATACACGCTATTCGATCGTTAACAGACTATGCGACACCGGCTATTAACACACTGTCGGAGTGGCAGTAGGAGAAATTGGAGATTGCTCAGAATAACGCTTTGAGAGTCATTGTCAAGGCACCTATGTGTACAAAAATTGAAAACTTACACATGGAGACAGGTCTCACATCTCTCCAAACCAGGGCGGAACGATTAACAGCGTGCTTTGCAACAAAACTGATTACCAGGGCTCGGGAAAGTGACATCAAGAATGGACTCTTACGAGCACTGAACCTTAACAGAGTTGTCTTTTAACAAGAGAACATGGCTATTGTGCGCATCTGGCGCTGTAAATCGACTGGAATTGAAAGACACAATCCTCAGCAAAGGACCTGATACAATGAGTCTTGACTACAGCACCCCAGCACCGTGGGAGTCCCCGCCAGCAGTTTTCAACATTCTGCACATTGGGACAAGAAAGGCTGACTGTAACCCACATGACCTCTGACAGGTAGCAGAGGGAAATATGAAGGTCTCTAACACCACACAATGGTACAGTGTATTACTTAGAGGGTTCCGTAGAACCCACCAGTACGAAGGCAGGAGCAGCCTTCACCATAGAAGGAGGTAACACGTCCCTTTGGAGTACCTCAGATGGATGTTCTACTTTGCAAGTTGAGCTAGCTGCCATACTTGGAGCCCTAAGACACGCTTCCATAAACAGTCAACAAGGCGTTGTAATACACACTGAACTCACGATGTGCTATTGAAGCATGTTACGAGTGTCGTAATAAGAACCAATGAATAGATTACATGTCGGCATATGAACTTCGACTGATTCGTTGTGTACACACTGAAGCAGTTAAAATTTAAATATTATATGTTATACTTGAAATGTAGTAACATTAGTTTTAATGTATTAGGTAAAATAAAGTAATGTTTATTGTATCTCGAATACTCATGAATGAGTGAGCGTTTGATAGCAATTTGTGGATTCGCAACTTGAACGTCTTTTGTTATGACGTCATTTCCGCCCACCTCTACTTGCTTAGTTTTACCTCTCAGAGCCGGGTGGCTTTAGTATTGGGCTGGCAGTTGTAAGATAATTATCTCCTCTCCTATTTTATATTTATAGTGGTATACCGTGTTAACCTTGCTCGACTTTTAAGAACACCAAGTATTATATAGTGATTTATATGTGAGACTGTGGGTAGTCACATTATAGAATTCAACGGTAAATAACTTACTTGTTTATGAGTTACATGTGTTGGATAACCATGTTGTTCAGGGTTGTGTCTAGACTAAATAAGCGTTTAATCAGTACTTTGATGTTCGTTATTTTGTCACTGTTGATTAGTTTATTTGTTCAGATTTAATTTGTATTTATTTATTTTTGTACATATGGATATACTTGTTTTATTGTTTGTTGTTTATTAATATATTTTGTAATTAAACTACTGCATGAATTTCAATATACCCCATAGTAATGATGTGATGATTTGGTGGGATCTTTTCCTGGACCTATAGTACGAAGTTGAATTTGTGAATATGTGATATTGATACACCCTATGAGGCCAAGGGTCGTAACAAAGCACTACAATGCAGAGACCTTAAAGACAACATTCATCTCATAACATCCGTTGTTGGCCTACTGCAAGGGTTAAAACTACAAGATCGGCAAGTTATCATTAACTGGGTGCCCAGTCATATCGGAATCCCAGGAAATGAATGAGCTGATGCTGCTGCCAAGGCTGCGCCAGGACAGCGAAACATTGTGATGAACATCCCGCCCAGTCAGGAGCAGATAAAGAAGACCACAATAACAGGAACTGTCCAGTGGAAAATAGACAAACATAGAAGATTAACACCAATATCAAGATCGGCCAGGTGGTACTATCTGGTCACGAATTATGAGAGACCACCACTCATGAAGGATATAACAAGAAGGGAAGAAGCCATCTTCCACCGACTGAGACTGGGATACCCATGTATATGGGAAATCATTGTACAGGTACCAGTAGATCAGCACATGTGCAAGACCTGCAACAGCGGAGCAGAAAACTCACTGCAGCACTACCTCATAGAGTACCCTGGAACACAATTAGCTAGGAGAAGCATACAACCCCCTATAACAGCAGAGAAGGTTGCCAAAATGCTAACCATCAACCACTCTCAAGATACCCTACAGTTTCTTACGCTAGTGGGGGAGATGTACAGTTAACTATAAAGATGCTGGTGTCTTATCCCAGCAGTGGGTAGAGCAGTATTTTAGCTTAAGGTCCACGTAGGTAATATTCCTACAAATCTTAAAAATAAAAAACTCTGAGATTCTGTGATGAACAGAGCTGGTGAGTGGCGACTGATAGTAACATTATACACTATTCGATTTCCACGCGTTTGGATGTATAATAATTCAATAAATTAATTGAGTTGTTGGAAGTAAAACTACAGTGAAACTAGAAATATTATAAAGTATAGATAATAAAGGGAAATAAATAAATAGCCATTCCTGTGCATAAGTGGTTTAATAGGCTAGTAAACTCTGATTAAAACCGCCATCTGGGCGGTTAAAGGATTAATTAGACTCGTCACATTAAACTCGAACGTTAAAATTCTGTCAAACCTGTGGAATACAATTCATTTTAGTATTTCAAATAAATCACACATAGGCACTCCTACATAACTGTTTAATCCAATATATATTTACATACCAATCATAGCTAGGTAATTAGTCTAATCTTAACACTTACAATGAGTACTTAATTTGCCATATTTCTATATTGTCACAATGATAAATGATGCAATGGACACAGTCTACCTGCGTACACAATAAGTACTAGGTTAAATTTACGTGTTGAAAGTCTAGAGAGAAACCAGGTTTGATGCTGCCTCTGTGATCTGAATAACTACAGAGAAACCAGGTTAGGGGTTGCTTCTGTGGTCTGGATAGCTACAGTGCCGATACCCTGCTGTCGCCTCCCCAACCCTCGCTCAATGGGCAAGGGCTGAGTCAGGTGATTATACACAAACAAGCTTCCTGTACTACCATAATAGAGAAGAGCATTATAAATAGTATTTTCCTGTGAATCTTTGGATTGTAATTTAAATATATTGCTTCTTTATAAGATTTGATTGGTTGTTTTCCCCTTTCATAAATAGGGATATATTGATTAATGTTATTGCTATTTCCGAGGAACAAAAATGAAATTTTTACCTTAATAATTTCAGAATCCGTTTCAAATTTAATAAAATCTCCTTCACCTTCAAATAATTCGTAAAGTTGCATTTTTTACATTAACGAATTAATTTCTTTTACAACTTTATTAATTTTAGATTCAGATTCATAAAGTGTAGATAGTTTATTATTAACTGTCAGGTCATCAGCAGTGCTTATTAGAATATCACTGTCAGTTATATTATCCATTTTTTTATTGAAAATAATCTAATTTTGCTTAGGATAAATTAAATTATTTGTGACTATATATAATTTAATAACAAATTATTATGTTGATCATAAATTACTACTCTGAACATCAAAAGACTTTGTTTATAACATCAAGAGACTCTGTAATCACAAACATCACATCGAGCACTATAAACACCTTAGTTAAGGACATGCAGGTGACGGGCAAGTCGAAGGGAATGATTGAAACCCGTCTTTTGACGCATTCAATTTTTATTGATGTGGTCAAAACCTGCAGACAACAAGGCGTTCATTAGTACTACATGGTGATCTATCTGAAACATAATTAGTTAGTCTCACAATTTATCTTAATTATAATTGATTATTAAGCATAAAGACATGATACAAAGTTCATAACTCTATTAATCTTAGCTACACTTCATTCCGCCTTTTCTTATTGCTCCAGATAAGGCAGGAACGAGTAGACATAATAGTCCACAATATTTCAGTACTGAGTGGTATGTCATCACTTTGGCTGTACTTACAAGTGCCGGTCAATGTGAACCAACATGGTGTTCCAAGGGAAGATAGTTCTGTGTAAATTGTTCCAGTACAAAAAACTCGGCCAGGATTGAGAGTTGTTGTTCACCACTGCTAGCAGAGGGCTGGTCCTCACAGCATCACTTGAGGGGACAGTCTCCTAGAGTCCAGGCGGCCACGCCGCCTTCTAAACCATACATTTAGCAGAATCAGGACCTCCTGTCCGTAAACATCGCCCACTCACTAATCTTTGCTCGGGTAAGGCAGCAAAACGTCAGCACTGACACCAATGCTGACGCCAGCAGCGATAACACTCCCGGCGATGCCAGCACTTAGGCCAGTGGAGATGACAATCCCGGTGGTAAACACCGCCCCCCCCCCCCCTTCACCCGGCCGCCACATCTGGCGTGGTAACAGGCCGCGTGGGGGGAGGGGGGGGGTCACGTGGTCGCAGGCTGAGAGATCTAATGTTTTGTTCGGATAAGGCAGTAAAACGTCAGCACTGATACCAATGATAATAAGCCAGCGGCGATAACAAGCACAAACATCGAAGGACTCTATAAACACGGACTCCTCTGTAAATATAGAGACACAGACAGATTATAGCCAGTAACAATTATATTGTTAAAAGTTCTCCAGCTATATTATAGTCTTCCTCAGTAAAATTGTTGGGTTCTCCAGATCCCTTGCATCACGGGTGACTTCAGAGGGTGGATGATAATATTTGTTTATTCCTGATCCCATGATACACCATTTCTTCAGCTCATTCTTTTTAGATAAGTATTTTCCAAGGGTGGTGGTACAGTTTTCTATTATTAGTAATAACAGGCAAATAACGCAATCCATCCAGTAATTGTTTTACTCGTGATGATGGAGTCCGCCGGTTCAGGAAATATCAAGATGTTTGGTTCGGACTTCCAATCTACTCAGAAGCACCTCACTCAAGTTATTTAGTTTTTACTTACAGTTAAAATTAAGGGACGCAAAATGGGGTCAACAAAACAAATTATGTAATGCTGTATAGATGGACCAGCTGCTTCCAGGTGATAAATTAGTGAAAAATCATTATTTCATTATTACAATTAAAAAAATTAACGAAGTTAACTTTCCACGCAAAAAAACACTCACCTAATAACAAATCTAGCCGATAAGATAACTGACGGAAGTATAAGGTGTTTCTTCTTTGTTGCTGGGTCATAACCAGCTGATTTAGCAGCAGGGAGTATATAGGGCGTTCCATGTCTGGGTCATGCACTTCTTCATCACATTTCTTAGCCATCGTTTTACCATCCAAGTTAACAAGCAGTTCATGAATCACTTCACTTTTTTGCACAATCTTAAAAATGCCATGGTAAGGAGAATAATAATTTTTAAACAATATAACACTTGGCTTGGCTTAAAACTGAGAGCGTCACTTTAACTACATCCGTACGCTATAGTACTGTATCAGTGAAAATTGTAGATGCATAGCTGCGTGGGAGGGTGACGAGTGTATCCAGAGATGCGGGTGATGGAAAACATTGGGATTTAAAATAGTGTATCCAGATTGTCTCGTACTAAAATTTAATTATGGGCGTCATTGATTCGTTTTAAATTGATGTATGTATATATATATATATATATATATATATATATATATATATATATATATATATATATATATATATTAAAACTGAAACATCTTCAATTTATATATTAATAAAATGATTATTATAGTTTTAATAAGTGCAATAGATAATAATATTCCCCATATAGTTAAAAGGTTATCTTCTTTAATTTCGCCTTGTGTGGGAGATTAAGATATTCACAAATGTTTTTTTTAGTAACAATCTCTGTATGTTTGGAAATTGTACCACAACTGATAAGGGGCCATGCATATAGCTCTATATTGCTAGGTATCTTCATATTACTAGTTTCAGAAATAGTTACATTACTTAATTTATCAGTCGAAGTCGAAGTTGTTGGTGATTACTGGCCTCTTCGCTGTTAGGCTATTTCGGCCGAAGCTGATTGGTTGGACTTCTTTCTTTTCTTGTTTCTTCTTTTGCTTTTCACTTTCCATTCTTCTTCTTGCTGGTCTTCTTCTTTCTGGTCTTCTACTGGGATATTATCATACACATCAATAAGCGATGTTACAGATAGTGTAATGATATCGGGATCTTGGATCTTGTTCTTGTCTTGGTTGTTCTTGACTTGGTTGTTCTTGACTTGGTTGTTCTTGTCCTGCTTTTTCTTTTCTTGATTTTTGACTACAAGGAGGGCCTCCTTGTAGCTCAATTTTTCTTTAGCCCGCAGCTTGGCCACCCTGCACTCCTCCCTCCACTTGGGACACTCCCGGTCGGAGGAGTGAGGGCCACCACAAGCTGCGCACTTCTTCGCGGCCGCCTGGCAGTCAGCGTCAATGTGGCCGGGTGTCCCGCAGCTCGAACACACCTCCTGAGCACGACACTTCCGCGCCAGATGGCCGTACTTCTGGCATTTGTAACAACGAGTAGGTCTTTGCTGGTACGGTTTTACTGGGATTTTCTCCCAACCCAGTAAAACGGAGCTAGGAAGTTGTTTTGGAAAGCCAACCAGGGCAGCGGTGCTGGTCAGCTTCCTAACTATTGAAAGCTGATCTCCAATCAGCTCAGCAAGTTCATGTTTTTCCAGATGCTCAATTTCTGTGTGGGAAATGACTCCCAAAACCAAGTTGTCCTGAAGGCAGGCTTCAAAAAGGACGTCGACTCCATTGATATTCGTAAGGGGTGGCAACTTGTGGCCCTGTCCCCATTCCGCGAAGGTGATGATAAGGGTACCGCCTTTACTGCGGACGACCCCTGTCACCCCCGTGATTCCGAGGTGGTCAAAAAATTTCCTCATGACAAGGAGATTGAGTTGCTTGCGCGAAGGGTGCTTGACCGGAATCAGTCTAACAACCTTCGCCTGGTCTAAGGTGAACATGGTCAAGCGGTACCTGGGGAGAAGGGAGCGGGGAGCAGGGAGAACCTACCTCGCCGAGGTTCAGTTCTCGAGAGTGTTATCAGTCTTATTTAATTCGTATATATACCAAATTGTCCTGGAAAGATTGTTTTTGGTAATACTAGTAATATTCATGTCTACCTTATCAATCTCTATCGAGCTAAATGAATTTGTCGTCTCTCTAAAATGTCTTAAAATCAAGACTCCAGTAGAACTATTATACATTATTATACATTCATGATTAATAATTTTGCCTCCTTCAACCAATGTTTCCTGAAAAGGAAAGAAAAAATTATGTTGTTGTCGCTGAGGTTCTAATAAACTAAATAATATTTAATAACCATCAAGTTTTTGTATTATTTCTTTCGAAGAGGTAATGGTACGTAATAAAGTAATATTGGCGTATATAGGTGCGTAGTTAATTTCAATTGTATTGTCAACATTAACAATGGTTATGGTCCTTGGGTTTATATTATGACCATTTTTCAACCCGATAATGTCAGTATCTCGTTTTATAGTAGTTTTAGATATACTGATAGTAGTGGTGACAAGATAAAGAGATTTATTTATCTTATCTAAGTGCTTCTCTATGTTTTCCAATAAATTATCATCTTTAGTATTGTTAGTAAGGCTAGTAATATTTAATTTCATCAAAATCAAATCGGGTGGAAATAGAACCAAATTGCATCCAAAAACATTTATAATAGTTTGAACGTATGTTTCATTAATATTTAATTCAAATATCAGTACATACCAAGAAAACATATCAATTTCATTAATTTCAAATTCATCAGCATTACCCGTTTTCATATTGACGACATCTATATCGTATATAGTATATCCTCTGTATTTATTTGTAGTGGTAAGACGCGAATACAGTATATATATGTATTGTATGCTTTATGTTTGTGTTAAATTCTTTAAAATAACTTTACCATAAAAATGTACGCTACGAATTTGAAAATGCAATTTATATGTGTTTTCATAAAATGCTGATATGCCAAGAGTTGATGATCTGCTGATGAATTTAGAGTTTTTCGATAAACACCTTGTTGCATATTCATGTTACGATACACTAATTGTAGTTGTACTATTCCTTAGTAGTACACTGGTACTGTTATGATCGTATGTAGTAACAGTAAAGGTTGTTGTAGTAGTAGCTGGATGAATTGCTGAAGAACTTGCTGTCACAATTAGGATTAATGCAACGGTTGCCCACATTTTGGATGATAATTAGTTACTAAACAAAAGTGTTGAACATTATATATATGTACTGTATGTGTGTTTGCCAAAAAAATATATGCGCATGCGCACACTCATGTCTCGTCCGATCACCCCGAATAATAACAGCCAGCGCACCTGTAGAAAGATGAGGATAAGAGGAGGATGGATGAGAGGGGTATGATGGAATGGGAGAGTGAGTCAGTTAATATTACGAGACATGTATATAACTACGCTCTGTTTCAGGAATATTTTATGTTGTTTATCACCCTATGTTTTCACTCTATGTTCATCTCTTTTTTTTAGGACTTGATTTAACAGCCAATGTCCCACCGTAGGGTCTACAATACCAAAAAGTCATACAATGGGTGTTCAAATATCCTCATTAGTAACTAATCCAAAAAGTATTAAAAGAATGTTGGGTAAGGGAAATATCATATTGATTGATTGTTTTGAAAAAATTCTTATAGATTCTGAGAATCTAATATTAAGTGAAATTGATAATCTAAGCAATATAACTGTTATAAATATTCTGGATACAGCCATTCCAATTAAAAATGACACAATAACATTTACATTGAAATCATGGGATACCGAAGGAATACGGAATACTCTTCATAATATTCCTTCTGAAGAAATGGAAGATGAAGAGAAAAATAATAAAAAAAAGTCTTGCATTAAAACTAGAACACTTTAAAATAATCCAAAATATATCAAAGACCGATGGCGATTCAATATCACTACGCAATAGTCCATCCCAATCTTATGAAGTCGGTCTTAAAAGTCATATACCTACTTAACCCTCTCGCAAAATTTGTATCCAAATTAATATTATAAAAGATAATTGATAAATACTATACATAAATATAATCTACTATATTGAACCTAGTAAATAAAAATAATAATAAAATGAAAAAAATATAATTACTTAAAACTATTATGAATATATAACTACTATTTTTATTTATTTTTATGTATTATACCTTATGTAATATAATATTAGTGAAAATGTTTTAAAATATAGAGGAACAAGTAATAATATCTAAGGATGATGATATCGAACTATTAACAATTCCCTCAATATCTCTTAATGAATTTGATATAGGCACTGTGGATTGTTTAACCAACAAGGTAGTGTGCAATACTAATGTTGATTGTGAAATATGTGAGAATATTAAATCTTCCGTATCTTGTATCGATGGTTTATGTCAAATTTTCAATGAACAAGATAAAAAATGGCGTTTGAATGGGGAATAGAAAATTAATATTTTCAAATCGATGTGTTGAAAACAGTATGTTCTTGTTCCGACGATTATGTGGGCAATAGGTGTGAATATTTTAATTAAATGAAACCAAATACGGACCTACTTGTATCATACAGGATCAGTTCCCGAATCTGAGATGTTGCCAGCATATATTTATATGTTACTACTAAAAACAAGTATTTGTTGGATTCTCAGGTACATAAAATACTTATCTAATGTTGGTTGAATGATTTGGAGATATAATTAAATACTGCTGATAAGGTGGCGAATTTTTACTTGCGTATTATTTCATAAATATAATGCAGTAACCGCCAACCCCAGCCAACCCTGAATCACACGTGTTTCAGAGTTGCCAAGTTAGCGACTTTGTAGCTAGATCTAGAGCTTTTTGTTTTTTCTAGCGACATTTTAGAGCGATTTGCGACTTGTCGCAAATCTAGAGATATCCACAGAAATCTAGCGACTTTCTGGATACTTTTGGACTGTCCATGAAAACTCAGTTTTCCTAATTTCGAGCCATAATATATAGCAACGGGCTTACAGGGACAATAAATAATAAGAAAAGTTTAATACATTTGAACGGGTCGTGGTACAGAAGGAGGGACACGTCTATTTCCTGATCACTTGATGTCAGCCCGTCCATGCATCTAACACCCTAAAATTGTGGTCACAAGTGGCAAATTACAGAGATGCGACAGGTGAAAACCCTTACCATGATCTGGCTGAAATTGCACTCGCTGCCTTATCTCTTCCGCATTCAAACGCAGATGTAGAGCGGCACATTTAGTAATATGAACTTTGTGAAATCAAAATTGCGCAACAAAATGAAACTATCGACATTAAAGGCAATTCTTACAATAAAGTATGGGTTAAAAAGACAGAACACCTGTTGTGCAAGTTATGAACTTCCTAGTGATATTTTAAGAAACATAGGGACTGTGGAGGCATACAGTTACAAGAGAACCTGAACCAAGCACTTCACATGCTTCCAGCTCTACAGTTGTTCACACTGCCGACGACTACGAAGAGGACTGGGATGCAATTATTATTGAATAATAGGTAAGTGTGCACATTAAACTTTAAAAGAAATAATATTTTTATTTTTACATAATGCATTTTATTTATACTCCGTCCATTATAGTCGGCATTATGAAAATATTATTTGCATCAAATTACTGAAGGGGGGAATAATAGCTAGCGACTTTCCATGGAAGATTTAGCAACATTTAGCTACTTTTAGGTACCAGCCTAGCGACATTTGAAAATCCGAGTTGGCAACCCTGACGTGTTTCCCCTCAGCCAGTCAACCGCTTGAGCTGTGGTCGAATGGGAAAGTAACTTGTTCATCTTCTGATGGTAAGTTAATGTATTTTTACCCGTATATTGAATTGGGAATGTGCTGTGTAGGTACACTCAGTGTTTCCTTCTTTAAATGAATATGAAAAAGAAGTGTAGCATCACCAGAAACAGTGAGGGAGGTGTTAGGCAGGGGGTGGGGTGAAGGGAAGGGGATGGGGGTGAATGGAAGGGGGTGGGGTGAAGGGAAGGGGGTGGGGTGAATGGAAGGGGGTGGGGATTAAAGGGAAGGGATCAGGGGGTGAATGGAAGGGGGGTGGGGTGAAGGGAAGGGAATGGGGGTGAATGGAAGGGGTGTGGGGTGAAGGGAAGGGGATGGAGGTGAATGGAAGGGGGTGGGGTGAATGGAAGGGGGTGGGGATTAAAGGGAAGGGATCAGGGGGTGAATGGAAGGGGGTGGGGTGTGAAGGGATGGGGATTGGGGTGATAGGAAGGGAGAGGGGATGGGGGAAGGAAAGGGGGTGGGGGATGATAAGAATGGGCTGGGGATGAAGGAATGGAGTGGGGGGTAAGAGAAGGGAAGGGGGTGGGGTGGTAGGAAGGGGGTGGAGGTGGTAGGAAGGAGGAGGCGGTGAAGGGAAAGGGGTGGAGGGTGAAGGGAAGGGAGTGGGAGGTGAATGGAAGCGGGTGTAGGGGTGGAGGGTGAATGGAAAGGGGTAGGGTGAAGGGAAAGGTGTAGACGACGAAGTGTTGTACCATAGTATGTCAGTGATAGTTGTTGGTTGTTGCACAAGTTGATGCTAAATTTTACCTTCCATACATGTGCGTTGCGTTTTTTTAAATTTGTACCAAAGAGCATCTCTTGCCTGATGTATCAGTAAGCAAGTATATATTTAATTTCAGATTCTTCAGTGATGTCCAGAAAGCGGGTGTACAGAGAAGAATTCCTTGACATTGGGTTTACGCTTCTCATCGATCATGGGGTCGAAAAACCTCAATGCATTACACTGCCCTGCATAGTTTTTGAGGTTTGTGTATTATTAAGCTTTTCTGGGTGTATTTTGCATGCTGATCTCAAAAATGTTATCCATTTTGCTCAATCAGGTCAGAATTTTGTGCTATAGCATTTTAAGCGGAGATTCAGGTAAAATATTGGCATTTTTCGCTCAAAATGGGGTCCTCATATTCGTTCATTAAAAAAATCATCCGAGACATTGGCAAGCCTCACAGAAAAGATTTCGGTCAGTTTTAATGCCCTTACGATG
Source organism: Homarus gammarus (assembly GCA_958450375.1). Taxonomy (NCBI): domain Eukaryota; kingdom Metazoa; phylum Arthropoda; class Malacostraca; order Decapoda; family Nephropidae; genus Homarus; species Homarus gammarus. The sequence goes on from CAUDMG010001530.1 coordinate 88,275, forward strand.
CATTTAAATACACCCACGTGCTCGCCGGCCATTTAAATGTCCGCCATGACGCAAAGGAAAAGAGTATATGTCCGTGTTTTTTTACATATATTTTTTCACAATTAAATTTCTTTTTCATCTGGTGGTACATGGCATGTACTAGCAACCACCCGGATGTGCCTCTAAAGTCTAGACCCTCAGTCAGTGTCTCTCGAGACTTCAAGAAAGTGGGAGTGTGTGCGTCTCTCTTTCTCTCTCTGTCTCTCTCTCTTAGACACACACACACGCATATTTCTAATCATATACACACCTGTTTTTTCTTCTTACAGAGTTGTACATTTAATCATGAATCGGAAGTGCAAGAAGACCCGAACAGGTTTTGCTATGTGTGCGGTTGTGTAACAATGACAGACCTACAGTGCACCATTACTCCCCTAGTGAAAAACTTATATCATGCATACTTTTGAATGAAACTTGGAGACCAAGATAAAGCTTTTGCCCCTCACATGTGCTGCAAAACATGTGTTGAAAATCTGCGGCGCTGGAGCAACAAGAAGATTCAACGTCTACCATTTGGCATTCCTATGGTATGGAGGGAAGGCAGAGATCATACCACGGACTGTTACTTCTGCATGACAAACCTTCAGGGTGAGTTATACTAATACATCAATACTAATATATCAAATGCAGTATGTTCATGCATTCTTAAATATATCTGTAAGTTAATATGTTATGCTATCTTGATACTAAATCTTTCGTTCACATTTCAGGTATAAACAGGAAGAACAAACATCATGTTAAGTATCCAGATGTACCCTCAGCCATCAAACCAGTTCCTCACGGACCAGGAATACCAATTCCAACTCCACCAGAAAACTATAGGGACATGATACTCGATGACGCTTCTAGTACATACTTGCCCACAGCTTCTGCAAAAGAGCCCATACCCTTCAGTCAAGCTGAGTTGAATGATTTAACAAGAGACTTGTGCTTGTCTAAGGAGTCAGCTCAACTTCTAGGATCACGGCTTTGCGAACACAATGTCTTAGCACCAGGAACAATATTTGCCTGGTACCGTAACCGTGACAAGGAATTTCGCAAGTTCTTCAGTTTTGACAAGGAAACTTCATTGGTGTATTGCAACCATATCAGTGGACTCATTGCAGCTATGGGAATATCATACAATATATCAGAGTGGCGGCTCTTCATTGACTCATCAAAAAGAAGCTTGAAAGCTGTGTTGTTGTTCAATGGAAACCAGGTCGCGTCTGTTCCGGTGGGGCATTCAGTGCAGATGGATGAGAACTACAACAACATGGAGTATCTGTTAACTGCTCTGAAGTATAAAGACCACAATTGGAAGATCTGTGGAGACTTGAAGGTAATTTAATACACCAAAAACAGTTGCTTTCAAAAATTGATATTTTGTTGATAGTTTTCCTTATAGGTAATTATGTCTGCCGACATACTGTCATATTATGAAGTGTTAATATTTTTTAATCATAAAACTATTCAGCTAAACATATTTTTAATCTGTTTTTTTCCACAAGTTGTGTCCATGGTGCTGGGCCTACAAGGTGGTTACACCAAGTTTCCATATTTCCTCTGTCTGTGGGATAGTCGAGCAGACAAGCAGCACTGCATGCAACGTGACTGGCCTGCAAGAAGTGGACTTACTCCAGGTTCTCACAATGTTGTTGCCCATGCTCTGGTGAATCCGCAGAACATTCTTCTTCCGCCACTGCACATCAAGCTCGGTCTGTTCAAAAACTTTGTAAAGGCACTGGACAAAAAAAGCCAGGCTTTCAATTTTCTGAAAGAAAAATTTCCAAAAGTCAGTGAGGCAAAGCTGAATGCAGAAATTTTGATGGCCCTCAGATCAGAGAGCTTTTCAAAGATCCCAAGTTTGATTGCAGCATGGATGTAAATGAGAAGAAAGCCTGGCATGCCTTTAAGTCTATTGTCTCCAATTTTCTTGGCAACTACAGAAGTCCAGAGTATGAACGAGTTGTTGAGGACCTACTTCTGAGCTACAAAGTTCTTGGTGCACGCATGTCCATCAAGATGCACTTCCTCAGCTCCCACTTGGACTACTTTCCAGAGAACTGTGGTGATGTGAGTGAGGAACAAGGAGAACGCTTCCATCAAGATATCCGTGTAATAGAGGAGCGGTACCAGGGTCGCTGGGATATCAACATGCTCGCCGACTACTGTTGGTGTCTGAAACGGGACGCCCCAGACACCAACCACCAAAGAAATTCTCTGTGACAGCCATTTATGCATGTCTAACTGTAAAGGCATCTATGTAGTTGACATATTTTGGTACTATGTGTTGTAGTTACATTTCTTATGATATATTTTGCATAAAAATTTTGACATCATATTTAAGATTTTCGATTTTTTCCTAATTCCCATAGCATAAAAATCTGACCTGATTGGGCAAAATGAATGGCATTTTTGGAATCAGCACGCAAAATACATAAAGAATCAGCTAAGAAACCCCGCACCTCATGAATTTTTTTTCAAATGCAGCCCAGTGTTATATGTGGCGAAGTGCTCAGCCACGAGTCGCTCAAAGAAAACAAGCTCAGGCGCCATCTTCAGGGAAAGCATCCGACGCTGGCAGAGAAAGGCCGCCAGTATTTTAAGAGGAAAGAAGAACAACTGAAGCATCAGCGGTTAGACACCCCTATGAACACAGCAGAGTTTTCTGTTCGGCAAGCAACAATTGCATCCTATCTGGTTGCAAAAAGAATTGCCAAGTGTAAACAGCCACACACAATTGGGGAAAATTTGGTGAAGCCAGCAGTCCTTGATATGGTTCGCACTGTTATCGGAGATGATGCAGTGAAAAATATTTAAACTATTCCACTGTCAAACAACACAGTTAGCCGACGGATTCAAGAAATGTCGGCAGACATCAAAGAACAAGTAGTGGCTGCCATCAAGGAGAGCGGAAAATTCAGCTTGCAGTTGGATGAGTCAACTGACGTCAGTGACGATGCACAGCTCTTGGTATAAGCGTGGTACCAAGGGAAGAGCGACATGGAAGAGAACTTCCTGTTCTGTAAACGACTGGATACGACAACAATAAGTGAGGATCTGTTCAAGTTGGTTGACAGCTTCATCAAGGAAGAAGACCTAAGCTGGGATCAGTGTTTCAGTGTGTGCTCAGACGGAGCACCGGCAATGCTAGGGGCACGTCAGGGTTTCAATGCTAGGGTAAAACAAGTCAACCCCGCAGTGATAGTGGTTCATTGTCTGCCCCACCGGGAAAACCTTGCCTCCCGGAAACTGTCACTTGAGCTTAACTCTGTGATGGAAAATGTGATTCAAATAGTAAACTTTATTAAATCATCAGCTCTGAATTCAAGGCTGTTCAACCAGATGTGCTCTGATATGGGGTCGGAGTATGAACACCTGCTTTACTACTCTGCCGTCAGGTGGCTGTCTCGAAGGAAAGTGCTCCAGAGAGTGTTTGAAATGCGTACACAGGTTGAAATCTTCTTGAACGAGAAGAAACACGCACTGGCATTAAGGCTTTCGGAACCAAGGTGGTTGCTTCAGCTGGCATATCTGGCAGATATATTCTCCGAGTTGAATTTGCTGATCATGTCCACGCAAGGAAGGGATGAAACTTATCTCACTTTGTCAGAAAAACTCAAGGCATTCAAGGCGAAACTGAGATTGTGGAAGGGAAAGATTGAACGGGGGAAAGCTGCATCCTTTCCACTCTTGAACCTTTTTCTCGAAGATGAAGAAGACGTCTCACTTCTGGATGTACAGAATATCATTGTTGAGCATCTTGAGAAGTTGATTGATGAGTTCGACAGGTATATTCCGGATGAAGAATTGCACGAGAAATGCAAATGGGTGCGCAGACACTTCGATGTCCAATTCGAAGACCTCTCAGAAGAAGAGTCTTCCATTCGAAGTCTCCAAGAGGAGCTCATCGAAGTACAACATGATGAAACTCTCCGCTTCAAGTTTCAGCGACAGTCACTCGGCGTGTTTTGGACTGCTGTTAAGAAGGAGAAACCAGTCCTTGAAAGCGAAGCTGTGAAAGTGCTATTGCCATTCGCTACTACTTATTTGCGCGAATCCGGGTTTTCCGCTCTGGCTCTTATCAAAAGAAAAAGCAGGAATCGGTTGCAACCTGAACACGATTTCAGAGTAGCACTTTCCTCGACTGAGACACGACTGGAGAAACTTACCAGCCAGATCCAGGCTCAAGGCTCCCATTAGATGAGATTACCCAACTCTGATTTCAAAGTTGATCAGAGACATTTTCATTTTTAGTTAGTCTTTGTGGGATGTGACAAAACAATAGTATTTCATCTTAACATTGAAGTACATGTTTCGTTATTAAGCCTTCTTTAAAGTTTGTTTAAATGCGTATTACATTAATGAAAAGCTATTACCTTGTTTACTAGAATAAAATTGAACCATGTTATTTGTGCTTTCTTAGCATCCTTACAGTACCTTTTTTTACACTGTTAATTCGTAAAATAATAGGTATTTATAGTTATACCCCACACCCAGGAATCATGCGCACCTACAGTGATTTACTTGCATATACCTGTATATTCGGGTGGTCCTTATTTTTCAACTTTGTAATTTTTTTACCACAGACCCTGCTAAAAGTGTCCATTTAAGATAAAAACATTGTGTGTAGAGTTATTTTTAAATATATTAATACTTAGAGGTTGCTCAAAGCTGTCAAAAATTAAGTAATCGATGTAGTCGATTACTTTGTAGCCGATTACGCCCACCACTAGTGCGTCGCATTTGGCACGATTGTGGTGAGTTTTTGCTGGTCATGATTGATGATTGGGGATATTAGAAACAGTTCTGCAGAGTATTCTCATTATTAATTTATATTAATAGTTAATTTCTTTATTCCTCAGGTCAAAATGGCTAATGCAGGAGTAAAAACACGAGAAAATGTGTATTTGATGAAGACATTATGTGATGACATTACAGGGGATAAGTTACCTTCAAACAGGCAAGTGTTTCAGTGTTTTTTAAGCCTGCATCGCATACAGAAAAAAAACCCATCAGAGTGGCAGCTGAGGAAGTCACAGACAAAGTTCTTCAATTTTGGACAAAAGCAAACACTCCCACACACCACAAACCAGATTGTGTGAATCAAGTGCACAAAATGTTTGACAAGTGGAGTAGTTTGAAAAAGAACTCTTCAAGAAAGACAGAAACTCAAAAGCAGAAAGAGAAAGAGTTCACTGATACATTTGAAGAGCTCTTTGACATTGCACGTGTGAATGCTTTGAATATGATGACAGTTCAGGAGGATAAGGATTTCTTAATAGCGCAACGAGAAAAAGGGCGTCGTGGGGCAATATCATCTCTTGGCAAAGTATTCCTGAAAAGACAGAAACGACGAGAAAAAACTCAAGAAAGCAATGAAAAGAAGGTTGGCTGCAGACAGTGCAGAGGAAGAAGCCATAAAATGCCAGGCCATCGTTGTCTTGGACAGCAGTAGTACGTATTCTTCTGAGGAATCCAACCAAGTTCCTGGCCCATCACCACTTCAAACTCCACCTACTGTCAAGAAGCGTGGGCGAAAAGAAGTTCTAACTCCAGAACTTTCTGCAGCATTAGATCGGACCAAGTCCTCAGATAAAATGGCCATGCACATTGCCACCCAAACTGCTCGGAGTCTGGGCCATGATGTCAGTGAATTGATTCTGAATCGATCAAGCATCAGGAGGAAACGTCAGCATCATCGCAGTAGCAGGGCAGCTGAAATCCTTTCAAACTTCAAACCAGAGTCAGTTTTAATTGTTCACTGGGATGGTAAATTGATGCCTGATTTGACGGGGCATTGGGGGTAGGGTGTGTCATACGGAGGCGAATTTTTTTTTTTGAGTTTGAAAAATCGGCCCATGGTATTAATGATGTAGTTCTATGTGCAGAATCATGTGATATCTTCAGATTTGAAACGTTTTCATTTTTTGCTCGGTAAATTTTAACTTGAAATCTTATGAAAATTCAGTATTCCCACCCTTTTACCAACACCACTAAATAGCTTATTTAAAGTAAAGTAAATGTATCAGGTTAATTTATTAGGATGAAAATGATCCAGAATAGTGAAACGAATGATCTTGACACATTTATTAAATTGAATATTCCTTTAGAAAACAAAATCATCAAATACAAAAACCGGTTTTACTACTACGACCCGGTGTTGCTGCACACCATAGAGAACATGTCTTTCTTGCTTCTGTTTCTACTCATCACCTCCCTGCTGACCACCTGAGCTCGGATGTAGCCTTCCCTCCTCTCCTGGCTGTACACGTGACTGCTGGCCTCGCTCACTTGCTGTACACAACGCTCTATACTCTGGGTGTGCGAGGGCCAGGCAGGGACATGCATGGGGTTGTCCAGGAAAGCTCTGACTTGAACATTGGTGAGGCTGCAGGTAAGAGGGGGCTCACTGCCAGCCTGGATGTTATCCAGATCTATGAGATCAGTGAGGGTCTTGGCACCTAGATTGACTTCAGGAGTCTTCCTGACCCTGAAGGAATCGTCACCAACTGATTCGTCATGCCCAGATCCTCTCATAAGTCTCATATCCAAGATCTTTTTGACTGCCACTCTTCTCTCCTCCTCATCCTTACTGCAGAGCATTGTCTGCAGAACTGCCTCGGGATGAGCATACCAGGAAGATCTCCTCACAGTCTGCTCCACAATCTGAACAACCTTCCTTGGCTGACTCCTCAGGAGCTCAAGCTGGAAGAGAACATGCCTCGGACCTTCGGAGAACGATGACTTGACCTTGGTGTTGAACCAATTTGGCAAGTAGACACTCATGATGAATTGGACAATAAGTCTCAGGTTGTGAAGCTGGTTCCCTTTCAGTTTATGATGAGCGACCCAAATTCTGCAGAACCTGAGAGCCGTTGTGAGCCACCTAGAATGTGAGACTGGACCTATCTGCAGGTAAGCAAGTCTATCAGGCATGACCCCAGTTTTGATGGCACTGCAAATCATGTAACCATAGTACTGGTCAGTACTCAGGTCTTCAATGACAGTATGTGCAAGCTCAACGAGTGGAGGGCCAACTGTGATTTTTTCAAAGCTCGGATTTATTTCTAACTCAGTGGCAGAGTCCAGCATCTTGCTAAGAGGACCAGACCATCTGTTGTTTGAAAGAGTCTTGCCATCCAGCTCCTGGATCAGATGTCTGAGTGGCAACTCGTTGGTGTGGAGGTCACAAACAATCCAGACTAGCTTCCTCCCAATCTTCCGCTCTATCCACTGTATGACCCCCCCCTTGCCACTCTGTGTTCGTGTTGGTGCTGTCCCCGCCAATGGCCTGCAGGGTCTGGTCTACGTTCCTCTCTCTGAGCCAGTTCACAATGTTATCTGCCACTATCTCAGCTGGTTTCCTGATGTTATCTTTCTCTGGAGTGAAATGCCACAAATACTTCCCTCCTTGTTCACTGCAGCAGGAGTAGTGTTCCTCCTTCACCATGGCAGGGAACAACTTGTCAGAATCTCCAACTTTCATGAACACTTTAGTGTCATCCCTTCTCCCATCAAAGAACAAACAATTGATTCCATTTTCTCTTATCCCCTTATCAAACTCCTCTTCTAGGTTACTGACAAGTTTCTCCTGAGCTCTCCTTACTTTGTTATGATCTATCACCAGGTGAACATCATCAGGTGTTATCAAACCACCGTCAATCCAGGCAGCTGTTGCTATCTCTGCAGTTTCTCTGAGACCAGTGTGGTGTCGCATGCTGGCCAGAGCTATGCTCGGGATATCTTTCCTATTTCGAATCTTATGCCTGGAAGGTTTGGGATCATTATTTTCTGGGTTAGGGACAAAGTCACCATTCTCCTGGTCAGCACTCGGATCGGCCATGGGAAAGTCATTAAACTCTGAATCAGCTTGACTCCAATCATCGGCCTTTTTTACCTCACCCTGGGCCTTCTCAAGTCTCTTTCCTCGGCAACTCTTCTCCTCTTCTGTCTCTCTGTGGCAGCCTCCTGTCTCTTGGACTCCGGAATATCTTGGCTAGAAATCATGAGAGCCCCTATACTGCCAGTCTTCTCTCTCTGTGCTTTGACAAATGCCAGTTCGATCACAGGAATCTTCAGTTCACGCTTGCAAATACAGGAGATGTGGGCCTCGGATTTACAGTCACGATCGCATCCAAACTTAGGAGAGAGAACAATTGGGCACTTGCAAGTAATTATGTCAAATAACTGGTCCAGTTGCTTGGCAAAGCTGTCCTTAACTGCAAGTTTTCCTCTCCCAAGAGAGATATCTCTTGCCTTTTCCCAACTGGCTAGCAGTCTCTCACTAATCTTCTTCTGACTTGTTATGACTGGAGGCTTGAACTGAGCGTTAGCCAGAGTGTACTGTGCCAAGACAGCTTTGGTCATATCACTGGCAATGTCTTTGTTTGTGTAAGTTCTTTGGTTCTTTTCACTGATTTGCCTGATTAAAACACCGTATCTCAAAGCATCTCTCAATGTAGGCAACTCCGACTTCAGGAGCTCTCTCCCAGACCCAAGATAGTGACTGAGATGGCTGGATTTTTGGTTCCTCGTCCTGACACAAGCAGCCATCGCAAATGTTATCAACTTATGAATGCATCAGAATCTGAAACAGAAAAAAATATTGTTAGTTGGGTTGTTAAAGAATGAAGTCAGAAAGCAATGTTCACTATTTAATTGTAATGCACTAATGCAGCTGTACGTTAGATTTTCGATAAATTTCACGCTAAAGTTTACCTAGCAAAAGGTTGCAAAATATTGAAACTGAAATTATTTTCTGTTTATATACACTAAAATCTACCAAAAAAGTGATGAGCCATTAGTTTTAGCTGATCTTCCCTTCTATGACACACCCTAATGGGGGGGCCATGTTGACAGACTCCCAGTTCTTGTGTCAGGCAATGGCACCTCCCAACTTCTTGTTGTTCCAAAACTTCCCTCTGGTGCCGGTGATGAACAAGCAAAAGCTGTTGTGAAGGCTTTGCAGCAATGGCACGTTGCAGACATCGTGCATGGCATGTGTTTTGATACAACACGCTCAAATACTGGTCACCACAAGGGTGCGTGTGTCAAAATTGAGCAGTTTCTGGGTCGTGATTTGCTATATTTTGCCTGCCTTCACCATGTACTAGAACTTGTAGCTGAAGCTGCTTTTGAAACTGTAATGGGGCACTCAGCTGCTCCTGACATACAGCTTTTCCGAAGATTCCAAGCCAAATGGGAACAAATTGACAAGCAGAAGTTTGAAGACTCCTCCACCGACGATCTGGCAGAAGAATCGGTCAGAGCTGTTAGGGACGATCTAACCAACTTCATTGAGAAGGCTCTATTGGAGACACAGCTTCGAGATGATTATCGAGAGCTGCTAGAGCTGGCCTCCATCTTCCTTGGCACATCACCTTCTCGTGGAGTACGATTTTCTGCTCCTGGTGCAATGCACCAAGCACGATGGATGGCAAAGACCATTTAATCCTTCAAAGTGTGGTTATTCCGTTCTCAGTTTAAGCTTACTCCAAAGAAGAACAGAGGACCAAGAGATTTGTGCATTTTCCTTTCCCGAATATATGTGAAGGCTTGGACAACTGCTCCACTTGCTGCAAAGGCACCAAAAGGAGATCTGATGTTGCTTAAAGCTCTACAAGACTACAGTACCATCAGCGATGCCATATCAAAGGCAACTTTCCACAAAATGATGAGACACCTGTGGTACTTGTCAGAAGAGTTGGTTGCATTGGCCTTCTTTGATGACGATGTTCTCCCAGCAGTGAAGGACCGCATGTTGGAAGCTATGAACATCGTTATTGGAGAAGAAAAGCATGTCAAACGGGTTACAATCAATCCAGACACACTCCAAGTGAAGAACCTATATGATTTCACGACAAAGAACACAAAGTCATTTTTCAAAAAGCTCAACTTGAATACAGATTTCCTGGCCCTCCCAGTAGAACAGTGGAAAGATGATCCTGGCTTCCAAAATGCGAAAGCCAGTGTACAAGCTTTGTCTGTGATTAATGATCATGCAGAAAGAGGAGTAGCCTTAGTCCAAGATTTCTCAGGCCGCATCACCAAGGACGAACAGCAACTGCAGTATCTACTGCAGGCAGTTGCTGACCACAGGAAATCATTCCCTAATGCCCTCAAGCAGACCTTACTGGGCGACAAAGAGTGAGACTGGTCCTCATGCGACCCCTGCCTTGAGCAGCTAATACCCACTTAGACTAAGTGGGGGGGGGGGGGGCCAGGCTTGGGGGCTAGGAAATGATGTGTTATGAACATTAAGCATAGGCATAATATTGTTAAATTTCATTTGACTTGAGCAACCTTTAATTATTAAGATATGTAAAAAATATTTTACATGCAATGTTTCTACCCCAAATGAAAACTTTTGCCACGGTCTGTGACAAAAAATGTCAAATTTTGTTTTTTGCCCCAAAATAAGGACCATCCTAAATTATATATATATATATATATATATATATATATATATATATATATATATATATATATATATATATATATATATATATATATATATATATATGCTGATAACCACAAGGAAAGAAGAAATCACGAAGTTCCCAAGCGCTTTCGTGTAATTCACATCTTCACATCTTCACGCGCTCCTACAGTGATTTACTTGCATATATATATATATATATATATATATATATATATATATATATATATATATATATATATATATATATATATATATATATATATATATATATGGCCTATCTTTTTACAAAATGTTTCTTCATTATATATTCCTAAAAATCAGTGCTGGTGGCGGTTTATTGGGAGACAATGTATTTTATTAAAAGTAATTTTTCATACTGAAGAAACAGATGATAAAAAAAAGAGGACTAAGATAACATTAACAAATGATCCCAAGAAGCGAGGATATTTCAGCCTCGGACAACTAGACTCAATCCTACCAACTAGAATTCGAAAATATGTTTGTATAACCTCTCCTTCTCCTTGTCATTTTATTAATCCAATATCGATGAACGAGGTTGTATCATTTTTATCGTTTGTTTATAACTTAGGTGATTGTCTAAAACGTATAACATTATATCCTTCAAACTCCGCTCTTCCATTTTCCAATCCCGCAAAGTGGTTAATAATACTTCCATTTGTTACTTTAAGGTGTTCTGGTACTAAATTAGAACATGTGTATTACAAATAAAATAAAATAGGTACACAATATATATATATATATATATATATTTCATTAGCCCAATAAAGCATGCGGACTTCTACATACAATCAATACCTCAATCCGCCAGGATTCGAACCCACGGCACACAAGCCTATGACTGTGACCGGGGAACGCTAACCGCTGGACCACCAGGATACTAAAAGCAGTCCTAGTGATACGGGTGGTCCCCATTAGAGGTTCACTGCGCCATAAGCTCGTTGAACAGGCTTTGTGTGAAATATAACAAAGTCTAGGACTGCTTTTAGTACCCTGGTGGTCCAGCGGTTAGCGTTCCCCGGTCACAGTCATAGGCTTGTGTGCCGTGGGTTCGAATCCTGGCGGGTTGAGGTGTTGATTATATATATATATATGTATACTCGTTATTAATTTCTGTTGATGTAATTAGTATTTGTATTGTTCATAATGGGCATACATCATTTTTCCAGGTTTATTGACCAAACAAAAATTGAATAATCTGTAGACGTAAAGGAAAATTTAACAACAAATTTAGATAATATCTTTTCGTCCATCAATAATTTAGAAGTTATAGGTATTGATGGGTCAATGTTTTTTCATGCCTATGCTACATCCAACGAATTATAGCCACAAACAGTTGATATTGAAAAAAAAACAAGTCACAAGGTCTGTAATATTATACTTAATTATATAAAAGTGATTATAAATGTTATAAATAGTGATAATGATGATAGTGATAATACAATTATTTTATGTTTTATGGATGATCATTCCATTGTAGAAAAAAACCCCAGAAGATTGTGTAGTGAGAAAAATAGAGATATTTTGTAAAAAATGACTACAGTATATCCCAAAAATTGTAATTGGAAAATTATACAACTGATCTATTAAAAAATGCTTATTTAAAAAAATATGCACGTTATCTTACAACTTGAAATTGTATTCAACAGCTGGAGTACCATATTATGAAAGACTTGAAGGAGAAATCGCTTTTTATCGTTTAATGAGAAAACATTTACTGAAAATGAAATTTACAATATTTTTTCTGTAATTATAAGTGGCGATTCTGATGTTACTGCCATGACTATATTACGCAATGCATATAGGCTTTTACTCATCCACCCTTCCTTTGGTACCAATAGAAAATCAATTGGATTGGGAAGTTATAATACAATGATGAAACATATGGGGTTCAATAGTGATCAATTTCTCCGATATCTAATTTTACAGTTCAAATTTTTTGGTAGTGACTATAATGTTGGGTTAGTTTCCTGTTGGATACCATCTAAAGGAGAAATTATTCTAAAATCGATCATGGAAAATCAAAATAATATCTTGAGTATCTGTAAAAATTTTCGGAGGCATTGATCTTCAAGGGATGAATCTGTGATAAACCAAGTATTAGGATGTACTGGTGTAATTAAAGAGCATCATTTTAATGATCTTTTAAAACTAGTTATAATCGAAGCCATTGATAGTGTAGGAGTTCGTGGTATAATGTTGTCTAGCACTCAGGATGGATGGAAACTCTAAGGTGGTTTTCTTGTATAATATAAGTTATATGATAGACAGTCTGGTGCTGGAGGTGCCGTGTGGTGAGGAGCTGCTCAGTAGAGACGTTCGGTGAGTAGCGTGTTGAAGGAGGTAGATGTGCAGGAGCTTCGTTAGAGAAGATGTTGCCTGTTGCTGGCCTCCTGGTTGAATGAATGCTGACAGCGTGGAGCTTGCTGGAGGAGGTGTTGCTTGTTCAAGAAGAGAGACCAGAATGAATCTCAATGGAGAGACAGAGCTTATATACCCAGCAGCCGTGAGTCCTCAATGAGTCATGTTGGGAAAACCCGAGAAAGTCGCCGGTCTTTGGTTCGTTGCTAGGTTACGGTAACATCTGCTGTCGCCTCTCTCTTGGTTGCTAGGATACGGCGGCGCATTGGAATGCAGATACGCAGTTGTAGGGGAGACGTCCACTACAATACTCCCCCTCCCCTCCCGGCGCGGCGGGAGGCTGGATGTTGTCCGGGTTGTGTCCCACACATAACACATACCGGGCAGGTGTATGTACGACTCGACCGCTACGTGTAACAACTCCGTCTAGTGACACAAAACCTGTGGGAGAATTAGGAGGAGAAAGAGGGTTTGGGATTAGAGGTGGTTGTACAAGCAATGGTTGTTGTGCTCCTGCTGCTGCAGGGGCTGCGTCAGGAGGAGGGTCCATGGCAGGAGCAGGTTCTATGATAGAAGGAAGGTCTATTACAGGTTCAGGTTCTATGACAGGAGGAGGGTCTATGACAGGAGCAGGTTCTATGATAGAAGGGAGGTCTATTACAGGTTCAGGTTCTATGACAGGAGGAGGGTCTATGACAGGAGCAGGTTGTACATGAGGGTGAAAAGAGGGTGCCCAGAAATGTCGTGGGCGTGGTGTTGCTGCCGGTGGTAACTGCGGGTAGACTGGTGCAGGCGTAGTTTGTTGCTGGTGCTGCTGGGCTGGGAGCCCGACGGGTAAGGCGGCCGGTTTGACTCGGTCTATGCTGACGGTGTCATGTCTGCCATTCCAGATAATTGTCAGGAACTTTGCTGAACGGGTAACCACCTGGAAGGGTCCATCGTAGGGGCGTTGTAATGGGTTGTGGTGAGCATCATGCCTGACGTAGACATACTCGGCTGTGAGTAGTGCAGGAGGGATGTGTTCAGGGCGCCGAGTAGGCTGGCGTGGAGCCGTAGCTCTGAATGCAAAAACTGCTTGTCATAGCTTTTTTAGTAAGTCGTGACGAACGGCTGGAGTGGTTTGGTTGGGATCAGGAGGGAGTGAGAAATCCCCTGGTAGCCGAAGGGGCTCGCCTAGTGTCAGATCTGCTGGGCTACAGTCCATATCCTCCTTGTGTGACGCACGGATGCCGAGGAGCACTGAGGGAAGCGCATCAGTCCAGCTGTAAGGGTCGTGCTGTGCCTTGAATGCGTCCTTCAGTTGCCGGTGAAAACGCTCTACCATGCCGTTGGCTTGAGGGTGGTATGCTGTAGTGCGTTGTCTAGACGTGCCGAGGAACTGTAGGAGGTGCTGCCAGAGTTGTGACTCAAACTGTACTCCTCGGTCAGTGATTACGGTTGCGGGAAGGCCAAAACGGGAAACCCAACCGGACATGAAGGCGCGGACCCTAGTCTCTGCTGTAGCATTGGGCATGGGAATTGCTTCTGTCCAACTGGTGAAACGGTCGATGCAGGTGAAGATGTAGGTGCTACCGTAGGATGATGGTAGAGGTCCCACGATGTCGAGGTGTACTACTTGAAAACGTCCTTTGGGAATAGGGAAGGTTTGTAAGGGGGCCCGTATGTGACGATGTATTTTGGAGGACTGGCAGGCCAGGCACTGGGCAGCCCATTTCTTAGTATCAGACTTGATGCCGGGCCAGACGACACGTTGCGTGAGGAGGCGCTGGGAGGCCCGCACACCCGGGTGGCTGAGACCATGGATGCGGTCGAAAACAGCGCGGCGGTGGACGTGAGGCACGAACGGTCTAGGCTGTCCACAGGATACGTCGCACCACAATTTTATCTTTGTGCCAGGAACAGGGAGTTCTTGGAGTATGAGGCCTGAGGGGGATGTCTTGTATGCTGCCAGGCCTTCGTCTTTCTCTTGAGCCGCGGCTAGCTGCCCATAATCACTGGGTGGAGATGAGGGAAGAATGGTGGATATACAACGAGAGAGGTCGTCGGCGATCTCGTTGTGGCTGCCTTTAATGTGTTGGACGTCGCTGGAGAACTCCGAGATGTAAGCCAAGTGGCGCAGGACTCGAGGTGTATGTGACTGGGAAGCTGAAGCGAAGGCGTGGACGAGGGGCTTGTGATCAGTGAAGATGGTGAACTGACGGGCCTCGAGGAAGTGCTGGAAATGTTTGACAGCCAGGTATATGGCCAGGAGTTCTCGATCAAAAGCGCTGTACTTGAGGTGTGGTGGTTGAAGCCGTTGTGAGAAGAAAGCAACGGGCATGAAAATTCCGTTGATCTCCTGCTGTAAGACGGCGCCCACTGCAGTAGAAGAAGCGTCTGTTGTGAGAGTGGTCCGGGCGTTAGGTGCGGGGTGGGCCAGGAGGGTGAGGCGTGTAATGTGTTGTTTGATAGTGGTGAATGCAATAGTAGCCTCTTGAGTCCACATGAGAGACTTTTGAGACTTATTTGGGCGTCCCTTGAGAAGGTCGTGTAGGGGGGCTAGGACGGTGGCAGCTTTGTCAATGAAGCGGTGGTAGTAGTTGACTAAACCCAGGAATTCTCGGAGTTTCTTCGCCGTTTCAGGTTTGGGGAACTCCCTAATCGCGGTTATCTTCTGTGGTAGGGGTTGTATGCCACTGGGCGAGACTCTGTGACCGAGGAAATCGATGGCCGAGGTTCCAAAGACGCACTTAGCAGGATGAACTTTCATGTTGTTGTTCTGCAGGCGTTGGAGAAGGAGTTGTAGGTGGTGGCGGTGCTCGGCAGGCGTCGAAGATGCGACGAGGATGTCGTCAATGTAGACTGTGACAAAATCGAGGTCGTGAAGCATATGGTCCATGTACCTCTGGAAAGTCTGTGCTGCATTGCGTAAGCCAAAACTCATGAAAGTGTACTCGAAGAGTCCAAACGGAGTGGTGATGGCTGTCTTCTGGGTATATGCCTGTGCTACTGGGATCTGGTGGAAGGCACGCTCCAAGTCGATCTTCGAGAAGATAGTCTTGCCATGAAGTTTGTGGTGAAAGTCCTGGACATGCGGAATAGGGTACCTGTCAGGTTTGGTGACGAGATTCAGGGCTCTGTAGTCGCCACACACCCTCCACTCGCCGGGTGTTTGCTTAGGAACCATGTGAAGAGGCGATGCCCAGGGACTCCTTGAAGGGCGAATGATTCCGTCTTGCAGTAGTTTGTTGAATTCTACTTTGGCTGTGTTCAGGAGCTCAGGGCGCAGGCGGCGAGGGCGTGAAAAGACTGGTGGCCCTTTGGTTTCGATGTGGTGGAAAATTCCCGATGTAGGTGGTGGGGGTAGGGAGACTCGGGGTGAGAAAAGCTCCTTGAATTCGTCGAGCAGGGAGGAGAACTCGTTGGAAGGCGCAAGACAGGTGATAGTGTCGGTGTGTCTGGCACGAGAACCCTGGATCTTGCGTGCTGTAGGCTCATGGATGAGGCATAGATGACTTGGTTTGACGCCGAGCTTGTGGAAGGTGAGGAAGTCGAAACCAAGGATGGGTTGAGACACGTCTGCTATCACGAATAACCAACGCAGAGTCTTGGGCAGACCGAGGTCTAAGGCGAGGGTGCGTACGCCGTAGGAGGCGATGGAGGTACCGTTGGCAGCGAACAGGTCATAAGAGGGTTGCTTTGACTTGTCTCGTAGTGAGGGAGGGATGAGGCTGACCGATGAACCTGTGTCGATGAGGAACTTCTTGCCGGAGGTGCGGTCGGTGACGTGCAGTAATGAGACGCCTGAAGGGACGGAGGCTGAGGCGTCTACCAGCCTCCGGTGTTGCCGTTTCCCGAATAGGTGCAATAGGGCTCACAGTTTCGAGCATTGCGGCCGAAAGTCTGGTGATACCAGCAGAGGGTATATTTGTTGTGCTGGGGGCTGGCTGCTGTGCGTCGGAACTTGTAGGGCGTGGTGTGTGAGTCAGGAACTGGCACAGCAGCGGGTATGGAGGAGCAGAACTGCTCAATGGTGTCCATCCTGCGGTTCAAAGTTTGCAACAGGTCCTTGATGTCTTGTGAGGTATTGCTCGGCTGAGGGGTGTTGACCCGGCTTACAAGTTCGGTGGTAGGTACGGTGTGACCGTGGCGGCAAGGGGTGCAGCAGCGCACTCGTTGAAAATTCTGTCTGCCGCGGTTGCATATAGTTCTGGTGTCGTAGAATAATCTACTGCGGACAGTATGTTGCGTACTTCTGTGGGTAGCTTTTGTGCGTGAAGCTGGCGCAGGATAGAGTCGGGGAGTCTGTCTGTGTGACGGGAGTTCAGCCTACACATCTCCTTCCAGAGACATCCCGGGGTTGAGTTCCCGAGGGTGATAGAGGATAGGTCTTGCAGGAGATTGGGGCTGGTCTGTTGATAACGCGTCTTCAAGGCATCCCGCAGGGTAGCGAATTTGTTGTCATCTGGAGGGTTGGAAATGGTTTGTGAGACCTGCGTGGCGACTTCCGTGGGCAAGGCACAGAGCAGGTCGCCATACTTTTGCTCGTCGGTCGCTCGTGAGCCGGCGAGGGCTGCTTCCACATGATCTAACCAGTCCTCGACGTTGTGGTTGAAAGTCGGCTAGAGAGATCCATCCGTCCTCCATCCTGTGTGAGTGCGTTTTCCGGGGGTCACCATTTGTAGGGTTATGTGATATTATGTTGTTTAGCACTCAGGATGGATGGATGGAAACTCTAAGGTGGCGGTTTTCTTATATAATATAAGTTATATGAAAGACAGTCTGGTGCTGGAGATGCCGTGTGGTGAGGAGCTGCTCAGTAGACACGTTCGGTGAGTAGCGTGCTGAAAGAGGTAGATGTGCAGGAGCTTCGTTAGAGAAGATGTTGCCTGTTGCTGGCTTCCAGGTTGACTGAGAGCAGGACAGCGAGGAGCTTGCTTGGAGGAGGTGTTGCGTGTTCAGGAACCGAGAGCAGAATGAATCTCGAGTACGAGTACGATGTCTTTAGTTAAGAGGTGAAAGAAGATTATTAGGGGTTGAGGAAAAAGTGGTGAAACTTAAATACAGCAGGAGTAGAAAGAATCTGGGCTCAACCAGATCGCTTCATCTTTCTTACTGGTGTTTTATCTTTGTTCTGCTCCCTTGGGTCGTCAGACCTTTGTATTAATATTGGTTTATTTATATAATGCTGCTTATTATTATTATTTTTATTATTGTTGGAGTTAGTGAGCTCGCCCAGGTCCTTGTGTAACTGGGAGGGTAGTCACATTTTTTTTTTTTTTTTTTTTTTTTTGAGGTGTTAGTTAAGTGTTAGTTGTGTTAGTCTAAAGGTACACTGTATGGAGAGGCCTGCCAGGTTCTTAGTGGAGCTGGTAGGTCACTCTCATCTTTATTCCTCTATTAATGTTTTATGTGTAAATGTGTATATTGGGGCAGGAGGTGGTTCAATTACTTCTTCCTGGCTAATGTAGCTGGGAGGGTAATCACATTATTATTATTATTATTATTTTTTTTTTCGGAGTTAGTGAGCCCGCCCAGGTCCTTGTGTAGCTGGGAGGGTAATCACATTTTTTTTTTTTTTTTTTTTTTTTTTTTTTTTTTACTAAGATGTTAGTTCAATGTTAAATGTTAATTATTAAATATTAGTTATGTTAGTCTAAAGGTACACTGTATGGAGAGGCCTGCCAGGTTCTTAGTGGAGCTGGTAGGTCACTCTCATCTTTTATTCTCTCTATTAATGTTTTATATGTATATTGGGGCAGGAGATGGTTCAATTACTTTCTTCCTGGCTGATTTAAACCAACTGTGTTCTTGGAATTCTTCGTTGTCTATATTATTTATCCAGTTTTGATATGTTTCTGTGTTAAGTTCAGTCACTTTTTTCCAAATATTTACAGCTTTGTTGTGTATATCTACATTGATTGCTAAGAGATTTGCTCTCTTATGTAGCTGTTCATTACTGATGTGGTCTGTATATTTTATGTTATATATAAATCTAAGGGCTATATTTTGTACTGTTTGTAACCTTTTAATGCTCGTTTTACTAAGGGTGTTCAATGGGATGGGTGGGTAGTCCATAATTGATTAGACAAGGGCCATATATATCTTTCTCTTGTTATTAATGCTAAGGTTCTTAAAGCGTTTTATTTTTGATAATCTTATTCTTGCCTGTCGTTCTTTATCTTTTAAGTATGTTATATATCCTCTTTTTGTTAGTTTTAGTCCAAGCATCCTGCCTTCAGTGTCGTATGGGTATAGTTCCTGGTCGACTATTACTGGACTTGTTTTATTCTTGGCTATTGGTATTATCTTGAATTTGTTCTTATTTGTCCTGATTTTCCATTTTTTCTCAAAATCATTTATGTTTTTTATCGCTCTTACCGTGTAAAGTGCCATAAATTGGGTTGATTTTCCTGGGTATGATACTATTTGAGTAATATCATCAGCAAACATTACATATTCGCTAAAGGGGGTAGGTTGAGGTGTGTCTGAAGTATAAATTGTATATAGTGTTGGAGAAAGGCATCCTCCTTGAGGTACTCCACTCTCAAGATTAAACATAGTTCCCAAAAAGTTTCCAATTTGAATTTGTGCTCTCCTACCATCTAAATAGTTACACAATATTCTTAGCAAGTATTCATTAAGTCCCAGTTTTAATATTTTATATTTTAAGCCTAAATGCCAAACCTTATCAAAGGCCTTAGAAACATCCCTTAAAATTATATTGATCTGGTTACCCTTGCTTTTTTCTATTGCAATTATTTCCGTTATTATAGCTATTGCAGTTAGGGTATTTCTATTGGGCATAAATCCATGTTGTCTATTGTTAGTTTTCCCATGTTGTGTTAAAAAGGCTATAAGTCTTGTATTTAAAATTTTTTCCAATAGTTTCCCAGTAATTTCTAATAAAGATATTGGCCTGTAGTTTAATATTTCCTTATTGTCCTTACCCTCCTTCGGAATAAATATCATTTTAGCATATTTTAGTTTCTCTGGAAAGTAACCAGTTATTAAGCATGCGTTATAAATGTTTAATAGTGTATTTAAAATGTTTTCAGGTAGATTCATGATCATATTTCGTGTAATACCTGTGAGCCCAGGGGCTTTTTCCTTAAACTTCCTCAGACAGTGCATCATTTCTCCCATGGTTATTATTTGATTATTAGGTAATAAGTTATAGTCTATATATTGCCTTGGGGTGATTCTATGTATATGTCTTCCCATTTCTTCTTCTATCCTTTCTTCGTGTTCACTATCAAAATCTTCATTTTCCTCATCTGATATTTTAAAAACTTTTACCCATTCCCTTTTGAATGCTGACTCTTGTTCATTTTCCTCGTGCAATTTTGTTCCATTTTGGTCTTTAATGTATGGTGTTTTTTGCTTGTTGTGCCCCATCATCTTGTTTATGGAAGTCCAAAATGTTTTTGTGTCTTTAGTCATGTCAGCCGCCATTATAATATCATTCCATTTTTTATTGTTTGCTTCCTTACATGCGTCTCTTAATTTTATCTGTAGTGCTATCTGTGTCGTATATAGCCATCTGTTACTGCCATGTCTTTCCATATACCTGTTTATTTCATTGTAATAGGTCTGGATTAATTTAACTTCTTCTGGTAGTCTGTTGTTGGGTAATGTTCTAAAGTGTGAAGTAGGAGTGTGTTTGGTTATAGATGTTTTTATTGCTGAGTGCAGTCTGTCCATTTCTGAGTCTATATCTTCTGTTGTTTTCCCTTGTAGGTTAATCGAGTGGTGACTACTTAAGTCGTCTTTGAAGCTGTCCCAGTCTGTTTTACTCATTTTCAGTCTCTTTTTTATTGGTATCTGTATGGGGCTTGTTGACAGTGTTAGTATAATTGGCAGATGGTCACTGCCTGTAAGAGGTCCCTGTATTATATGGTAATTGAAAAAGGCTTTGTTGTTGGTAAAAATTTTGTCTGGTGTCGATTGTGTATTGTGATTTCTCCAGGTTGGAAAATTAGGACCCAGATGATTGATTTTCCCTAAATTTATTAATTGATTAAGGGCGTTTCCCACGACGTTATTATTTGTATTGTCGAAAATCCTATGTCTGGCGTTAAAGTCTCCTAAGATGTACATCGGATGACTACTGTTAGCCAATTTTAATAGGTCTTCTATAGGTAAGTAGGGTCGTCTCGGTGGCAGATAAGTAGTAGCAATAATTACGTCTCCTTGAGTTGTATTTATTTTTATTGCTAGAAATTCATCCTGGAAGTCATCAATTAGTTTAAATTTTAAGTTTCTTTTAACCGCTATAGCTACTCCGTCATTTTTCTCGCCCGATTTATTTCTTTGGTTTACATAATAGTTAAAGAGTTTTATGTTGTTGTTGTCTGTCTCACCGTGACTGTTTATTAGTATAATGTCAGGGTCAATTTCTTGATATATATTACTTAGGTTAATTCTCTCGGTCTTCCAGTTTCTTACGTTGTGTTGTATTATTCTTAAAGTTCTTACTGTTTGTCTATTGTCCATTATTTCTTATACTTGGATTGTAACTGTTGAAGTGGAGACCTATCATCCTGTTTCCCGCTTCTGACTCTTCTAAACTCTGACGGGTCTACTATTTTAAAGTCATTGGTCGTAATCTTTAGTTTGTCCGTAGTAATTAGTGACCAGACGTAATCTTCACTTAGGGATTTTTCTTGATATGTCCACTTGTATATCCCTCCTTCACAGTTTTTTACTATTGTCCCTCCTGTTGGTCTCGATGTTGGGATTCCATGTTTTGTTGTAGTGATAACTTTTAATCCAATATCTTCAGCAGATTCAGGTTGTATATTGTGTTCAGTCTCCATCTTATCTTCTCTCCTCCTACTCCTTTGTCTTGTAGTCTGTCCTTTTGTTATTTCTATCTTCTCTTTGTCACTTCTAGTCATTTGTCTGGGATCTCTATCAGTCGCTTGTGTTCCTTGTGTATCAGCTGTTGCTCCTTGCTCAAACCTTTGTTTGTCTAGCTGTAGTCTTTCTCTCAGTTCGCTTGCGTATGTTGCCTGAAATAGTTTTTCGGATTGTGGATTCTCTGGAAATATCATCTCTGGTAGGCTATTCAATTTAAACATTTTCCTTAATTCCTCATTGTATGATCCGGGTGCAATGATATTGTGCAAATGTGCATGGATCATACTAATCATTACCTTATCATGTATTGGCTCACTTAGGTTTAATATGGTGGATTCTGGTCTATGAGCCTCTTGGACCGCTCTCTTGGCTATTTCGACGTATGTCGTATCCTTCTTGTCTTGTTCCTTTTTCCTTGTTTCTTGTTCCTTGTACTTTATCATGTGTTTTTTTATTGGGCATGCCATTGCTAACGTCCTATGTCCTATGTATGCATTCCCGTTTCTCTTACAGTTGAGACAGCCAACATGTGTATTCTTACATTCAGTGTAGGTATGGTCGTCGCCTGCACAATCTGAGCAGTACTTTTTTTCTTTTTCCGGACAGTCTCTCGTTGTGTGTTCTTCATATTTGTAGCAGGAGAAACAAGTTTGCAGACTGATGAATGTCTCCTTCTTTATTTGATGTGGTGTGACTGACATGTTGAATATTAGAAAGCCCTGTTGTAAAACTTTCTCAGCCATTGACACTTCTTCAAAAGTAATCTTAAAAACATGAGTATAGTCTTTTATCTTAATGACTTCTTCAATCTTCATCCACCTGTTTTGGCGTTCCAGTTCATCTTTCAGGTCTTCAGATGTCTTCCTCCCGATCTCTTGGTCGACTTGACGAACGAAAACTGATCTTTTTGCTTTTTGTTCTGGTGGCATGACAACAACAAGGCCTTCATTGTAAAATATATCTCTGGCTTCTTTTGAAAGGATTTTATCTGAATCAAAGTCATCTTTACAGATTACTTTAAAACCTTCATTGGTGCTGAATATTCTTGTAAGTGGGACTTGCAATTTGTTGTAAGTGATTTCTGCCACTTTTCCCCTTCCAATAGAGTGTCCCTTATCTCTATGTTTTATTCTAATGCTTGTTGTCATCTTCTTGATTACATCTAATCCTACCTATAACACAGGGCTCCTGCCTGGGAGCAGTGACCCCGCCCCCCCCCCCCCCCCTCTTGGACGGGCGTCGGGCTCGTAGGGTTCTGCACCCAGGTTACCTGTGACTATAGTTATGTCTAAGAAAGTTGCCACCTACCGGTGACCCCCGGACAAGGGGTGCCCTGCACTATCACAGGTTCCCTTGCCGGATCGACCGTATCGCTAAGTCCCGCCTCCCGTTCAAAGAACGGAGTGCATGAGGGGGATGAAAAAAGGAAAGAAGAGGACTTAGAGAGTAGAAACAGCCTACCTACCACGCCACGTTCGGTTAGCCAATCAGAGCACCGCAGTAAACGTGCATGTATCACGCCACCGTGGGGCACCACTGATTGGCCAATCCAGGACGTAGACGCACGGGTAGTAGTCAAAATTTGGGGAGCCCAAATATTTGTTTTCCAGAAGTTGGAATTTTCCGTACAATCTGTGATGGTAATTACACCGTCACTATGTTGAGTAAGTACAATCACTAGGATTGAGTGTCCTATCACAACAAAGTTGCAGACTGCTCAAACATGCAGCAAAAGAGGCAGGTCTTCGCAGCTCCGGGTCCAGCAGTCGAATGAATCTCAATTGATTGATGTTGAAGATTACTGGCCTCTTCGCCGTTAGGCTATTTCGGCCGAAGCTGATTGGTTGGACTTCTTTTTATTCTTGGTTCTTCTTTTAGTTTTTACTTTCCATTCTTCTTCTTGTTCTTCGTCTTCTTCTTTTTGGTCTTCTTCTTTCTGGTCTTCTATTATGATAATGTTATCAGGTTCTTGGTTGTTCTTATCTTGATTGTTCTTGTCTTGTTTGTTCTTATCTTGGTTGTTCTTGTCTTGGTTGTTTTTGTCTTGGTTGTTCTTTTCTTGATTCTTGACTGCAAGGAGGGCCTCCTTGTAAGTCAATTTTTCTTTCGCCCGCAGCCTGGCCACCCTGCACTCCTCCCTCCACTTGGGACAATGCCGGTCGGAGGAGGAGTGAGGGCCACCACAAGCCGCGCACTTCTTAACGGCCGCCTGGCAGTCAGCGTCAGTGTGGCCGGGTGCCCCGCAGCTTGAGCACACCTCCCGAGCACGACACTTCCTCGCCAGATGGCCATACTTCTGGCAATTGTAGCAGCGAGTGGGTTTTTGCTGGTAAGGCTTTACTGGGATTTTCTCCCAACCCAGTAAAGCGGAGCTAGGAAGTTCCTTAGGAAAACCAACCAGGGCAGTTGTGCTGGTCAGCTTCCTAAGTACTGAGAGCTGATCTCCAATCAGCTCGGCAAGTTCATGTTTTTCAAGATACTCAATTTCAGTGTGGGAAATGACTCCCAAAACTAAGTTATCCTGAAGGCAGGCGTCAAACATGACGTCGACTCCATTGATATTCGCACGGGGGGGTAATTTGTGGCCCTGCCCCCATTCCTCGAAGGTGATGACAAGGGTACCGCCTTTACTGCGGACGACCCCTGTCACCCCCGTGAGTCCGATGTGGTCAAAAAAAATCTTTAATGACAAGAAGATTTAGTTTCTTGCGCGAAGGGTGCTCGACCGGAATCAGTCTCACAACCTTCGCCTGGGCTAGGGTGAACATGGTCACGTGGTACCTCAGGAGGAAGGAGCGGGGAGCCGGGAGAACCTACCTCGCCGAGGTTCAGTTCTCAAGTGAATCTCAATGGAG
>CAUDMG010001531.1:0-7500 GCA_958450375.1 Homarus gammarus
GGTTCTGCAGAATTTGGGTCGCTCCAGGTAGTGAGTGATTGACCTCAGATACATCCTGAGATTGAGGTAATGGACTGGCCTTCTATGTATTGTGACTTAAACCCGATTGAACATCTATGGGCCATGATGTGTTGGGAAAGGGATATGGGGGAGGAGCAAAGCAGAACAGTGGAAGACAAGGCTCAGGAAAGTGTGGGAGAGCGTCCGTCGTTGACCCAACCTGTCTCAGCCTTGCACAGGAGGATTCACGAAGTTGTTGAGGCTGAAGGAGGATGGACGGGATACTAAACACTAGCTTATGATTTGTTTCTAATTTTAATTTTTGTTATAAATATTTAAATGTTTATTTATTACCATGCTTTCACTTATTCCTGTAGCAAATGACAAACCATATGTGAAAAAATATATTCATTGATCATCCATATTAGAGTATTATTCATAAGAGTATGAAGTGTAGCCAAAAAAAACACCATTGTTATCGACTGCTAAATCTTCATTTAAGGTTGTCACGGTCGACTTGTCTCTCCAGGCATGATATACGAGTGCTCGGTAATATGATTGAGCAAGGAGTTAGAATTAACAACTGGGCATCCACTCTACAAACTGAATTAGTTGCCATACTCACAGCTATTAAATTCATTGAAACCACTGTCACTAACAGTCTCATCATCACTGACTCTCTATCCTCACTACTTGCCCTTGGTACCCTCGACTCAGGTTGTCACGCTCTTGTCTCTGAAGCCAGACACAAATATGCGTGCCTTGTTGACCGAGGTGTCAAGGTCAAACTGCTGTGGATCCCCTCTCACATAGGCCTCATAAAACATGACAGAGTTGATGCCCTCGCCAAACTCGCGTCTAACAAAGACGCCGTTGAATACAATTTGGGTCTGTCAAAAAGAACCCTTAAAACTGTAATTAGGAAAGAACTTATTGATGAGTTTGACGCAAGTAGACTAGTGCAAACAGGCACTAGTCGATCCATAGTTTACCATGATGAGATGTATCAAGTGAAACATGTATATGGAGCAAGTAACAAGATCACTAGATTACAAGATGTTGTAACCGCTAGATTAAGGTTAGGATATAAGTACCTTTGGCAGTATGTTCCTCAAGCAGATGTAAACAAAACTAAATGTAAAGTGTGTGGCCAGACATATGGCCACACACTTGAGCACTACGTCCTCGACTGTGTGAAGATAGAACCTTTTAGGGACAGGTCCAAGCACACTGTGTGTGAAATGGCACAACACTTCATCTCTAATGGCAAGTTAGCCGACATATTAAGATTTTATCCACTTTTTTGCACTTAGTAACTATATCAGTTCTCATGTACAGAACCAAATACGCAATGTGCTTGAATATTTCTCACGTAAATGTGAATAACAGTGTGAGACCAGACGTACTGCCTCACACGCCTGTACTCATGCATTTGTGAATAAGTTACCCTTTATGTATAGAACTAAACAAATAATGTAATTGAAATACTGTGTAACATTCAGTGCCATAATATCCTGACCACGGGGGTTAATTATTATGACCCGTTGTAAACTCTACTCTGTAATCCTTTTGCGCTACCGCTCACAGGATGAGTGTGGGGTGCACAATAAAGTAGCCGCTGCAAGCGGCAAAATAAAAAATCAACCTTCTACTTTACCCTGGCCCATATCTCACTTCCTCCTCCACCTATTCTCTTTCCTTGCTCTTTCCCCTCCCTCTCTTACCGATCCTACCACTATTATGATATTCTCTCCCTGTCATATAACACTCTCTCACCTCTGTTCCCTATTTAAGTCCCACAACTTCATATTTCCCGCATAAAGTAATATTATAGAGGGATAAAAATATGTGACAGTCCAAGGGAGAACCTGGGACTCGTAACACAATAAATGTAATTTTATTTGCTCATTTTCTTTCTCAATTGTGTAATTTATAGCCAGTGCCTCTGCATATTGTGACCATCAGGACCTAATAGAAATACCCAAGAAAGACTATGAAAAATTTAACAAATTTAAACAATTTACTGATAAAAAATATTAAAAGATACGAAATAATACAAAAGGAAAAAATCATACTTACAGTTACAAAAAACAATATTATGTTACTACATAAACACTTAAATTACACCACTTTCTCCCATACCCCATACATGTGTGCGTGACGAACAACACACACGGTAGAGGATATACTGAATATGTATTTCTCCCTATCAATACTCAGGCTTCTTTCGTTCTAGGGAAATGAAATTCCACCAGTCTGTCCCTCTAAGGACATACAGAGCAGGGAAACACCACACAGAGATCACAGAGCAGTGTTGTCTAATGGTAGAACCTGCTGCCATATGGCTCCCATAAATTATGATCAAGTCCCGGATTGCTGATCTGACAACCTGACTCATTTACACACAATCGTAGGGTCTCACTTGTTTCTGTTTCTTTGACAACACAACATATATATCGTTTCTCACTCCTGATTTTTTTTCCATTTCTGTATTTAATTTTGGTTATTTTTTTTGCTTTCGCCTCCCAGACCATGATGTAAGTCGTTGACCTGTGCCTGGGTGGACTAATCCCCGTAAAAATGTAGCTAGTGGCCAACTGGCGCACGCCACACTCCCGGAGGAGGGGGGAACTGCAGGAGGCCTATTGGCCCATACTGGGCAGTCCCATTTACACCCAACCCCTATTACTCATATATCCATCCAACCTATGTTTGAAGTTATCCAGCATATTCGAGTTAATGATGATGTTTGGTAACTTGTTCCATTCATCCACTTCTCTATTTCCAAACCAATGTTTACCTATTTCGAGCCTAAATCGAAATTTATTTAATTTAAAACCTTTCAATTTTGAATGTAATACTAGGGACAAGATCATTAAACTTGTCTAAAAATTCGAGTGGGTCACTGTTTCTAGGCCAAAGACAAAGAACATCACCTACATATCTATACCATGGAGGAATAAAGTCCCCATTTGCTCTAAACACATTGTCAGTAACGCATAACTTTATCAATTTGAGAAAAGTATCATGTTCAATAGTCAAATCTAACAGTTGTAATTTATCTTTAAGAAATGAAAGTACAGTAGGTCTTTCACTGGTACTCTAGTGAAAAGTGAATTTACATCAAAACTTATTAATTCACATGGTTCATTGTGTCTCTTGAGTTTATCAATTAAATCACTGCTGTTGTGTATATGTGAATTACATATTTGGCCTGTAAGAGGGGATAGTATCCTTACCAACCACTTGGATAATTTGTAAGTAACAGAACCCACAGAACTCACGATTGGACGTAATGGAATGTTAAGCTTGTGTGTTTTGATCAATCCATTCATTTACGGTAAAGTGGGATTGATTTGAGAGAACTGTTTGATGAGATCTGGGTTCTTTTTCAATAACATCAGCATTTTGGAATTAGATAACTTAATATTTTCCAGGGGATCTTTTGTAAGCTCACAATAAGTGCTTTCATCACATAGTAATAAATTCATCTTATCATTATAGTCGCTATTATCGAAAATTACAATAGCATTGGACTTATCAGCCTTAGTAATATGGATATTCACATTTCTTTTCAAGCTTATCATGGCTGTTTCAAATATTGTTGGAATGTTTGAAACCATTTTCTTACGTAAAAACACTATGCATACAACCTTTAGCTATGGAAATATCTTCATTTGTAAGATCTATCGACTTATTCTTTTCCAGGTTGATCATACCAATAGCAATAGTGAGTGTGCATATATATATATATATATATATATATATATATATATACATATATATATACTTCATTTTTAGTCCATATAACACGCGGACTTTGAACATATAATCAACGACCTCACCAGCCAGGAATCGAACCCTCGACCTACTGGGTGGGACAAGAGAATGCTACAGACCAACCCACAAGGACACTAAAAGCAGTCCTTGACCCTGTTATGTTTCACACAAAGCCTGTTCATCGAGCTGATGGCGCCGTGAACCTCATTGGGAACTGCCCGTGCCTCGTATGTGGTGTCAGTCGCATTTTACCGAATCCAGCTGGTATGAAACACGAGGTACCATATATGATTATATGTTCAAAGTCCGCGTGTTATATAGACTAAAAATGAAGTATATAAATGTGTGAAATATAACAGGGTCTAGGACTGTGTTTAGTGTCCTTGTGGGTTGGTCGGTAGCATTCCCTAGTCCCACCCAGTAGGTCGAGGGTTCGATTCCTGGCTGGTGAGGTCGTTGATTATATATATATATATATATATATATATATATATATATATATATGTATATATTTATATATATATATATATATAAAACAATGACGATGGGGAAGTCAAAGTGCAAAAGTAACTAAGCATGACTTGGCCTAACGTGACTAGAATAAAAAAAAGCGTAAAAATCATGATATACATTCACAAAAGACGTTGAAATGACCAAATTAATTATCGTGTGCAGAGAATTGCTGTGATCATCTTGTCGTGTAGCCTTAGTGATATCCTCACATGTATTGGTGGTGAAGGTCAGTATCTTGAAGTGCCTGTGTCATACCAGGTTGTCTCCCACTGGTGAGTGACTACACTTGTAGAAGAGGTTTATAACCTTGTAAGAGACACAGAGGTACGGTTTGCCCTGCCCATACTGTGTACTGGTAGATCATATTTATCAAGAAACGTGAGGTAGTACCCTCAGAGCCACCAACTCCTCGTAAACGACGTAGGACTACTCACTGTTGTGATGATGGACTGATAGAGTAGCCATAAAGACTATTATCACTTTCATGAGCAGACCCTAGCTGTTCACCCTCGACAAATGTGTCTGTGGCCCTTCTATCGGCCTCGATGCGCTTCCTCATCAACTCTTCATCTACTTCCTCGTATATGTGATCATCTAAGTAGCAGCCGTCGTCATCAAGGTTCACAGTGTGCCAGCTTACTGTACTCGACAGGTTGTGGTAGAGAGGTGTTGGGTAGGTCATCGAGTGTTGCGGGTTGTGAATCCCCTGGGCAGGAGGCCTGTAAGTGGAACGTTGAGTCTCATCCCTTGTAGGGTGCAATGAGAAGTTTCCCTGAAGTGAGGTGTCCGTGGAGCGTGGGGCTCTGGCACGTGTCTTTCGTATATGTTTGAAGATGAAGACACTCATCCCTCCAGCTAAGGCAGATAACATCACAACTGGCCATATCCACCATTCTGTTAAAAAGTAAAATAAAAGCCACTTTAAATTTAATAAATAATAATTAAGATTATTTAAAGATGTAAGTCAAACATGGGGTTTGCTTTCCTGGAAAACATTAAAACAAATTCACATCAAACAGCGCCAAAATACTTATAAATATAGTTAGTTACAGTTAGTCTAAGGACATAATATAACGCATCCAAGGGATACATGAAAAAATTTTATTTGCTTAAAGATTTAATGGTAATTTCTTTATCTTCAGTTATTCTCACAAAAACCAAATCGGGAAGCTATATCCTCCTAATTATCACCCAATTTGTCAAGTGGTGTAAAGTTATCACAGGATTGGGTAAATATCAAATTGTACTATAAACATTTATATACAAAATAAACTACATTTATATCAAAAGAGATGGCTTGTTATTGTGGAAGGTTTCGCTATTAAATACACTTAGGCTTACCTCCTTGGTCAATCCACTTAGAAACTTCTAAGGGTTAATTCGCCAGAGTCCACAAGTCTCACAACTGATATTAAAGAGCTCAGGGTCAGTGTGGCACGACCTCTCTGTATGAACTCTAATCGCACACTCTTACTAAATATATGGTTAAATCTCTCAGGGCACTACCCCCCCCCCCCCCCCCTCAAGGAACATTTGTAGACCCAGTATTACAGTCACCAACGGCCTGGCCAACACGTGGCCAGGGTTGGTCATAACCCTGGGCCACCTGGCCAGACTAGCTCCAAGGACTAGAATTATCATTGCCAGTGATGGAAATCTCTACCCTGCACTTTGGTGCAGCTGAAACCAATTACTGTAGCACCTCCAACATAACAATCAACGCCTCTCTTGGTCAACAAGCTATATTATCTCCTACAACATGAGCCACTTGTAACACAGATATTTATTATAACCAAGTGTTTCAGATTCTGCAATTTTCACGTGAGGCACCGCCGTGTACAACAAAGAACAATCCTAGGCATGGGCGTTCCCCCTATAGAGGTTCATGTTGCTTAAAAATAAAACGAATGAGCAGGCTTTGTGTGAAATAAAACAAATCCTAGGATTACTTTTGTTGTCCAGAGATCCAGGGTTCGATTCCCGACTAGTGGCGGAAACAATGGAGCCCCATAGCTTTCGTCTTTATTCAAGACATCTTCGGAGTCAAGTGAATTACATGGAAAGAGAGAGGCTTAAATATTGTTGTTGTGTTGTTGTTGAGATTGTCGGACCGTAGTCCGACACGGGCCTTGCCTATAGGCGGCCTGTTTGGTGGTTCCGGCTGGAGCTCCTGGAGCAGCCAGACCGAATTTGGGATTGGAGGTTGTCCTACCTGCAGATATGAAAGGATACTGCAGGTTGCAAGTGTGAGCGAACCCCCGATTAGTGGACGTTTACCACCAACCCTCACTCTTGGATGTAGTCAGTTTCGGAGTGGCGCACCCCCCGAACTGGGGTCCGCACTTGCTGGGAAAGGATACTTTCTAAGCTATCTGGGTGGTGGGTATCGTGTGATGACCCGGAGAAGGTGGTGAATGTGGTTTGTTTGGGCCTTTCGGGTTAGAGTGGCCGCTGGTGTTGTGTGTTCTTCTTAGAAGTTTTGAATTCTGTTTCGGAGACTTTGTGTGACTTCGCAGTTAGGAGATAGTGTTCAAATGGGTCGGCCGCTGGCTCCTGACAGTAGGTGCATTCCATGACGAAATTTCCGATCGTCTGCCAGGAGCACTTGTACCCTAGTCGTAGTCGATGAAGGCTAACTTGGGTTTGTCTTGGTGCTTTCTTGTCCGCGAAAGGTGGTTCCCCTTTTGTAGCCGCCAGGTACCATTTGGCTAATTGGGAACCACCGTTGAATGCGTGAAAGAAGCTCTTTTGGATGTGGAGCTTGGTACTCTTTCTGAGGTGATTCTTGATCTGTCGCACGCTTGCTGGAACTTGAATGTGAA
The DNA here is from genome assembly GCA_958450375.1 of Homarus gammarus. Lineage (NCBI taxonomy): Eukaryota > Metazoa > Arthropoda > Malacostraca > Decapoda > Nephropidae > Homarus > Homarus gammarus. Next base: position 7,116 of record CAUDMG010001531.1, read on the forward strand.
GGCTTCTAGAACGTGTGGCTGCCTTGGCTGCCTTGGCTGCTTCGTCTGCCACGTCGTTTTCCCCGATCCCTACATGACTGGGAATCCAGTGTAAGACGACTGGGCGGTTTTGTCTTTGGAAGTCCTGTAGCTGTGCGAGACTCGAGGTTATGATGTGGACGTTGTCTCTTGGTTGACTGGGTTGCAGCGCCTGCATGGCCGATTTCGAGTCCGTGTGAATTATGATGGACTTGTTGTGTTGTGTTGCAGCGTGTTGTAGAGCCTTTGAGATTGCAACCAACTCTGTTTGTAGGGCGGAGCAGTCCTTAGAAAGTCTCCATAGGAGGGTCTGACCTTGGGTGTAGAAGGCCGCTCCGGATGTATGATGTTTTGGATCCACCGAGCC
>CAUDMG010001531.1:12500-15000 GCA_958450375.1 Homarus gammarus
AACATAAAGACAGTCGACTCTCCCTTACCTGTCAACTCCACCACTGACCTTAAAGAAACTATTCCTCATCTTTTCCCATCTTGTGCTGTCACCCGGTCACAGAGTGTGCGAAATGGGCCCTCTTCATCTAAAACCACCTCCAATATCTTCCTACCCACAGAAGATCTGTACAATAAGACGATAAGTAAGGAGGAGCTCATTAAAGCCCAACAATCTGATCCATCTTTGAATAAACTTCATCATGCAGCAGTTGAAGGTAAAGATTTTAACACCCTTCCGTGTTTTTATTATCATGAAGGGGTTTTGATGAGGGCCTATAGGCCCCCTGAGCTTGCCCATCTAGACACGTGGTCTGAAATACATCAAGTGGTAATTCCAGCTTCAGTCAGACCAGCATTAATTGCCCTTGCCCATGATGGTATTTCAGGACATTTGGGAATCCTGAAAACATATAAAAAGCTCCTCCAACACTATTACTGGCCTGGACTTAGGAAGGATGTGTCACAATACCTAAAATCTTGTCATATTTGTCAAATGGTAGGAAAACCAAATGAAAGTATACCTGCAGCTCCCATTAAGCCCATCCCAGTATTTTCTACCCCATTTGAAAAGATTGTTGTGGATTGTGTGGGCCCATTACCAAAGACTAAGAAGGGAAATCAATTCCTGCTCACAGTTATGGATACCAGTACACGTTATCCTGAGGCTTTTCCCCTTAAAAGCATCACTTCAAAAAACGTAATCAAACATCTTTTGCATCTTTTCACTTCAGTGGGCATTCCTAAAGAGATCCAATCCGATCAGGGCACCAATTTTACGAGCAATCTTTTCGAACAGGTGATGAAAGACCTCAGTGTGGACCATTGTACATCTTCGGCTTACCACCCACAATCCCAAGGTTGCTTGGAACGGTTCCATCAAACTTTCAAATCAATGATCAAAAAATACTGTATAGAACACCAAAAGGAATGGGATGAAGGCATAGACTTGTTACTCTTTGCCATCAGGGAATGTCCCCAGGAGTCATTGGGATTCTCCCCGTTCGAGTTACTATATGGGAGACAAATTAGGGGACCCCTTAAAATAGTAAAGGAGCAGTGGTTTGACACTCCATCTATTAAGCCCGCAACAGTTTCCCAATACATTGACACTTTACGGGACAAATTAACTGAAGTCCGAACCATTGCTCAGTCAAACTTAAAAAAAGTCCAAGAGAAAATGGTGAAGTCCCAACCTAAATTAGTTAAAAGATCATTTTCTCCAGGTGACAAAGTGTTACTCTTTCTACCCATTCCAGGCTCTCCCCTTAAAAGCAAGTTTACTGGTCCCTATATAGTTGCTAATAAACTATCTCCTCTCAACTATATAGTCCATACTCCTGATCGCAGAAAAGATTCACAACTTGTTCACATTAATCTCATGAAACTTTACCATTCCAGGCAGTCAGAGGAAGACATCCCAGAGGCTGTAAGCCTACCTGTATTGCATACGGTTTTGTCAGGGCCGGAGCCGGAGACAGATGACATGGACCTATTGGAGAATTTAGACTTCCCTCTACCTAAAGAGAACCCTGCTAACAGTCACATACTCAACAATTTGGATGAGTATTTTTCTGTTCTGAATCCATCTCAAGCAAAAGATCTCACTAAGTTATTATCAACATTTCCTAAAGTCACGTCAGACCTCCCAGGGTTTTGCAATATACTTAAACATGATATTAAGCTAATCTCAGATGATGTACAACCCATTAGGCAATCAGCATATCGACTAAATCCACAAAAAAAAGAGATCATGAAAAAGGAGGTAGATTTTAAAGCATAACTTAGCTGAGCCTAGTACCTCCCCCTGGGCTTCACCTTGCCTTCTCATTCCAAAACCCGATGGCACCTTTCGTTTCTGTACAGATTATCGTAAAGTGAACCAGGTCACTGTCTCTGACTCCTACCCTTTACCTTTGATTGAAGATATAATAGACAGCATAGGCTGTGCCCAATTTATCAGTACTATAGACCTGTTGAAAGGATATTATCAAGTAGGACTCACGGATAGGGCAAAAATAATCTCGGCATTTATAACTCCATTTGGTCTTTTTCAATATTTAGTTATGGCGTTTGGCTTTTCTAATGCTCCGGCCACATTCCAGAGGGCCATAAACTACCTTATTCAAGACCTAGGTGGGACGTTCGCCTACCTGGATGACCTGGTGGTGGTGTCGGACAGCTGGGACGAACATCTGGTGCGTTTGGAGATACTGTTTGCACGACTGCAAGAGACTGGATTCACCATAAACCTGGCTAAATCTGCTTTTGGCCGGGCCTCGGTGACTTACCTGGGACATATCGTTGGGCATGGTATGGTGAGACCCAAGGACGCAAACGTTGAAGCCATCTTGTCCTTCCCCACTCCAAGGACGAGGAAGGAACTCATGCGCTTCCTGGGGATGTGCGGCTACTACCGTCGGTTCTGCAGTAACTTCTCCAGCGTGGCCGGACCCCTCACA
>CAUDMG010001531.1:20000-21651 GCA_958450375.1 Homarus gammarus
CGAATATAGTTATACGTCTACCCAGATCCCAACAGGTAACAACAAAAAAAAACAAAGACAATCGGACTAAAAAAGGGTAGACAAAGGATGCGAGTTTTCGTTGTATATAATAAAGTACCATAAATTCCTTAACAAAATATTCAGCTTATAAACTACCCTTAACCAAACTTAACCTAAACACGAACAGTATATACATAGTAATAAAACATAAACAATAGTGAAGCAATGTGGAGGGGGAGAGGCAATACAAGATTACAAATACTTAAGTGAGGAGCTGAGATGGCTGACGAGCAAGGCTGAGTATGGTAGAAGACGGTAAATAGTCACTGTGCCGTAGGTTTCCAGGATAGGTGATCCTGTGGTCGCTTCCCAGAGTGAAGTGTGTCCTCTCCTCGAATTGGAGCTGACAAAGTAGACTGAGGCGGAAGTGACGCAACAACCAGGATATGGAGAAGGGAAACCCGGGAGTGGTAACTAAGACGAGCCATACTCGTGTTTCGTCCCTAGATGGCGTTGCTCGTGGTGCTGGGTAGGTAGATGAAGACAATCGGTGGAGGGGTTCGTAACACACCCCCCCTCCAAAGACCTTCGTAGCGCGGGCGCGAAGGAGGTGATCACCTGGTGCGTCTGGAGAGTAGCTGCTACATTTCCACTGGAGCTCGGGATAAGGAGTCTGCAATCAGGTTTTCCACCCCCTTTATGTGCCGGACTTGTAGATTATAGGGCTGGGTGAGGAGAGCCCAGCGGAGGATTCGCTGGTTGGAGGTCTTGTTGGTTTGGATGAACGTGAGTGGGTTATGGTCGGTGAAGACCAGGGTTGTTTGTGGGCAAGACTGGAGGTAACATTCAAACTTCTTTATTGCCAACACCAGAGCCAGGGCCTCCTTCTCTATGGTCGAGTAGTTGGTCTGATGTTTTTTCAACTTGGCAGAGTAATATGCCACAGGGTGAAGGACATCAGTGGTTGGGTCGGGTTGTAGGAGCACAGCCCCCACTCCGACACCACTAGCGTCGATTTGCAGATGGAAGGGCAAGGTGTAGTCAGGGGGTGGACTACAGGCTTAGAGGCAAGGAAGGCTTTGAGGCGGTGGAAAGACTGGTCGCACTTCTGGTTCCAGATGTAAGGGACCGCAGAACTGGTAAGGTCTGTGAGGGGTCCGGCCACGCTGGAGAAGTTACTGCAGAACCGACGGTAGTAGCCGCACATCCCCAGGAAGCGCATGAGTTCCTTCCTCGTCCTTGGAGTGGGGAAGGACAAGATGGCTTCAACGTTTGCGTCCTTGGGTCTCACCATACCATGCCCAACGATATGTCCCAGGTAAGTCACCGAGGCCCGGCCAAAAGCAGATTTAGCCAGGTTTATGGTGAATCCAGTCTCTTGCAGTCGTGCAAACAGTATCTCCAAACGCACCAGATGTTCGTCCCAGCTGTCCGACACCACCACCAGGTCATCCAGGTAGGCGAACGTCCCACCTAGGTCTTGAATAAGGTAGTTATGGCCCTCTGGAATGTGGCCGGAGCATTAGAAAAGCCAACGCCATAACTAAATATTGAAAAAGACCAAATGGAGTTATAAATGCCGAGATTATTTTTGCCCTATCCGTGAGTCCTTCTTGATAATATCCTTTCAACAGGTCTATGGTACTGATAA
>CAUDMG010001532.1:0-16979 GCA_958450375.1 Homarus gammarus
AGCAGCTTCACCCAAACCTTTTCAAGTCTCCAACTACAACCTTTATACCTCCTTCCGTTCTAAGGGAGGTGTATGCGCCTACTGCAACACACGTACACCTATAGCTCGACTCACGGATCTTGAATCTTCAATTTATGATGTCATCAGGCTCAAAATATCTCTTCCAACTCTGACCGTTTTTCTTTGATTCCTATACTGTTCTCCTAACTCAACCAACTGTAGAGTCGTTGCTATCCACATACCACAACACAGATCCTCTACCTAGGGCATTTCTTTGTTCAGTCCCCCTCACTAGTGCGCTTACAGGAGCTCGTCAGATTTTGTGCAGTGGCAGCCCTGTATTTGATTATAGGAAATTCGCAATAGTAAACATTCTATGGAATCAAAGTGAAAAAAAAAATATTAAAACAAACATAAATTTAAAGATCTGTGGAATTTTTATGTTAATAAGAACTTCATTTAATAGACTTGGCAGGTCGTAGGCAGCTACCAAACAGGGAGGTACTACCGCCTGGGAAGATATTGGAAGCATAATGTGTTGTCTAATGGTAGACCCTGCTGCTATATGGCATCACGAAAATTGTGACCAAGTCCCAGGTTGCTGATCTATCTTTCTGCCTCATTTACACACAATTGCAGGGTCTCAACTGTCTCTCTTACTATTGACAACACCACAAATAAAACTGTACTCATTCTTGATCCGTTTTATTCATTCTATTTTATTCTCCTATGTCAGTTGATTTTAACACTGCAGCGGGGCCTTCTCGGATGGGTCCCACCGGTCGGGAAGGTTGTGGACCCCAGGGCCGACCTGATCATTATCAATCTACTGGGGCCTCAACTGACGGTTGCTGGAGGATCGGTTTTTTTCACACTTCATTTTTCTAACATTCGCGGACTGAGATCCAATTTTTCTTCTGTGGAGCACCATCTATTAACCTCTTCCCCCGATCTCTTACTACTCTCCGAACTTCAACTGAACAAAGCAGCTTCACCCAAACCTTTTCAAGTCTCTAACTACAACCTTTATACCTACTTCCGTTCTAAGGGAGGTGTATGCGCCTACTGCAATACCGCAATACACGTACATCTTGAATCTCCCCTTTATGATATCATCTGGCTCAAAATATCTCTACTTACTGTGACTATTTTTCTTTGTTTCCTATACTGTTCTCCCAACTCTACCAACTATTTCGAACTCTTTGACTATCTCACTTCTTGCCATGAGTCGTTGCTATCCACACACCCCAACACCGAGATCCTCTACCTAGGGGATTTTAATGTACATCACAGAGAGTGTCTTGGCTCTGCAAGGGATGACCCAGGTGGAGCTGAGGCGCTCTCTTTTTCCTTACTTAATGATTTGGAACAAATAAGCAAACACCTACACGCGTTCCTGATAAACACGATCAACTTGCTAACATTCTTGATCTTTGTTTTACCTCTAACCCCTCACACTAGTCATACTCAATTTTTGTTCCCTTTAGGGTCTTCTGATCACAACCTTATTTCCATTAAATCAAACTGGGCACGACCACCTCTCCCTCCCCCCTCTAAACGTCAACTATGGCACTATCGGAGGGCAAGCTGGCAATCCTTGCGAGAATTCTTCACCGACTTTCCTTGGGATGAATGTTGCTTTTCCACTCGGGATGCCTCAGTATGTGCTGACAGCATTGCTGAGGTTATACGAAGTGGTATGAGTGCATTTATCTCATCTTCTACCAAAACTTTCACATTGCAACCATGGTTTGATCGCTCCTGCTCTCTTGCTTGCAGGGTGAGAGATAGGGCATATCGAGCTATGAAACTATCTCCTTTTCCTATTACCCACACCTCTTTCATTACTTCTAGGAATCGTTGTAAGGCTATTCTTCGTAGGGCCAAGCGGAATTTTATTAAAAGAAAGACCGCTGTCCTGACTAATTCTTCCTCTAGTAAATCCTTCTGGTCCTTAACTAAAAACATCTGTAACAACTTCTGCACGCCTTCTTTTCCTCCCCTCTTCCGTCCCAATAACTCTATAGCCAACTTTCCCCCTGACAAAGCCAACCTCTTTGGCACCTTATTCTCCTCTAATTCCACCTTAGACGATTCCCACTCTATCCCTCCTACCCCTGCACCTCCTACTGAACCTATGCACTCGCAGGGTTGCCGGTGTGTTATCCAGGTTGGATGTGAGTAAGGCGCATGGACCGGACGGAATACCCACTCGTGTTATGAGGGAGTGTGCTGAAGCCCTGGCCCCTGTGCTTGTTCGCCTCTTTCGCCTTTGCCTCAAAACCAAAACTTTTCCTTCTTCTTGGAAGCATGCCTTGGTTCAGCCCATCCCGAAGAAGGGTGACCATTCTAACCCCTCTAACTATCGCCCCATTGCCCTAACTTCATCTTTCTCCAAGATTTTCGAAACTATCTAGAACTCGCATTTTCTCCGTCACCTTGAACGCCTTTCTCTTTTGTCGGATCACCAGTATGGCTTTCGCCGTGCGAGATCTACTGGTGATCTACTCTCCTATTGCACCCATCTTTGGTCATCCTCTCTTAGGGATTATGGGGAAACTTTTGTCGTGGCCCTCGACATCTCCAAAGCATTTGACAGAGTATGGCACAAGTCTTTGCTATCTAAACTTCCCTCTTTTGGTTTCTCTCCCCCATTTTGTTCTCTCATCTCAAGCTTCCTTGAGAACCGATCCATGGCAGTTGTTGTCGATGGATCGGTTTCTCGCTCTTTCTCTACCAATAGTGGCGTCCCACAGGGTTCTGTTCTATCACCAACTCTCTAACTTCTTTTTATCAATGATTTACTTCACACTACAACTAATTCTATCCATTCTTACGCCGATGATTCCACTCTTCACTCTTCCTCACATTTTCCCCTTCCTCCTAACTCTCAAACTAGATCTGTTTCTAGAACTGATATCATTACTTCTATCAACGCGGACCTGTGCAGCATCTCTGAATGGGGAGATACAAACTTGGTCAAGTTCAATAGTAACAAAACTCAATATTTACCAATTACACTTTGTAATCTAGACGATCTCCCACTAATTGCATTTCAGGACGCTATCATCCTCCCAAATTCTGAAATAAATATGTTAGGCCTCACCATTTCCTCCAATATGTCCTGGAAATCACACATCCTTAGTATAACTAAAGCTGCCTCCCGAAAGTTGGGAATGCTGTACAGATGCCGCAGCTACTTCACTCCTGAACAGTTGCTTCAAGTATATAAGGGATTCATTCGTCCTTACTTGGAGTAATGATCTTATATCTGGGGTGGCTCTTTTTCTGTCCAACTATTAGATAGGGTGGAATCAAAGGCATTTCGTCTTATTAACTCTCCTCCCTTAGTCGACAATCTCTCCTCCCTTTCTCTTCGCCGCAATGTTGCTTCACTCTCTCTCTTTTACAGGTACTTTAACGGGCAATGTTCAGTGGATTTGGCATCCTGTGTACCACCGGCAAGGCCGTGGGTTCGTAACACACGTCTTGCCCGCGGTGCCCACCATTTCTCTGTGGATGTCGGTCACACAAGAATAACCCGTTATAGTACCTCCTTCTTTCTTCACACAGCTAAACAGTGGAATGCTATGCCTTCTTCTGTGTTTCCATGCTCTTACAATCTGTCTCACTTTAAAAAGCTGGTTTTCCGGCATCTTCGTGGTGTAGATTAATACAGTATAACCTTTTTTTCTATATTTACAATTTCTTTCCGTTCTTTTTTTTTTTCGCCCCAAGGCTCCGTTGTGGGTCATTTGAACTGTGCCCGGGTGGGCTAATTCCCGTAAAAAAAAAGAAAAAAAGACTGTTATTAGATCGTATCTTCTGCCTAGTGAACGGTGGTATAGCGAAGTGAAGTGAGGGAAAGAGAATGTGGGGTGGTAGGGGTAGCGGGAGGGAAAAAGAGGCAGGTGCCCCTCTACCTACAGTCATGGCATTCGTGAATGATGAACTATTTACACTCAATTTAGGCTTAAGTTTATATCTACTGTATTATTTTCCTCATCTGCTATAGTATGCAGATAACATTCATGCTTTTCATGTTAAACTTTGGCCAGAGTGTGAACAAGAGGAGGTTTGAAGTTAATTGAGGTGATTCTTTATTCACATGTGGTTGATGCTTGCTAGAACAACCTACTATACTATACTATACTATACCATACTAAATAAATTAAATAAAATACGTAATAATAATAATAGTGCCTGGAATCTGTCTCAGTATCCGAGGTGCATGTCATGTCTGGTTCTGTAAGGCTGGTGAACTGTAAATGAAAATCTGACCTTTTCTAAGCACAACTAATTCCCTTTCTATAAGTAATATCTATTTGTTTATCTGTAAAGTAATCAGAGCCAAGCGAGGGGTGTGAATTGACTGATCATTGATATCATACCGTAATCAGAGTTTGACACTCTTGTCATAAAATAAATTTTCAATCACTTGTCATTTCAAACATTTAATTTTTTGAAGTCAGTGTGAAGGTAACAATATGTGTTGAATATGTTTCTAAATAAATTATGTGCCGTGGAGGAGACTTCAGACTTCTGTCCACCGCTTTTATTAAAATGGAAACATGTTGGCATTACTTGAGTTGTCATTGCAACATTTCATATTCATTCATTACAGGCGACAATGGGAGGTTTTCTTCTGATCTAGCATATTAATGTAATCATTGTATCGTGTTGACGAATGGTGTATATAACGAGTCTTCAATGTAATACACAATGAACTATATAAGATAATAATCAATACATACCGCACGACCATTGCTCTAACTTCATTCCTCTCTAAGATTTTCGAAACTATCATAAAATCTCATTTTCTCCGTCATCTTGAACGCCTTTCTCTTTTGTCGAATCACCAGTCTGATCCTCGACATCCCGAAAGCATTTGACAAGGTATGGCACAAGTCTTTGCCTTCTAAACTTCCCTATTACAGTTTCTCTCCTCCACTCTGCTCTCTAATTTCTAGCATCCCTGAGAACCGATCCATGGCGGTTGATGTCGAGGGCTCGATCTCTCGCTCTTTCTCTACCAATAGTGGTGTTCCACAGGGTTGTGTTCTTCCTTCTTTTTATCATGATTTACTTAACACTACGACTAAAATCAATCCGTTCTTCGCTGATGATCTACTCTTGACGCTTTTTCTTATTTTCTCCTTCCTCCTAACTCTCAAATTAGATCTGTTTCTAGAGTTGATATCGTTTCATCTATCAATGCGGATCTGTGCAGCATCTCCAAATGGGGAGGTAGAAACTTGGTTAAGTTCAATAGTAATAAAACTCAGTATTTACTAATTACACTTTCCAAAATAGAAGATCTCCCACCAATCAGAAGAAATCGATATAATTGCATTCACTGAAACATGGATCAACCTAGACACACGTGAATTACCAGTCGAATACCAAATTGCGGGTTACAAACTGTTCCATACCGATAGGCAGACCAGGAAAGGAGGCGGAGTAGCAATCTATGTTAGGGATAATCTGAAGTGTGAAATAAATAAGGAAATAAAAACTGAGAGGAATACAGAAACAATTTGGATAGAATTAAGCGACGGTCGGGAAAAATTAATCACAGGAGTAATATATAGACCCCCCAATCTTGACAGAGTCAATGAGCGACTTATCTGGGATGAAATGCGCAGGGCTACCATACACAACAAAGTCTGTATAGTAGGCGACTTTAACCTTGGCCAAATAGATTGGACCGACCTTACGGGAAACTCAGAATCAGAGGATTTTCTCGAGACGATCCAGGACTGTTTCCTAAGTCAACATATAACCGAACCCACACGGGGTAATAATATATTGGATTTAGTTTTGTCAAACAGAGAAAACCTCATTAGCAATGTCGAGGTAGGGAACGAACTTGCAAACAGCGATCACAAAGAAATTCGATTCCAGTTAGATTTTCAGGGCAGACGTAAGGAAAATTCCACTAAAGTACCAGATTTCAGAAGGGCAAACTTTGACAGTTTAAAGAGGCAGCTAAGAGAGGGGGTGTCGCGCTTGGCCGTGAACCTGACAGATGACACCGACCTGATAACGAGATCTGAGATTGCCGAGTTCCACGACAATTTAAATAGTGAGTTACTTAATGCACAAAGGCAGAACATACCATACAAAAAACTCAGATCAAACAACAATGACCCTAAATGGATAAATAATTATTTAAAGAACATCATTGGCCAAAGGAAGGCTATAGGTAGAAGGATAAATCGTGGCGAAATTCACCTCCGGGACTATTATAGGGTATTGGCGAGTAGGGTTAAAACCGAGATAAGGAAAGCAAAGAGGAATAATGAGGTAAGGATAGCAAGGGAGGCAAAGACAAACCCCAAAGGATTCTACCAAATGTACCAAACTAAAACACGAGAAAAGATTGGACCAATACGGTCAGACTCCGGCGAGCTCACTGATAACGACGGAGAAATGAGCAATAATTTGAATAAATATTTTTCAACAGTTTTCACCAGCGAAAATTTAAACATGATACCCGAGGCACCGACTCTATTCAGAGATAGTGAAGAAAACAAATTAAGTGAGATAGTAGTGACTAGTAACGATGTTAGTAAGCAAATAGACAAACTAAAGCCTAATAAGTCACCTGGTCCCGATGAGATATTTGCCAGAGTATTAAAGGAATGTAAGGAAGAGCTTAGTATGCCCTTAGCAAAGTTGTTTAACATGTCCTTAAAAACAGGTGTAGTACCAGAATCCTGGAGGATAGCGAATGTAATACCGATCTTCAAGAAGGGGGATAGATCACTATCCTCTAACTACCGCCCAATCAGTCTAACATCAATAGTAGGCAAATTACTGGAAGCAATCATTTCAAACTCTATTCGAAATCACCTGGAGAAGCACAGATTGATCAATGATTCCCAGCATGGCTTCACAAGCGGACGTTCTTGCCTAACTAATCTATTAACATTCTTTTCATCAGTTTTCGAATCAGTGGACGAGGGGCACAATTATGATGTGGTATATCTCGACTTTAGCAAAGCCTTCGACAGAGTACCCCACGAAAGACTAATTAGAAAGGTAGAAGCTCATGGCATCAAAGGTGACATCCTTAAATGGATTAGGGCGTGGTTACAGGACAGGAAACAGCGAGTGAGCATTAACGGCACTAAGTCCCATTGGAGCAACGTCACAAGTGGAGTTCCCCAAGGCTCAGTACTTGGACCATTATTGTTTATTATATACATAAACGACATAGATATCGGCATAGACAGCAACATAAGTAAATTTGCTGATGATACTAAAATAGGACGTGTTATCAAATCTGACGAGGACTCGGCAAAACTACAGGAGGATCTAAACAAATTTTTCGAATGGTCTGAAAAATGGCAGATGAAATTCAACATTGACAAATGTAAAGTACTCAGTATAGGGAATGTAAACAGGGAAACCAGATACCAGATGAACAACGATGCCATAGAGAAATCCGACTGCGAGAGAGATTTAGGAGTAATGATAAGTAGGAACCTTAAGCCAAGTAAACAATGTGTTTTTGCTCGTAACAAGGCTAATAAAGTACTTGGGTTCATACAAAGGAGTGTTAGTTACAAGACTAGCGAGGTCATCCTAAAACTGTATCTTGCTCTTGTGAGACCACACCTGGATTACGCAGTCCAGTTCTGGTCACCGTATTACAGAATGGATATAGAATCCTTGGAAAGAATCCAGAGGAGAATGACAAGACTAATCCCGGGTATCAGGAACCTTGAGTATAGAGACAGGTTAAAGCATCTTAATTTGCACTCCCTTGAGAGACGTAGAGCGAGGGGCGACCTGATAGAGGTGTATAAATGGAAGGCAGGGCTAAACAAAGGGGACATTACAAAGGTACTCAAATTATCCAACCAGGAGCGAACTCGTAACAATGGTTTTAAATTGGACAAATTTAGATTTAGGCGTGAAATAGGTAAACACTGGTTTGGAAACAGAGTAGTGGATGAATGGAACAAGTTACCAAATATCATCATTAACTCGAATACGCTGAATTGCTTCAAACATAGGTTGGATGCTCATATGAGCAATAGGGGTTGGGTGTAAACGGGACTGCCCAGTATGGGCCAATAGGCCCGCTGCAGTTTCCTCCATTCTTATGTTCTTATGTTCTTAAGGGCGCAATCATTTTGCTAAATTCCAAAATAGATATGCTAGGCCTCACCATTTCCTCGAAAGCTGGGAATGTTGTACAGATGCCGTAGTTACTTCACTTCTGAGCAGTTGTTTCATGTTTATAAGAAATTCATTCATCCCATCTTAGAGTATTGCTCTCCTATGTGGGGTGGTTCTTCTTCTGTCCAACTGTTAGAAAGGGTGCAATCAAAGGCACTTTGTCCTATTAACTCTCTTCGTTTAGTTGATAATCTCTCTTCCCTTTCTCTTCGCCACAATGTTGCTTCACTCTCTTTCTTTTACAGGTACTTTAACGGGAAATGTTCGGCATCCTGTGTACCGCCTGCAATACCGTGGGCTCGTAACACTAGTTTTGCCGACGGTGCCCACCGTTTCTGTCTGGATGACGATCACAGTAGACTAACTCGTTATAGTTCATCCTTCTTTCCCAACACAGCCAAACTTTGGAATGCTCTGTCTTCTTCTGTGTTTCCATCCTATTCCAATCTGTCTCACTACAAAAGCTGGTTTCCGTCGTATTCGCGGTGTTGATTAACAAACAGTCTTTTCTCAAATTTTTATCTCTTTTATTTCATACTTTTTGCACTCACTTTTTCGGCGCCCAGGCCCCATTGTGGGCTGATGACCTGGTCCCGGGTGGACTATTCCCCGTAAAAAAAAAAAAAAAAAAATATATATATATATATACAGTATATATATATATATATATATATATATATATATATATATATATATACATATATATATATGATATATATATATATATATATATATATATATATATATATATATATATATATATATGCAAGAAAATCACTGTAGTTGCGCGTGATCCAGGTATATGCTGATAACCACAAGGAAAGAAGAAAACTCGAAGTTCCCAAGCGCTTTCGTGTAATTCACATCTTCAGGGGTGAGTACAGACAGTTTGTACTCACCCCTGAAGATGTGAATTATATATATATATATATATATATATATATATATATATATATATATATATATATATATATATATATATATATAAATATATAATGATATCCCTCGCCTGCAACGGCACTTAACATATAGTAACTTATATGTGTCAACAATCTCACCACGTCTGTCATACAGATATGGGGCCGGTGAACCTGGTGCTGATCCTGTGCATTTCTACTGTTATCTACTTCTACCTCGACACCAAATGGTCAGCCTTGGAGTCTTCCGACGACTCTACTCGTCCCTGCGGCACCTACTGTAACGGTGAGTGTGGCAAAAGTTTTTGTTTTTCTTTACCTGTAATATTAACTCGGAAGCTACTTTTTTGTTGAAATTACTATTCCTGTGACTGTTTTGTTGCTTCATATATTGATATATATCTTTTTAAAACTTATGCCGCTTCTTGTAATATTTATACAGCGATTTGTAATTTGAAATGACAGTTGCAAAATATGAACTGACAAATAAAGCAACAAGTGACGCAAAAGACATACTTTGAGTTTGAGCATTCACTGCAAAAGATTCCGAGTCAATAAAAGAAATCAAAGTTTTGCGACTGTCATTTCAAATTACAAAATGCTGTACAACATTCACATATATATATATATATATATATATATATATATATATATATATATATATATATATATATATATATATATATATATATATATATATATATATATATATATATATACAGTAGTACCCGGATTTATGCGGTCAATTGAACCCACAGGGTACGGCGGAAAGTGAAATCCGCGTAAAGTGAACAACAGAACATATGGGATTAATTCCAATAGAGATTGGCCCGACCCCCAAACTCCACTTTTTGACGACACAAAGCTATGTTGTAGTAAAAATAATATCTTAACTTTATGATGGTATGCACACACAATTAATATAGAAGAGGTTAGGTTAGGAAAAATAAAGGTTTAAGTTAGGAAAAATAAAGGTTAGGTTAGGAAAACTAAAGGTTAGGTTTAACACTTACGTTAATAGAAGAGATGGGTCGGCATACGGGGATGGAGGCTGGTTCCGAGGTAGAGGGCAGATTACTGGCCCTCTGGTGAATCACCATCACTGGGTGAATCACCATCACTATTCGTCATAGTTGTCAGGGCCTCCCTGACAAATCAGTCAAAGTCACTGGCTCCGGCTGGCTGTGGTGGGTTGCGGGCGAAGAACTCGGTAATGCTTTTTTGACGACTAGTGTTGATGTTGTCTTGATACACCTTGATGTACGGCTCCATAGCGTGCACCAGCCGGGTATGGAAGACTTCATAGCGGTCATCGTCATGGTCGTTGGAAAGGAAGAGCTTCAATTTCTCTGCACACTCGATTGCACCCTTAATATTACTATGCGTTAACTTGTGTTCTTCTGGGATTGACGCACCACCTTCCTCTTCACTGACGTGATCATCTTCCAACATCTCGTCGGCAGTCATTTCAGGATCTCTGATCACCTCCAGGATGTCTTCGTTGGTGGTCTCGGAGAAGCCTTCAGCTGTAATACTGTGAGCAGCTTCTCTTGCAAGGTCCAATGCCACTGTCACAGACAACCTTACCAGTCACAGGTTGACTCCGCCTCTCACCTGGTATACCATGCAACACATGCCTCCATGCGTGACGAATCGCAGCTATAGACAGCTGATCCCATGCTTCCACCAAGAAGTCCACAGCTTGTTTGACGTTAAATTTTTTCCAAAACTGTTTGACGAGAACTTCTTGATTCACCACCTCTTGTTCCTTGTCCTCGTCCTCGTTCTCGTCGCTTTTGCTCTCGCTATCGGTGTCACCCAGGTTACGCAACTCATCCTTGGTGTTGGTACAGTCGTTCAGGAGCTTAAATTTCTTTGCAGAGTATGCAGCTTTCACATTGCAGATCAACTCCTGGTCCATGGGCTGGATTAATGACGTAGTGTTGGGAGGCAGGAAGACCACTTTTACGTTGGGGTGACGATCCATAAGTAGGGGCGAGTGTCCTGGTGCGTTGTCAAACAGCAACAAAATCTTGAATGGAACATTCTGTTGCTCGCTGAATTTCTTCACGTCGGGAACGAAACAGTCATCAAACCACGAGAGTGACAGAGAGGAGAACATCCACGCCAGTGGACATTAATCTTGCTCATGTCCACGTTCTTGTAGGCGTGCGGCTTGCAGGCTGTGTGAATCACCGATAACTTAGGTTTACAGGTACCGGAGGCATTGGTGGTAAAGAGGACGGTGATGCACTCCTTCTGCAACTTCCGGCCCCGAATCTTGCTTGCAGACTGGACAACGAAGGTCTTGGTAGGCAGCTTTTTCCAAAATAGACCAGATTCGTCCATGTTGAACACCTGGTCGTCGGTGTACTGCCCTTCCTCCATAACCTAACATAAGAACGGAGGAAAATCTCTAGCCGCCACACGGTCAGCACTCGCTTCTTCACCACCAATGTTGATGTTGGTGATCTTGTTCCTCTTCTTAAACCTATGCAGCCAACCAGAGGAAGCATTGAAGGGTTTGGGCTCTGAAATTCCCATCTTACATGACACTGCTGCGTACAGTTCACGGGCGTACTCTTGAACGGATCGCGTGTCCACCGCCATGTTGCGTCGCGCCTGACGAATCAAGTAACTCACCAGCAAATTTTCAACCTTTAGCAGCACCTTGTTCTGGCAATACTTGATCATTGAAGCACCTGCAGACTTTGTGATTCTCATGTGTTCTTTGATCTTGGCTGCATCCTTCTTAATAGTATGAATCGTAGATTCGTTGACTCCATGCTGGAGCGCGAGATCAGCTTGACGTGTTCCTTTCTCCAAATCTTGAATGATCTTGTATTTCACTTCGTAGCTTAGGGAACGTCGTATCTTCTTTGGCTTAGGGCGGCTGGGTCAAGGTAAGGCAAGGTTTCTCTCTGGGGGCGGTGGTCTGGCGGAAGCTATTTTACAGAACAATGGATGCACGTTTACACGGTGTGGCCTGGAGGGATGAAACTGACGCGGCTAGGTCAAGCGTCGTCTTTCCTCCCTCCCTCCCGCGGGTGGACACGTCATATTACTTTAAACCAATCACAGCTAGCAGCGGAGGGAGGTAAGGATGCCCAGACGGGAGAAGGCGGGAGGGTCGAATCTAAAAATAGCGTCGCGCCAGACACTCTGTGAGTATATGGTATATGGGTAGAGGCACCGTGGAAAGTGAAAGTCCGGTTCTGGCGAGGTACGGCGTAAATGAGAAATCACGGAAAGTGAAACCGCATAAAGCCGGGTAATACTGTGTATATATATATATATATATATATATATATATATATATATATATATATATATATATATATATATATATATATATATATATATATATATATATATATATATATATGCAAGTAAATCACCGTGGGTGCGCGTGATCCAGGTATATGCTGATAACCACAAGGAAAGAAGAAAACATGAAGTTCCCAAGCGCTTTCGTGTAATTCACATCTTCAGGGGTGAGTACAGACTAAGGAGAAGTACAAAACAAGGTATATATATACAGAGGAGGGTGAGATCAGGTCCACAATGGTCAGGTATTAGGTGATGACACTACTAATCTTTAAAAAGCATTGCAACAGTCGGTAGTGAGGTCAGAGTGTAAGTTGACCCAACCTTCTCACTTGGTTAAAAATCTTCTTAATTACAAAATTGTCCAGTTTGTACATACCATTACTCAAATTCATGTTGACTGCTTCGGTGTGTTTAATGAGACTAGATTCTATAATGTTCCTACTGTCAATTGAATTACAAGGTGATATTGAGGAGGCATTTTCCCAGTCAATGCAATGCTTTTTATCCCTCAAATGAACAAACAGAGCATTGGATTCCTGGCCTGTCCTAACACTATATTTATGTTGTTTAAGTCTAGTTACAAGATTTTTACCTGTCTGGCCAATGTAAAACATATTACATTCCTTGCAAGGAACCTTATAAATGCAGCCACTTGTATTGTTGGGGGAGTTCTTGATTAACATTTGTTTAACAGTGCATGAGTTTTTAAATGCCACAATGGGATTCCAGGTTTTCAGTTGTAAAGGAATTTGAGAGAAATTTTTGTGAAATGGTAATACTAAGAGATTCTTATGGTCATGGGTGGGCTTGGGATCGGTTCTATCGAAAGATTTCTTAGTAATATTAAGGCATTTGTCTATGAAAGATCTAGGGTACTTAAGTTTCAAGCCATTATTATAGATATATTTACATTCCTCTTCATTGAATTCCAGGCTGCAAATTCTCAAAGCACGTAAAAACATTGATGAAAATACTGACTGTTTGACTCTATTATGGTGGGCAGAATAATAATGAATGTATGAACACACATTAGGAGGTTTCCTATAACTAATGAACTTAAAGGTGTTACATATTCTGTGGATCAGACAGTCTAGGAAAGGAAATTTACAGTCATGCTCTAATTCCACAGTGAATTTGATCGAGATTAGTAAGGTCATTACCTAATACCTGACCATTGTGGACCTGATCTCACCCTCCTCTGTATATATATATATATATATATATATATGCAAGTAAATCACTGTAGGTGCGCGTGATCTAGGTATATGCTGATAACCACCAGGAAAGAAGAAAACACGAAGTTCCCAAGCGCTTTCGTGTAATTCACATCTTCAGGGGTGAGTACAGACTAGATAGAGTAATGCAGAACAAGATGAATATATACAGAGGAGGGTGAGACCAGGTCCACAATGGTCAGGTAATGACCCTACTAATCTTTAAATGGCACACAACGGTTGGTGGTTGGGTCAGATGGGACAGTGACCCGCCCTCTCACCTGATCACAAATCTTCTTAATTACAAAGTTGTCCAGCTTGTACAAGCCGTTACTCAAATTCATGTTGAATGCTTCGGTATGTTTAATAAACATACCGAAGCATTCAACATGAATTTGAGTAACGGCTTGTACAAGCTGGACAACTTTGTAATTAAGAAGATTTGTGATCAGGTGAGAGGGCGGGTCACTGTCCCATCTGACCCAACCACCAACCGTTGTGTGCCATTTAAAGATTAGTAGGGTCATTACCTGACCATTGTGGACCTGGTCTCACCCTCCTCTGTATATATTCATCTTGTTCTGCATTACTCTATCTAGTCTGTACTCACCCCTGAAGATGTGAATTACACGAAAGCGCTTGGGAACTTCGTGTTTTCTTCTTTCCTGGTGGTTATCAGCATATATATATATATATATATATATATATATATATATATATATATATATATATATATATATATATATACCTTGTTTTGTACTTTTCCTTAGTCTGTAATTACCCCTGAAGATGTGTATTACACGAAAGCGCTTGGGAACTTCGTGTTTTCTTCTTTCCTTGTGGTTATCAGCATATATATATATATATATATATATATATATATATATATATATATATATATATATATATATATATATATATACGACATATATATATATATATATATATATATATATATAAAAAATATATATATACAGTATATATATATATATATATATATATATATATATATATATATATATATACATATATATATATATATATATATATATATATATATATATATATATATAAGAGAGAGAGAGAGAGAGAAAGGGAACAATACATTTTATTAATTATTCTCATAACAGCAACATGAACATGAAAGAGCCTCTCTAATACAGCGAGAGATAGGAATGAGTATATGATAAACTTGTCACTAACCATCACCCAGGGTATTGTCCCTCGGCACTAACCGTCACACACGGTATTGTCCCTCGCCACTAACATTCACCCACGGTATTGTCCCACCATCACTAACCGTCACCCACGGGGTTGTCCCTCGTCACTAACCTTCACCCACGGTATTGTCCCTCGTCACTAACCTTCACCCTCGGTATTGTCCCTCGTCACTAACCTTTACCCACAGTATTTTCCCTCGTCACTAACCGTCACCTACGGTATTGTCCCTCGTCACTAACCTTCACCAACAATATTGTCCATCATCACTAACCGTCACCCACGGTATTATCCCTCGTCACTAACCGTCACCCACGATATTGGCCCTCGTCACTAACTGTCACCCACGGTATTGTCCCTCGTCACTAACCGTCACCCACGGTATTGTCCCTCGTCACTGACCGTCACCCTCGGTATTGCCCCTCGTCACTAACCTTCACACTCAGTATTGTACCTCGTCTTTAACCTACAACGTCAGTAGTGTCCCTCGTCACTAACCTTCATCTTCAGTTTTGTCCCTCGTCACTAACCTTTACCCTCAGTATTTTCCCTCGTCACTAACAGTCACCCATGGTATTGTCCCTCGTCACTAACCGTCACCCACGGTATTATCCCTCGTCACTAACCGTCACCCACGGTATTGTCCCTCGTCACTAACCTTCACCCACGGTATTGTCCCACGTTACTAACCTTTACCAACAGTATTGTCCCTCGTCACTAACCTTCTTCAAGGATATTGTCCCTCATCACTAACCCTCTCAGTATTGTCCCTCATCACTAACCTTCACACGCAGTATTGTTCCTCGTCACTAACTTTCACCAACGATATTGTCCCTCGTCACTAACTTCACCCACGGTATTGTCCCTCGGCACTAGCCTTCAATCCTTAGTATTGTACCTCATCACTAACCTTCACGTTTAGTATTGTCACTCGACACCAACCTTCACCTACAGTATTGTCCCTCGTCACAATCCTTCACCCTCAATATTGTCTCTCGACACTATCCTTCACTCTCAATATTCTCCCTCGTCACTAATCTTCACCTTCAGTATTGTTTCTCGTCACAAACCTTCAACCTGAGTATTGTCCCTCATCACAAACCTTCAACCTCAGTATTGTCCCTCGTCACTAACCATCACCCTCAGTATGTCCATCGTCACTAATCTTCACCTCAGTATTGTCCTCGCCACCACCTTCACCCTCAGTATTGTCCCTCGTCACTAACCTTCAACCTCAGTATTGTCCCTCGTCACTAACCTTCAACCTCAGTATTGTCCCTCGTCACTAACCTTCAACCTCTGTATTGTCCCTCGTCACCAACCTTCACCCTCAGTATTGTCCCTCGTCACTAGCTTTCACCCTCAGTATTGTCCCTCGTCACTAATCTTCACCTTCAGTATTGTCCTCGCCACTTCCCACAACCATCGGTATTGTCCCTCGTCACCAACCTTCACCCTCAGTATTGTCCCTCGTCACCAACCTTCACCCTCAGTATTTTCCCTCGTCAACAAACCTTCACCCTCAGTATTGTCCCTCATCACTAACCTTCACCCTCAGTATTGTCACTCGACGCTAACCTTCACCTTTTATATTGTCCCTCATCTCTAACCTTCACCCTCAGTATTGTCACTCGACACTATCCTTCACCCTCAGTATTGTCCCTCGCCACTAATCTTCACCCTCATTATTGCCCCTGGTCACAAACTTTCAGCCACAGTAGGCTACTGTCCCTCGTCACTCTCCTCTTTCCTCGATATTGTCCTCTGTCACTAACCATCACCCACAGTATTGTCCCTCGTCATAATCTTTACCCTAAGTATTGTCCCTCGTCACTAATCTTTAATCTCAGTTTTTTCCTCATCACTAATCTTGACCCTCAGTATTGTCCCTTGTCACTAACCATCACTCTTAGTATTGTCCCTCAGTACGAACCCTCACCTTCAGTATTGTCCCTCAACACGAACAGTCACCCTTGGTATTGTCCCTCGTCACTAACTCTTACTCAGAGAAATCCCCTCATCACTGACCTTCACCCCTCAGTATTGTCCCCCGTCACGAACCATCAACCTCAGTATTGACCCTCATTACTAACCTTAATGCTCAGTATTG
>CAUDMG010001533.1:0-67860 GCA_958450375.1 Homarus gammarus
GGCGGCAGGGGGGCGATAAGAATGAGTGGCGGCAATCGCCTTATGGGCGATTAACGGCGGCAGGGGGGCGATAAGAATGAGTGGCGCCAATCGCCTTACGGGCGATTAACGGCGGCAGGGGGGCGATAAGAATGAGTGGCGGCAATCGCCTTACGGGCGATTAACGGCGGCAGGGGGGCGATAAGAATGAGTGGCGGCAATCGCCTTACGGGCGATTAACGGCGGCAGGGGGGCGATAAGAATGAGTGGCGGCAATCGCCTTACGGGCGATTAACGGCGGCAGGGGGCGATAAGAATGAGTGGCGGCAATCGCCTTACGGGCGATTAACGGCGGCAGGGGGGCGATAAGAATGAGTGGCGGCAATCGCCTTACGGGCGATTAACGGCGGCAGGGGGCCGTAAGAACGAGTGGCGGCAATCGCCTTACGGGCGGTTAACGGCGGCAGAAGGGCCGTAAGAACGAGTGGCGGCAATCGCCTTACGGGCGATTAACGGCGGCAGGGGGGCGATAAGAATGAGTGGCGGCAATCGCCTTACGGGCGATTAACGGCGGCAGGGGGGCGATAAGAATGAGTGGCGGCAATCGCCTTATGGGCGATTAACGGCGGCAGGGTGGCGATAAGAATGAGTGGCGGCAATCGCCTTACGGGCTATTAACGGCGGCAGGAAGGCCGTATGAACGAGTGGCGGCAATCGCCTTACGGGCGATTAACCGCGGCAGGAAGGCCGTATGAACGAGTGGAGGCAATCGCCTTACGGGCGATTAACGGCGGCAGGGGGGAGATAAGAATGAGTGGTGGCAATCGCCTTACGGGCGATTAACGGCGGCAGGGGGGTGATAAGAATGAGTGGCGGCAATCGCCTTACGGGCGATTAACGGCGGCAGGGGGGCCGTAGCTGAACCTGTTATGAAACTCGAGGCTCCTATACAGTGTAGTGGTGAGTGTACAGTGTAGTAGGTTTAAATGAAGTGTTTGGCCCCTAGCTGAACCTGTTATGAAACTCGAGGCTCCTATACAGTGTAGTGGTGAGTGTACAGTGTAGTAGGTTTAAATGAAGTGTTTGGCCCCTAGCTGAACCTGTTATGAAACTCGAGGCTCCTATACAGTGTAGTGGTGAGTGTACAGTGTAGTAGGTTTAAATGAAGTGTTTGGCCCCTAGCTGAACCTGTTATGAAACTCGAGGCTCCTATACAGTGTAGTGGTGAGTGTACAGTGTAGTAGGTTTAAATGAAGTGTTTGGCCCCTAGCTGAACCTGTTATGAAACTCGAGGCTCCTATACAGTGTAGTGGTGAGTGTACAGTGTAGTAGGTTTAAATGAAGTGTTTGGCCCCTAGCTGAACCTGTTATGAAACTCGAGGCTCCTATACAGTGTAGTGGTGAGTGTACAGTGTAGTAGGTTTAAATGAAGTGTTTGGCCCCTAGCTGAACCTGTTATGAAACTCGAGGCTCCTATACAGTGTAGTGGTGAGTGTACAGTGTAGTAGGTTTAAATGAAGTGTTTGGCCCCTAGCTGAACCTGTTATGAAACTCGAGGCTCCTATACAGTGTAGTGGTGAGTGTACAGTGTAGTAGGTTTAAATGAAGTGTTTGGCCCCTAGCTGAACCTGTTATGAAACTCGAGGCTCCTATACAGTGTAGTGGTGAGTGTACAGTGTAGTAGGTTTAAATGAAGTGTTTGGCCCCTAGCTGAACCTGTTATGAAACTCGAGGCTCCTATACAGTGTAGTGGTGAGTGTACAGTGTAGTAGGTTTAAATGAAGTGTTTGGCCCCTAGCTGAACCTGTTATGAAACTCGAGGCTCCTATACAGTGTAGTGGTGAGTGTACAGTGTAGTAGGTTTAAATGAAGTGTTTGGCCCCTAGCTGAACCTGTTATGAAACTCGAGGCTCCTATACAGTGTAGTGGTGAGTGTACAGTGTAGTAGGTTTAAATGAAGTGTTTGGCCCCTAGCTGAACCTGTTATGAAACTCGAGGCTCCTATACAGTGTAGTGGTGAGTGTACAGTGTAGTAGGTTTAAATGAAGTGTTTGGCCCCTAGCTGAACCTGTTATGAAACTCGAGGCTCCTATACAGTGTAGTGGTGAGTGTACAGTGTAGTAGGTTTAAATGAAGTGTTTGGCCCCTAGCTGAACCTGTTATGAAACTCGAGGCTCCTATACAGTGTAGTGGTGAGTGTACAGTGTAGTAGGTTTAAATGAAGTGTTTGGCCCCTAGCTGAACCTGTTATGAAACTCGAGGCTCCTATACAGTGTAGTGGTGAGTGTACAGTGTAGTAGGTTTAAATGAAGTGTTTGGCCCCTAGCTGAACCTGTTATGAAACTCGAGGCTCCTATACAGTGTAGTGGTGAGTGTACAGTGTAGTAGGTTTAAATGAAGTGTTTGGCCCCTAGCTGAACCTGTTATGAAACTCGAGGCTCCTATACAGTGTAGTGGTGAGTGTACAGTGTAGTAGGTTTAAATGAAGTGTTTGGCCCCTAGCTGAACCTGTTATGAAACTCGAGGCTCCTATACAGTGTAGTGGTGAGTGTACAGTGTAGTAGGTTTAAATGAAGTGTTTGGCCCCTAGCTGAACCTGTTATGAAACTCGAGGCTCCTATACAGTGTAGTGGTGAGTGTACAGTGTAGTAGGTTTAAATGAAGTGTTTGGCCCCTAGCTGAACCTGTTATGAAACTCGAGGCTCCTATACAGTGTAGTGGTGAGTGTACAGTGTAGTAGGTTTAAATGAAGTGTTTGGCCCCTAGCTGAACCTGTTATGAAACTCGAGGCTCCTATACAGTGTAGTGGTGAGTGTACAGTGTAGTAGGTTTAAATGAAGTGTTTGGCCCCTAGCTGAACCTGTTATGAAACTCGAGGCTCCTATACAGTGTAGTGGTGAGTGTACAGTGTAGTAGGTTTAAATGAAGTGTTTGGCCCCTAGCTGAACCTGTTATGAAACTCGAGGCTCCTATACAGTGTAGTGGTGAGTGTACAGTGTAGTAGGTTTAAATGAAGTGTTTGGCCCCTAGCTGAACCTGTTATGAAACTCGAGGCTCCTATACAGTGTAGTGGTGAGTGTACAGTGTAGTAGGTTTAAATGAAGTGTTTGGCCCCTAGCTGAACCTGTTATGAAACTCGAGGCTCCTATACAGTGTAGTGGTGAGTGTACAGTGTAGTAGGTTTAAATGAAGTGTTTGGCCCCTAGCTGAACCTGTTATGAAACTCGAGGCTCCTATACAGTGTAGTGGTGAGTGTACAGTGTAGTAGGTTTAAATGAAGTGTTTGGCCCCTAGCTGAACCTGTTATGAAACTCGAGGCTCCTATA
The DNA here is from genome assembly GCA_958450375.1 of Homarus gammarus. Classification (NCBI taxonomy): domain Eukaryota; kingdom Metazoa; phylum Arthropoda; class Malacostraca; order Decapoda; family Nephropidae; genus Homarus; species Homarus gammarus. Next base: position 3,306 of record CAUDMG010001533.1, read on the forward strand.
CAGTGTAGTGGTGAGTGTACAGTGTAGTAGGTTTAAATGAAGTGTTTGGCCCCTAGCTGAACCTGTTATGAAACTCGAGGCTCCTATACAGTGTAGTGGTGAGTGTACAGTGTAGTAGGTTTAAATGAAGTGTTTGGCCCCTAGCTGAACCTGTTATGAAACTCGAGGCTCCTATACAGTGTAGTGGTGAGTGTACAGTGTAGTAGGTTTAAATGAAGTGTTTGGCCCCTAGCTGAACCTGTTATGAAACTCGAGGCTCCTATACAGTGTAGTGGTGAGTGTACAGTGTAGTAGGTTTAAATGAAGTGTTTGGCCCCTAGCTGAACCTGTTATGAAACTCGAGGCTCCTATACAGTGTAGTGGTGAGTGTACAGTGTAGTAGGTTTAAATGAAGTGTTTGGCCCCTAGCTGAACCTGTTATGAAACTCGAGGCTCCTATACAGTGTAGTGGTGAGTGTACAGTGTAGTAGGTTTAAATGAAGTGTTTGGCCCCTAGCTGAACCTGTTATGAAACTCGAGGCTCCTATACAGTGTAGTGGTGAGTGTACAGTGTAGTAGGTTTAAATGAAGTGTTTGGCCCCTAGCTGAACCTGTTATGAAACTCGAGGCTCCTATACAGTGTAGTGGTGAGTGTACAGTGTAGTAGGTTTAAATGAAGTGTTTGGCCCCTAGCTGAACCTGTTATGAAACTCGAGGCTCCTATACAGTGTAGTGGTGAGTGTACAGTGTAGTAGGTTTAAATGAAGTGTTTGGCCCCTAGCTGAACCTGTTATGAAACTCGAGGCTCCTATACAGTGTAGTGGTGAGTGTACAGTGTAGTAGGTTTAAATGAAGTGTTTGGCCCCTAGCTGAACCTGTTATGAAACTCGAGGCTCCTATACAGTGTAGTGGTGAGTGTACAGTGTAGTAGGTTTAAATGAAGTGTTTGGCCCCTAGCTGAACCTGTTATGAAACTCGAGGCTCCTATACAGTGTAGTGGTGAGTGTACAGTGTAGTAGGTTTAAATGAAGTGTTTGGCCCCTAGCTGAACCTGTTATGAAACTCGAGGCTCCTATACAGTGTAGTGGTGAGTGTACAGTGTAGTAGGTTTAAATGAAGTGTTTGGCCCCTAGCTGAACCTGTTATGAAACTCGAGGCTCCTATACAGTGTAGTGGTGAGTGTACAGTGTAGTAGGTTTAAATGAAGTGTTTGGCCCCTAGCTGAACCTGTTATGAAACTCGAGGCTCCTATACAGTGTAGTGGTGAGTGTACAGTGTAGTAGGTTTAAATGAAGTGTTTGGCCCCTAGCTGAACCTGTTATGAAACTCGAGGCTCCTATACAGTGTAGTGGTGAGTGTACAGTGTAGTAGGTTTAAATGAAGTGTTTGGCCCCTAGCTGAACCTGTTATGAAACTCGAGGCTCCTATACAGTGTAGTGGTGAGTGTACAGTGTAGTAGGTTTAAATGAAGTGTTTGGCCCCTAGCTGAACCTGTTATGAAACTCGAGGCTCCTATACAGTGTAGTGGTGAGTGTACAGTGTAGTAGGTTTAAATGAAGTGTTTGGCCCCTAGCTGAACCTGTTATGAAACTCGAGGCTCCTATACAGTGTAGTGGTGAGTGTACAGTGTAGTAGGTTTAAATGAAGTGTTTGGCCCCTAGCTGAACCTGTTATGAAACTCGAGGCTCCTATACAGTGTAGTGGTGAGTGTACAGTGTAGTAGGTTTAAATGAAGTGTTTGGCCCCTAGCTGAACCTGTTATGAAACTCGAGGCTCCTATACAGTGTAGTGGTGAGTGTACAGTGTAGTAGGTTTAAATGAAGTGTTTGGCCCCTAGCTGAACCTGTTATGAAACTCGAGGCTCCTATACAGTGTAGTGGTGAGTGTACAGTGTAGTAGGTTTAAATGAAGTGTTTGGCCCCTAGCTGAACCTGTTATGAAACTCGAGGCTCCTATACAGTGTAGTGGTGAGTGTACAGTGTAGTAGGTTTAAATGAAGTGTTTGGCCCCTAGCTGAACCTGTTATGAAACTCGAGGCTCCTATACAGTGTAGTGGTGAGTGTACAGTGTAGTAGGTTTAAATGAAGTGTTTGGCCCCTAGCTGAACCTGTTATGAAACTCGAGGCTCCTATACAGTGTAGTGGTGAGTGTACAGTGTAGTAGGTTTAAATGAAGTGTTTGGCCCCTAGCTGAACCTGTTATGAAACTCGAGGCTCCTATACAGTGTAGTGGTGAGTGTACAGTGTAGTAGGTTTAAATGAAGTGTTTGGCCCCTAGCTGAACCTGTTATGAAACTCGAGGCTCCTATACAGTGTAGTGGTGAGTGTACAGTGTAGTAGGTTTAAATGAAGTGTTTGGCCCCTAGCTGAACCTGTTATGAAACTCGAGGCTCCTATACAGTGTAGTGGTGAGTGTACAGTGTAGTAGGTTTAAATGAAGTGTTTGGCCCCTAGCTGAACCTGTTATGAAACTCGAGGCTCCTATACAGTGTAGTGGTGAGTGTACAGTGTAGTAGGTTTAAATGAAGTGTTTGGCCCCTAGCTGAACCTGTTATGAAACTCGAGGCTCCTATACAGTGTAGTGGTGAGTGTACAGTGTAGTAGGTTTAAATGAAGTGTTTGGCCCCTAGCTGAACCTGTTATGAAACTCGAGGCTCCTATACAGTGTAGTGGTGAGTGTACAGTGTAGTAGGTTTAAATGAAGTGTTTGGCCCCTAGCTGAACCTGTTATGAAACTCGAGGCTCCTATACAGTGTAGTGGTGAGTGTACAGTGTAGTAGGTTTAAATGAAGTGTTTGGCCCCTAGCTGAACCTGTTATGAAACTCGAGGCTCCTATACAGTGTAGTGGTGAGTGTACAGTGTAGTAGGTTTAAATGAAGTGTTTGGCCCCTAGCTGAACCTGTTATGAAACTCGAGGCTCCTATACAGTGTAGTGGTGAGTGTACAGTGTAGTAGGTTTAAATGAAGTGTTTGGCCCCTAGCTGAACCTGTTATGAAACTCGAGGCTCCTATACAGTGTAGTGGTGAGTGTACAGTGTAGTAGGTTTAAATGAAGTGTTTGGCCCCTAGCTGAACCTGTTATGAAACTCGAGGCTCCTATACAGTGTAGTGGTGAGTGTACAGTGTAGTAGGTTTAAATGAAGTGTTTGGCCCCTAGCTGAACCTGTTATGAAACTCGAGGCTCCTATACAGTGTAGTGGTGAGTGTACAGTGTAGTAGGTTTAAATGAAGTGTTTGGCCCCTAGCTGAACCTGTTATGAAACTCGAGGCTCCTATACAGTGTAGTGGTGAGTGTACAGTGTAGTAGGTTTAAATGAAGTGTTTGGCCCCTAGCTGAACCTGTTATGAAACTCGAGGCTCCTATACAGTGTAGTGGTGAGTGTACAGTGTAGTAGGTTTAAATGAAGTGTTTGGCCCCTAGCTGAACCTGTTATGAAACTCGAGGCTCCTATACAGTGTAGTGGTGAGTGTACAGTGTAGTAGGTTTAAATGAAGTGTTTGGCCCCTAGCTGAACCTGTTATGAAACTCGAGGCTCCTATACAGTGTAGTGGTGAGTGTACAGTGTAGTAGGTTTAAATGAAGTGTTTGGCCCCTAGCTGAACCTGTTATGAAACTCGAGGCTCCTATACAGTGTAGTGGTGAGTGTACAGTGTAGTAGGTTTAAATGAAGTGTTTGGCCCCTAGCTGAACCTGTTATGAAACTCGAGGCTCCTATACAGTGTAGTGGTGAGTGTACAGTGTAGTAGGTTTAAATGAAGTGTTTGGCCCCTAGCTGAACCTGTTATGAAACTCGAGGCTCCTATACAGTGTAGTGGTGAGTGTACAGTGTAGTAGGTTTAAATGAAGTGTTTGGCCCCTAGCTGAACCTGTTATGAAACTCGAGGCTCCTATACAGTGTAGTGGTGAGTGTACAGTGTAGTAGGTTTAAATGAAGTGTTTGGCCCCTAGCTGAACCTGTTATGAAACTCGAGGCTCCTATACAGTGTAGTGGTGAGTGTACAGTGTAGTAGGTTTAAATGAAGTGTTTGGCCCCTAGCTGAACCTGTTATGAAACTCGAGGCTCCTATACAGTGTAGTGGTGAGTGTACAGTGTAGTAGGTTTAAATGAAGTGTTTGGCCCCTAGCTGAACCTGTTATGAAACTCGAGGCTCCTATACAGTGTAGTGGTGAGTGTACAGTGTAGTAGGTTTAAATGAAGTGTTTGGCCCCTAGCTGAACCTGTTATGAAACTCGAGGCTCCTATACAGTGTAGTGGTGAGTGTACAGTGTAGTAGGTTTAAATGAAGTGTTTGGCCCCTAGCTGAACCTGTTATGAAACTCGAGGCTCCTATACAGTGTAGTGGTGAGTGTACAGTGTAGTAGGTTTAAATGAAGTGTTTGGCCCCTAGCTGAACCTGTTATGAAACTCGAGGCTCCTATACAGTGTAGTGGTGAGTGTACAGTGTAGTAGGTTTAAATGAAGTGTTTGGCCCCTAGCTGAACCTGTTATGAAACTCGAGGCTCCTATACAGTGTAGTGGTGAGTGTACAGTGTAGTAGGTTTAAATGAAGTGTTTGGCCCCTAGCTGAACCTGTTATGAAACTCGAGGCTCCTATACAGTGTAGTGGTGAGTGTACAGTGTAGTAGGTTTAAATGAAGTGTTTGGCCCCTAGCTGAACCTGTTATGAAACTCGAGGCTCCTATACAGTGTAGTGGTGAGTGTACAGTGTAGTAGGTTTAAATGAAGTGTTTGGCCCCTAGCTGAACCTGTTATGAAACTCGAGGCTCCTATACAGTGTAGTGGTGAGTGTACAGTGTAGTAGGTTTAAATGAAGTGTTTGGCCCCTAGCTGAACCTGTTATGAAACTCGAGGCTCCTATACAGTGTAGTGGTGAGTGTACAGTGTAGTAGGTTTAAATGAAGTGTTTGGCCCCTAGCTGAACCTGTTATGAAACTCGAGGCTCCTATACAGTGTAGTGGTGAGTGTACAGTGTAGTAGGTTTAAATGAAGTGTTTGGCCCCTAGCTGAACCTGTTATGAAACTCGAGGCTCCTATACAGTGTAGTGGTGAGTGTACAGTGTAGTAGGTTTAAATGAAGTGTTTGGCCCCTAGCTGAACCTGTTATGAAACTCGAGGCTCCTATACAGTGTAGTGGTGAGTGTACAGTGTAGTAGGTTTAAATGAAGTGTTTGGCCCCTAGCTGAACCTGTTATGAAACTCGAGGCTCCTATACAGTGTAGTGGTGAGTGTACAGTGTAGTAGGTTTAAATGAAGTGTTTGGCCCCTAGCTGAACCTGTTATGAAACTCGAGGCTCCTATACAGTGTAGTGGTGAGTGTACAGTGTAGTAGGTTTAAATGAAGTGTTTGGCCCCTAGCTGAACCTGTTATGAAACTCGAGGCTCCTATACAGTGTAGTGGTGAGTGTACAGTGTAGTAGGTTTAAATGAAGTGTTTGGCCCCTAGCTGAACCTGTTATGAAACTCGAGGCTCCTATACAGTGTAGTGGTGAGTGTACAGTGTAGTAGGTTTAAATGAAGTGTTTGGCCCCTAGCTGAACCTGTTATGAAACTCGAGGCTCCTATACAGTGTAGTGGTGAGTGTACAGTGTAGTAGGTTTAAATGAAGTGTTTGGCCCCTAGCTGAACCTGTTATGAAACTCGAGGCTCCTATACAGTGTAGTGGTGAGTGTACAGTGTAGTAGGTTTAAATGAAGTGTTTGGCCCCTAGCTGAACCTGTTATGAAACTCGAGGCTCCTATACAGTGTAGTGGTGAGTGTACAGTGTAGTAGGTTTAAATGAAGTGTTTGGCCCCTAGCTGAACCTGTTATGAAACTCGAGGCTCCTATACAGTGTAGTGGTGAGTGTACAGTGTAGTAGGTTTAAATGAAGTGTTTGGCCCCTAGCTGAACCTGTTATGAAACTCGAGGCTCCTATACAGTGTAGTGGTGAGTGTACAGTGTAGTAGGTTTAAATGAAGTGTTTGGCCCCTAGCTGAACCTGTTATGAAACTCGAGGCTCCTATACAGTGTAGTGGTGAGTGTACAGTGTAGTAGGTTTAAATGAAGTGTTTGGCCCCTAGCTGAACCTGTTATGAAACTCGAGGCTCCTATACAGTGTAGTGGTGAGTGTACAGTGTAGTAGGTTTAAATGAAGTGTTTGGCCCCTAGCTGAACCTGTTATGAAACTCGAGGCTCCTATACAGTGTAGTGGTGAGTGTACAGTGTAGTAGGTTTAAATGAAGTGTTTGGCCCCTAGCTGAACCTGTTATGAAACTCGAGGCTCCTATACAGTGTAGTGGTGAGTGTACAGTGTAGTAGGTTTAAATGAAGTGTTTGGCCCCTAGCTGAACCTGTTATGAAACTCGAGGCTCCTATACAGTGTAGTGGTGAGTGTACAGTGTAGTAGGTTTAAATGAAGTGTTTGGCCCCTAGCTGAACCTGTTATGAAACTCGAGGCTCCTATACAGTGTAGTGGTGAGTGTACAGTGTAGTAGGTTTAAATGAAGTGTTTGGCCCCTAGCTGAACCTGTTATGAAACTCGAGGCTCCTATACAGTGTAGTGGTGAGTGTACAGTGTAGTAGGTTTAAATGAAGTGTTTGGCCCCTAGCTGAACCTGTTATGAAACTCGAGGCTCCTATACAGTGTAGTGGTGAGTGTACAGTGTAGTAGGTTTAAATGAAGTGTTTGGCCCCTAGCTGAACCTGTTATGAAACTCGAGGCTCCTATACAGTGTAGTGGTGAGTGTACAGTGTAGTAGGTTTAAATGAAGTGTTTGGCCCCTAGCTGAACCTGTTATGAAACTCGAGGCTCCTATACAGTGTAGTGGTGAGTGTACAGTGTAGTAGGTTTAAATGAAGTGTTTGGCCCCTAGCTGAACCTGTTATGAAACTCGAGGCTCCTATACAGTGTAGTGGTGAGTGTACAGTGTAGTAGGTTTAAATGAAGTGTTTGGCCCCTAGCTGAACCTGTTATGAAACTCGAGGCTCCTATACAGTGTAGTGGTGAGTGTACAGTGTAGTAGGTTTAAATGAAGTGTTTGGCCCCTAGCTGAACCTGTTATGAAACTCGAGGCTCCTATACAGTGTAGTGGTGAGTGTACAGTGTAGTAGGTTTAAATGAAGTGTTTGGCCCCTAGCTGAACCTGTTATGAAACTCGAGGCTCCTATACAGTGTAGTGGTGAGTGTACAGTGTAGTAGGTTTAAATGAAGTGTTTGGCCCCTAGCTGAACCTGTTATGAAACTCGAGGCTCCTATACAGTGTAGTGGTGAGTGTACAGTGTAGTAGGTTTAAATGAAGTGTTTGGCCCCTAGCTGAACCTGTTATGAAACTCGAGGCTCCTATACAGTGTAGTGGTGAGTGTACAGTGTAGTAGGTTTAAATGAAGTGTTTGGCCCCTAGCTGAACCTGTTATGAAACTCGAGGCTCCTATACAGTGTAGTGGTGAGTGTACAGTGTAGTAGGTTTAAATGAAGTGTTTGGCCCCTAGCTGAACCTGTTATGAAACTCGAGGCTCCTATACAGTGTAGTGGTGAGTGTACAGTGTAGTAGGTTTAAATGAAGTGTTTGGCCCCTAGCTGAACCTGTTATGAAACTCGAGGCTCCTATACAGTGTAGTGGTGAGTGTACAGTGTAGTAGGTTTAAATGAAGTGTTTGGCCCCTAGCTGAACCTGTTATGAAACTCGAGGCTCCTATACAGTGTAGTGGTGAGTGTACAGTGTAGTAGGTTTAAATGAAGTGTTTGGCCCCTAGCTGAACCTGTTATGAAACTCGAGGCTCCTATACAGTGTAGTGGTGAGTGTACAGTGTAGTAGGTTTAAATGAAGTGTTTGGCCCCTAGCTGAACCTGTTATGAAACTCGAGGCTCCTATACAGTGTAGTGGTGAGTGTACAGTGTAGTAGGTTTAAATGAAGTGTTTGGCCCCTAGCTGAACCTGTTATGAAACTCGAGGCTCCTATACAGTGTAGTGGTGAGTGTACAGTGTAGTAGGTTTAAATGAAGTGTTTGGCCCCTAGCTGAACCTGTTATGAAACTCGAGGCTCCTATACAGTGTAGTGGTGAGTGTACAGTGTAGTAGGTTTAAATGAAGTGTTTGGCCCCTAGCTGAACCTGTTATGAAACTCGAGGCTCCTATACAGTGTAGTGGTGAGTGTACAGTGTAGTAGGTTTAAATGAAGTGTTTGGCCCCTAGCTGAACCTGTTATGAAACTCGAGGCTCCTATACAGTGTAGTGGTGAGTGTACAGTGTAGTAGGTTTAAATGAAGTGTTTGGCCCCTAGCTGAACCTGTTATGAAACTCGAGGCTCCTATACAGTGTAGTGGTGAGTGTACAGTGTAGTAGGTTTAAATGAAGTGTTTGGCCCCTAGCTGAACCTGTTATGAAACTCGAGGCTCCTATACAGTGTAGTGGTGAGTGTACAGTGTAGTAGGTTTAAATGAAGTGTTTGGCCCCTAGCTGAACCTGTTATGAAACTCGAGGCTCCTATACAGTGTAGTGGTGAGTGTACAGTGTAGTAGGTTTAAATGAAGTGTTTGGCCCCTAGCTGAACCTGTTATGAAACTCGAGGCTCCTATACAGTGTAGTGGTGAGTGTACAGTGTAGTAGGTTTAAATGAAGTGTTTGGCCCCTAGCTGAACCTGTTATGAAACTCGAGGCTCCTATACAGTGTAGTGGTGAGTGTACAGTGTAGTAGGTTTAAATGAAGTGTTTGGCCCCTAGCTGAACCTGTTATGAAACTCGAGGCTCCTATACAGTGTAGTGGTGAGTGTACAGTGTAGTAGGTTTAAATGAAGTGTTTGGCCCCTAGCTGAACCTGTTATGAAACTCGAGGCTCCTATACAGTGTAGTGGTGAGTGTACAGTGTAGTAGGTTTAAATGAAGTGTTTGGCCCCTAGCTGAACCTGTTATGAAACTCGAGGCTCCTATACAGTGTAGTGGTGAGTGTACAGTGTAGTAGGTTTAAATGAAGTGTTTGGCCCCTAGCTGAACCTGTTATGAAACTCGAGGCTCCTATACAGTGTAGTGGTGAGTGTACAGTGTAGTAGGTTTAAATGAAGTGTTTGGCCCCTAGCTGAACCTGTTATGAAACTCGAGGCTCCTATACAGTGTAGTGGTGAGTGTACAGTGTAGTAGGTTTAAATGAAGTGTTTGGCCCCTAGCTGAACCTGTTATGAAACTCGAGGCTCCTATACAGTGTAGTGGTGAGTGTACAGTGTAGTAGGTTTAAATGAAGTGTTTGGCCCCTAGCTGAACCTGTTATGAAACTCGAGGCTCCTATACAGTGTAGTGGTGAGTGTACAGTGTAGTAGGTTTAAATGAAGTGTTTGGCCCCTAGCTGAACCTGTTATGAAACTCGAGGCTCCTATACAGTGTAGTGGTGAGTGTACAGTGTAGTAGGTTTAAATGAAGTGTTTGGCCCCTAGCTGAACCTGTTATGAAACTCGAGGCTCCTATACAGTGTAGTGGTGAGTGTACAGTGTAGTAGGTTTAAATGAAGTGTTTGGCCCCTAGCTGAACCTGTTATGAAACTCGAGGCTCCTATACAGTGTAGTGGTGAGTGTACAGTGTAGTAGGTTTAAATGAAGTGTTTGGCCCCTAGCTGAACCTGTTATGAAACTCGAGGCTCCTATACAGTGTAGTGGTGAGTGTACAGTGTAGTAGGTTTAAATGAAGTGTTTGGCCCCTAGCTGAACCTGTTATGAAACTCGAGGCTCCTATACAGTGTAGTGGTGAGTGTACAGTGTAGTAGGTTTAAATGAAGTGTTTGGCCCCTAGCTGAACCTGTTATGAAACTCGAGGCTCCTATACAGTGTAGTGGTGAGTGTACAGTGTAGTAGGTTTAAATGAAGTGTTTGGCCCCTAGCTGAACCTGTTATGAAACTCGAGGCTCCTATACAGTGTAGTGGTGAGTGTACAGTGTAGTAGGTTTAAATGAAGTGTTTGGCCCCTAGCTGAACCTGTTATGAAACTCGAGGCTCCTATACAGTGTAGTGGTGAGTGTACAGTGTAGTAGGTTTAAATGAAGTGTTTGGCCCCTAGCTGAACCTGTTATGAAACTCGAGGCTCCTATACAGTGTAGTGGTGAGTGTACAGTGTAGTAGGTTTAAATGAAGTGTTTGGCCCCTAGCTGAACCTGTTATGAAACTCGAGGCTCCTATACAGTGTAGTGGTGAGTGTACAGTGTAGTAGGTTTAAATGAAGTGTTTGGCCCCTAGCTGAACCTGTTATGAAACTCGAGGCTCCTATACAGTGTAGTGGTGAGTGTACAGTGTAGTAGGTTTAAATGAAGTGTTTGGCCCCTAGCTGAACCTGTTATGAAACTCGAGGCTCCTATACAGTGTAGTGGTGAGTGTACAGTGTAGTAGGTTTAAATGAAGTGTTTGGCCCCTAGCTGAACCTGTTATGAAACTCGAGGCTCCTATACAGTGTAGTGGTGAGTGTACAGTGTAGTAGGTTTAAATGAAGTGTTTGGCCCCTAGCTGAACCTGTTATGAAACTCGAGGCTCCTATACAGTGTAGTGGTGAGTGTACAGTGTAGTAGGTTTAAATGAAGTGTTTGGCCCCTAGCTGAACCTGTTATGAAACTCGAGGCTCCTATACAGTGTAGTGGTGAGTGTACAGTGTAGTAGGTTTAAATGAAGTGTTTGGCCCCTAGCTGAACCTGTTATGAAACTCGAGGCTCCTATACAGTGTAGTGGTGAGTGTACAGTGTAGTAGGTTTAAATGAAGTGTTTGGCCCCTAGCTGAACCTGTTATGAAACTCGAGGCTCCTATACAGTGTAGTGGTGAGTGTACAGTGTAGTAGGTTTAAATGAAGTGTTTGGCCCCTAGCTGAACCTGTTATGAAACTCGAGGCTCCTATACAGTGTAGTGGTGAGTGTACAGTGTAGTAGGTTTAAATGAAGTGTTTGGCCCCTAGCTGAACCTGTTATGAAACTCGAGGCTCCTATACAGTGTAGTGGTGAGTGTACAGTGTAGTAGGTTTAAATGAAGTGTTTGGCCCCTAGCTGAACCTGTTATGAAACTCGAGGCTCCTATACAGTGTAGTGGTGAGTGTACAGTGTAGTAGGTTTAAATGAAGTGTTTGGCCCCTAGCTGAACCTGTTATGAAACTCGAGGCTCCTATACAGTGTAGTGGTGAGTGTACAGTGTAGTAGGTTTAAATGAAGTGTTTGGCCCCTAGCTGAACCTGTTATGAAACTCGAGGCTCCTATACAGTGTAGTGGTGAGTGTACAGTGTAGTAGGTTTAAATGAAGTGTTTGGCCCCTAGCTGAACCTGTTATGAAACTCGAGGCTCCTATACAGTGTAGTGGTGAGTGTACAGTGTAGTAGGTTTAAATGAAGTGTTTGGCCCCTAGCTGAACCTGTTATGAAACTCGAGGCTCCTATACAGTGTAGTGGTGAGTGTACAGTGTAGTAGGTTTAAATGAAGTGTTTGGCCCCTAGCTGAACCTGTTATGAAACTCGAGGCTCCTATACAGTGTAGTGGTGAGTGTACAGTGTAGTAGGTTTAAATGAAGTGTTTGGCCCCTAGCTGAACCTGTTATGAAACTCGAGGCTCCTATACAGTGTAGTGGTGAGTGTACAGTGTAGTAGGTTTAAATGAAGTGTTTGGCCCCTAGCTGAACCTGTTATGAAACTCGAGGCTCCTATACAGTGTAGTGGTGAGTGTACAGTGTAGTAGGTTTAAATGAAGTGTTTGGCCCCTAGCTGAACCTGTTATGAAACTCGAGGCTCCTATACAGTGTAGTGGTGAGTGTACAGTGTAGTAGGTTTAAATGAAGTGTTTGGCCCCTAGCTGAACCTGTTATGAAACTCGAGGCTCCTATACAGTGTAGTGGTGAGTGTACAGTGTAGTAGGTTTAAATGAAGTGTTTGGCCCCTAGCTGAACCTGTTATGAAACTCGAGGCTCCTATACAGTGTAGTGGTGAGTGTACAGTGTAGTAGGTTTAAATGAAGTGTTTGGCCCCTAGCTGAACCTGTTATGAAACTCGAGGCTCCTATACAGTGTAGTGGTGAGTGTACAGTGTAGTAGGTTTAAATGAAGTGTTTGGCCCCTAGCTGAACCTGTTATGAAACTCGAGGCTCCTATACAGTGTAGTGGTGAGTGTACAGTGTAGTAGGTTTAAATGAAGTGTTTGGCCCCTAGCTGAACCTGTTATGAAACTCGAGGCTCCTATACAGTGTAGTGGTGAGTGTACAGTGTAGTAGGTTTAAATGAAGTGTTTGGCCCCTAGCTGAACCTGTTATGAAACTCGAGGCTCCTATACAGTGTAGTGGTGAGTGTACAGTGTAGTAGGTTTAAATGAAGTGTTTGGCCCCTAGCTGAACCTGTTATGAAACTCGAGGCTCCTATACAGTGTAGTGGTGAGTGTACAGTGTAGTAGGTTTAAATGAAGTGTTTGGCCCCTAGCTGAACCTGTTATGAAACTCGAGGCTCCTATACAGTGTAGTGGTGAGTGTACAGTGTAGTAGGTTTAAATGAAGTGTTTGGCCCCTAGCTGAACCTGTTATGAAACTCGAGGCTCCTATACAGTGTAGTGGTGAGTGTACAGTGTAGTAGGTTTAAATGAAGTGTTTGGCCCCTAGCTGAACCTGTTATGAAACTCGAGGCTCCTATACAGTGTAGTGGTGAGTGTACAGTGTAGTAGGTTTAAATGAAGTGTTTGGCCCCTAGCTGAACCTGTTATGAAACTCGAGGCTCCTATACAGTGTAGTGGTGAGTGTACAGTGTAGTAGGTTTAAATGAAGTGTTTGGCCCCTAGCTGAACCTGTTATGAAACTCGAGGCTCCTATACAGTGTAGTGGTGAGTGTACAGTGTAGTAGGTTTAAATGAAGTGTTTGGCCCCTAGCTGAACCTGTTATGAAACTCGAGGCTCCTATACAGTGTAGTGGTGAGTGTACAGTGTAGTAGGTTTAAATGAAGTGTTTGGCCCCTAGCTGAACCTGTTATGAAACTCGAGGCTCCTATACAGTGTAGTGGTGAGTGTACAGTGTAGTAGGTTTAAATGAAGTGTTTGGCCCCTAGCTGAACCTGTTATGAAACTCGAGGCTCCTATACAGTGTAGTGGTGAGTGTACAGTGTAGTAGGTTTAAATGAAGTGTTTGGCCCCTAGCTGAACCTGTTATGAAACTCGAGGCTCCTATACAGTGTAGTGGTGAGTGTACAGTGTAGTAGGTTTAAATGAAGTGTTTGGCCCCTAGCTGAACCTGTTATGAAACTCGAGGCTCCTATACAGTGTAGTGGTGAGTGTACAGTGTAGTAGGTTTAAATGAAGTGTTTGGCCCCTAGCTGAACCTGTTATGAAACTCGAGGCTCCTATACAGTGTAGTGGTGAGTGTACAGTGTAGTAGGTTTAAATGAAGTGTTTGGCCCCTAGCTGAACCTGTTATGAAACTCGAGGCTCCTATACAGTGTAGTGGTGAGTGTACAGTGTAGTAGGTTTAAATGAAGTGTTTGGCCCCTAGCTGAACCTGTTATGAAACTCGAGGCTCCTATACAGTGTAGTGGTGAGTGTACAGTGTAGTAGGTTTAAATGAAGTGTTTGGCCCCTAGCTGAACCTGTTATGAAACTCGAGGCTCCTATACAGTGTAGTGGTGAGTGTACAGTGTAGTAGGTTTAAATGAAGTGTTTGGCCCCTAGCTGAACCTGTTATGAAACTCGAGGCTCCTATACAGTGTAGTGGTGAGTGTACAGTGTAGTAGGTTTAAATGAAGTGTTTGGCCCCTAGCTGAACCTGTTATGAAACTCGAGGCTCCTATACAGTGTAGTGGTGAGTGTACAGTGTAGTAGGTTTAAATGAAGTGTTTGGCCCCTAGCTGAACCTGTTATGAAACTCGAGGCTCCTATACAGTGTAGTGGTGAGTGTACAGTGTAGTAGGTTTAAATGAAGTGTTTGGCCCCTAGCTGAACCTGTTATGAAACTCGAGGCTCCTATACAGTGTAGTGGTGAGTGTACAGTGTAGTAGGTTTAAATGAAGTGTTTGGCCCCTAGCTGAACCTGTTATGAAACTCGAGGCTCCTATACAGTGTAGTGGTGAGTGTACAGTGTAGTAGGTTTAAATGAAGTGTTTGGCCCCTAGCTGAACCTGTTATGAAACTCGAGGCTCCTATACAGTGTAGTGGTGAGTGTACAGTGTAGTAGGTTTAAATGAAGTGTTTGGCCCCTAGCTGAACCTGTTATGAAACTCGAGGCTCCTATACAGTGTAGTGGTGAGTGTACAGTGTAGTAGGTTTAAATGAAGTGTTTGGCCCCTAGCTGAACCTGTTATGAAACTCGAGGCTCCTATACAGTGTAGTGGTGAGTGTACAGTGTAGTAGGTTTAAATGAAGTGTTTGGCCCCTAGCTGAACCTGTTATGAAACTCGAGGCTCCTATACAGTGTAGTGGTGAGTGTACAGTGTAGTAGGTTTAAATGAAGTGTTTGGCCCCTAGCTGAACCTGTTATGAAACTCGAGGCTCCTATACAGTGTAGTGGTGAGTGTACAGTGTAGTAGGTTTAAATGAAGTGTTTGGCCCCTAGCTGAACCTGTTATGAAACTCGAGGCTCCTATACAGTGTAGTGGTGAGTGTACAGTGTAGTAGGTTTAAATGAAGTGTTTGGCCCCTAGCTGAACCTGTTATGAAACTCGAGGCTCCTATACAGTGTAGTGGTGAGTGTACAGTGTAGTAGGTTTAAATGAAGTGTTTGGCCCCTAGCTGAACCTGTTATGAAACTCGAGGCTCCTATACAGTGTAGTGGTGAGTGTACAGTGTAGTAGGTTTAAATGAAGTGTTTGGCCCCTAGCTGAACCTGTTATGAAACTCGAGGCTCCTATACAGTGTAGTGGTGAGTGTACAGTGTAGTAGGTTTAAATGAAGTGTTTGGCCCCTAGCTGAACCTGTTATGAAACTCGAGGCTCCTATACAGTGTAGTGGTGAGTGTACAGTGTAGTAGGTTTAAATGAAGTGTTTGGCCCCTAGCTGAACCTGTTATGAAACTCGAGGCTCCTATACAGTGTAGTGGTGAGTGTACAGTGTAGTAGGTTTAAATGAAGTGTTTGGCCCCTAGCTGAACCTGTTATGAAACTCGAGGCTCCTATACAGTGTAGTGGTGAGTGTACAGTGTAGTAGGTTTAAATGAAGTGTTTGGCCCCTAGCTGAACCTGTTATGAAACTCGAGGCTCCTATACAGTGTAGTGGTGAGTGTACAGTGTAGTAGGTTTAAATGAAGTGTTTGGCCCCTAGCTGAACCTGTTATGAAACTCGAGGCTCCTATACAGTGTAGTGGTGAGTGTACAGTGTAGTAGGTTTAAATGAAGTGTTTGGCCCCTAGCTGAACCTGTTATGAAACTCGAGGCTCCTATACAGTGTAGTGGTGAGTGTACAGTGTAGTAGGTTTAAATGAAGTGTTTGGCCCCTAGCTGAACCTGTTATGAAACTCGAGGCTCCTATACAGTGTAGTGGTGAGTGTACAGTGTAGTAGGTTTAAATGAAGTGTTTGGCCCCTAGCTGAACCTGTTATGAAACTCGAGGCTCCTATACAGTGTAGTGGTGAGTGTACAGTGTAGTAGGTTTAAATGAAGTGTTTGGCCCCTAGCTGAACCTGTTATGAAACTCGAGGCTCCTATACAGTGTAGTGGTGAGTGTACAGTGTAGTAGGTTTAAATGAAGTGTTTGGCCCCTAGCTGAACCTGTTATGAAACTCGAGGCTCCTATACAGTGTAGTGGTGAGTGTACAGTGTAGTAGGTTTAAATGAAGTGTTTGGCCCCTAGCTGAACCTGTTATGAAACTCGAGGCTCCTATACAGTGTAGTGGTGAGTGTACAGTGTAGTAGGTTTAAATGAAGTGTTTGGCCCCTAGCTGAACCTGTTATGAAACTCGAGGCTCCTATACAGTGTAGTGGTGAGTGTACAGTGTAGTAGGTTTAAATGAAGTGTTTGGCCCCTAGCTGAACCTGTTATGAAACTCGAGGCTCCTATACAGTGTAGTGGTGAGTGTACAGTGTAGTAGGTTTAAATGAAGTGTTTGGCCCCTAGCTGAACCTGTTATGAAACTCGAGGCTCCTATACAGTGTAGTGGTGAGTGTACAGTGTAGTAGGTTTAAATGAAGTGTTTGGCCCCTAGCTGAACCTGTTATGAAACTCGAGGCTCCTATACAGTGTAGTGGTGAGTGTACAGTGTAGTAGGTTTAAATGAAGTGTTTGGCCCCTAGCTGAACCTGTTATGAAACTCGAGGCTCCTATACAGTGTAGTGGTGAGTGTACAGTGTAGTAGGTTTAAATGAAGTGTTTGGCCCCTAGCTGAACCTGTTATGAAACTCGAGGCTCCTATACAGTGTAGTGGTGAGTGTACAGTGTAGTAGGTTTAAATGAAGTGTTTGGCCCCTAGCTGAACCTGTTATGAAACTCGAGGCTCCTATACAGTGTAGTGGTGAGTGTACAGTGTAGTAGGTTTAAATGAAGTGTTTGGCCCCTAGCTGAACCTGTTATGAAACTCGAGGCTCCTATACAGTGTAGTGGTGAGTGTACAGTGTAGTAGGTTTAAATGAAGTGTTTGGCCCCTAGCTGAACCTGTTATGAAACTCGAGGCTCCTATACAGTGTAGTGGTGAGTGTACAGTGTAGTAGGTTTAAATGAAGTGTTTGGCCCCTAGCTGAACCTGTTATGAAACTCGAGGCTCCTATACAGTGTAGTGGTGAGTGTACAGTGTAGTAGGTTTAAATGAAGTGTTTGGCCCCTAGCTGAACCTGTTATGAAACTCGAGGCTCCTATACAGTGTAGTGGTGAGTGTACAGTGTAGTAGGTTTAAATGAAGTGTTTGGCCCCTAGCTGAACCTGTTATGAAACTCGAGGCTCCTATACAGTGTAGTGGTGAGTGTACAGTGTAGTAGGTTTAAATGAAGTGTTTGGCCCCTAGCTGAACCTGTTATGAAACTCGAGGCTCCTATACAGTGTAGTGGTGAGTGTACAGTGTAGTAGGTTTAAATGAAGTGTTTGGCCCCTAGCTGAACCTGTTATGAAACTCGAGGCTCCTATACAGTGTAGTGGTGAGTGTACAGTGTAGTAGGTTTAAATGAAGTGTTTGGCCCCTAGCTGAACCTGTTATGAAACTCGAGGCTCCTATACAGTGTAGTGGTGAGTGTACAGTGTAGTAGGTTTAAATGAAGTGTTTGGCCCCTAGCTGAACCTGTTATGAAACTCGAGGCTCCTATACAGTGTAGTGGTGAGTGTACAGTGTAGTAGGTTTAAATGAAGTGTTTGGCCCCTAGCTGAACCTGTTATGAAACTCGAGGCTCCTATACAGTGTAGTGGTGAGTGTACAGTGTAGTAGGTTTAAATGAAGTGTTTGGCCCCTAGCTGAACCTGTTATGAAACTCGAGGCTCCTATACAGTGTAGTGGTGAGTGTACAGTGTAGTAGGTTTAAATGAAGTGTTTGGCCCCTAGCTGAACCTGTTATGAAACTCGAGGCTCCTATACAGTGTAGTGGTGAGTGTACAGTGTAGTAGGTTTAAATGAAGTGTTTGGCCCTAGCTGAACCTGTTATGAAACTCGAGGCTCCTATACAGTGTAGTGGTGAGTGTACAGTGTAGTAGGTTTAAATGAAGTGTTTGGCCCCTAGCTGAACCTGTTATGAAACTCGAGGCTCCTATACAGTGTAGTGGTGAGTGTACAGTGTAGTAGGTTTAAATGAAGTGTTTGGCCCCTAGCTGAACCTGTTATGAAACTCGAGGCTCCTATACAGTGTAGTGGTGAGTGTACAGTGTAGTAGGTTTAAATGAAGTGTTTGGCCCCTAGCTGAACCTGTTATGAAACTCGAGGCTCCTATACAGTGTAGTGGTGAGTGTACAGTGTAGTAGGTTTAAATGAAGTGTTTGGCCCCTAGCTGAACCTGTTATGAAACTCGAGGCTCCTATACAGTGTAGTGGTGAGTGTACAGTGTAGTAGGTTTAAATGAAGTGTTTGGCCCCTAGCTGAACCTGTTATGAAACTCGAGGCTCCTATACAGTGTAGTGGTGAGTGTACAGTGTAGTAGGTTTAAATGAAGTGTTTGGCCCCTAGCTGAACCTGTTATGAAACTCGAGGCTCCTATACAGTGTAGTGGTGAGTGTACAGTGTAGTAGGTTTAAATGAAGTGTTTGGCCCCTAGCTGAACCTGTTATGAAACTCGAGGCTCCTATACAGTGTAGTGGTGAGTGTACAGTGTAGTAGGTTTAAATGAAGTGTTTGGCCCCTAGCTGAACCTGTTATGAAACTCGAGGCTCCTATACAGTGTAGTGGTGAGTGTACAGTGTAGTAGGTTTAAATGAAGTGTTTGGCCCCTAGCTGAACCTGTTATGAAACTCGAGGCTCCTATACAGTGTAGTGGTGAGTGTACAGTGTAGTAGGTTTAAATGAAGTGTTTGGCCCCTAGCTGAACCTGTTATGAAACTCGAGGCTCCTATACAGTGTAGTGGTGAGTGTACAGTGTAGTAGGTTTAAATGAAGTGTTTGGCCCCTAGCTGAACCTGTTATGAAACTCGAGGCTCCTATACAGTGTAGTGGTGAGTGTACAGTGTAGTAGGTTTAAATGAAGTGTTTGGCCCCTAGCTGAACCTGTTATGAAACTCGAGGCTCCTATACAGTGTAGTGGTGAGTGTACAGTGTAGTAGGTTTAAATGAAGTGTTTGGCCCCTAGCTGAACCTGTTATGAAACTCGAGGCTCCTATACAGTGTAGTGGTGAGTGTACAGTGTAGTAGGTTTAAATGAAGTGTTTGGCCCCTAGCTGAACCTGTTATGAAACTCGAGGCTCCTATACAGTGTAGTGGTGAGTGTACAGTGTAGTAGGTTTAAATGAAGTGTTTGGCCCCTAGCTGAACCTGTTATGAAACTCGAGGCTCCTATACAGTGTAGTGGTGAGTGTACAGTGTAGTAGGTTTAAATGAAGTGTTTGGCCCCTAGCTGAACCTGTTATGAAACTCGAGGCTCCTATACAGTGTAGTGGTGAGTGTACAGTGTAGTAAGTGTAGGATGTGCACATGAGGTGTAGGATGTGTACATGGGGTGTAGGAGGTGTACATGAGGTGTAGCTAGTGTACAATAGGTTTAGGAAGTGTTAATCCACATGAAATTCAACAAATCCAGACTAAATCCACTTATGTTTACTCTTACACGAACGCCTACCTAAAAAAAAAACGATAATAAATCCGGATTCTATTCACGAACAGGAGAGGCAGAGTTTATAGAGCTGATGCCTCGTATATCACAGGAGCATTACGGGTGGTTCGTCACGTCGACACAAGCCAATGCTACTATCGTGTCTGTTGATGCTACTGCTGCTCTGGTGAGTGTGTGTGTGTGTGTGTGTGGGGTGGAGGGAGGGTGTGGGAAAGGGGTGTGTTTGTGTGTGTGTGTGGGGTGTGTGTGTGTGGGGTGGAGGGAGGGTGTGGGAAAGGGGTGTGTTTGTGTGTGTGTGTGGGGTGTGTGTGTGTGGGGTGGAGGGAGGGTGTGGGAAAGGGGTGTGTTTGTGTGTGTGTGTGGGGTGTGTGTGTGGGGTGGGAGGTGTGGGAGGGGTGTGTTGTGGGGGGGGTGTGGGGGGGGGAACAGTGGGGGGGAACAGGGGTGTGTTTGTGGGGGAGAGGGAGGGTGTGGGGGGGTGGGCAGGGGTGTGTTTGTGGGGGAGGGGGAGGGGGTGGGGGGGTGGGCAGGGGTGTGTTTGTGGGGGAGAGGGAGGGTGTGGGGGGTGGGCAGGGGTGTTTTTGTGGGGGAGAGGGAGGGGGAGGGTGTGGTGTGTGTGTGTGTGTGTGTGTGTGTTTTTTTGTCTTTGTCACTAACTTAACCCACCCACAGTTCATCTAACCCACCTTACCCACCTGGAACAGCCCACCTAACCCACCTACACCCTCAAAATAGAACCACCATTAAGTCTAACCCACTTAATCTCAACCCTACCTTAAAATTCACCTAATCCACTACCACCGAACCCACTTTACCCACCTGGAAGAACCCACCTAACCCACCTACACCCCTGTACAGGCCGTGAGCGGTGTGGTGACCTTCCTAAGTGCCAAGGACATCACGGGCGTAAACAACATCCAAGTTATGGCTACACCCGAGTTCGCCCAACCAGTAATTAACCGTGTTTGTCCTTTTTTTTACCTTTTAACTATTTTTGGCCTTTTTTTTTTTTACCTTTTTGGCCTTTTTTGACTGTTTGGACTTATGGGAACTTTTGTGAATATTTTAAAGTGAGTTTGAGTAATATTAGAACTTTCCCAACTATCTATCTATCTATCTATCTATATAACCACCAACCCAAAACAGCTCTTTGCCGAGGGACGAACGGGGTACTACGGCCAGCCAATCGGATTAATCGTTGCAACCACCACCGAAATTGCCCAATCAGCAGCTAGCTTAGTAGTGGTGACCTACGATGACCCCAAACCACCTGTGTTGACCATAGATGAAGCACTCAAGAAGCCTCTACCACCGGGACAGTTTGACCCCTTTGTAGAGGGTGATGTTGATGGTGAGAGAGAGTGAGAGAGAGAGAGCCTTCTGGTAGTCATTTAAAGGCACCAATCATAGACCATCCTTATCAAAACAATATACATTAACCAATCACATCACTCCATATCCATGACGTAAAATCTCTCAACCAATCATATAACTCCTAATCCATGACCTCACATCTCATAACCAATCACATCACTCCATATCCATGACGTCAAATCTCAGACCCAATCATATAGCTCCAAATCCATGACCTCACTTCTTATAACCAATCACATCACTCCATATCCATGACGTCAAATCTAATAACCAATCACATCACTCCATATCCATGACGTCAAATCTCACAACCAATCATATAACTCCAAATCCATGACCTCACTTCTCGTAACCAATCACATCACTCCAAATCCATGACGTCACATAAAATAACCAATCACGTGTCTTCCTCAGCTGGATTCGCGGCATCTACGCATATCATTGAGGGAGAATTACGTCACGGTGGACAATATCACTTCCACTTAGAGAACCAGGTGAGTATGGCGTATATTTATGACGTATTAATGACGTCACATCAATAAACACACATAGGGTATAACCTCTCTTTAACGAACACCTTTCTAAAGGGTACAGTCCTTTATATGGAGGTTTTTACATCTACTGGACCCCGATATAGTAACAGGTTGACAGTATGACGACAGATAGACAAAAAATACGTCAGATAGACAAAAAATACGTCAGGTAGACCAAAAATACGTCAGGTAGACCAAAAATACGTCAGATAGACCAAAAATACGTCAGATAGACCAAAAATACGTCAGGTAGACCAAAAATACGTCAGATAGACCAAAAATACGTCAGATAGACCAAAAATACGTCAGGTAGACCAAAAATTACGTCAGGTAGACCAAAAATACGTCAGGTAGACCAAAAATACGTCAGGTAGACCAAAAATACGTCAGGTAGACCAAAATACGTCAGGTAGACCAAAAATACGTCAGGTAGACCAAAAATACGTCAGGTAGACCAAAAATTACGTCAGGTAGACCAAAAATACGTCATGTAGACCAAAAATACGTCAGGTAGACCAAAAATACGTCAGGTAGACCAAAAATACGTCAGGTAGACCAAAAATACGTCAGATAGACCAAATTAAGACAAATGTGAATTCATTAAATAAAATTACAATTAAGAGGCCAAAACCAAACCTTAATTTAACATTATATTAACACCATTTATTTAACATTACAGGTGACGTTAGCCATACCCACGGAAGATGGCTTAGACGTTCATGCTGGTAGCCAATGGATAGCTGGTACTCAGATGGCTATTGGCCAGGTGCTTGGGATATCAGATAACAGGTGGGTAATAGTAGTAGTAATAGTAGTAGTAGTAGTAGTAGTAGTAGTAGTTGTAATAAAATAATAATAATAATAATAATAACAGCAAACCCCATCAACCTAATCAACCTAATCCCTAATCCACAGCGTCAACGTAACAGTGAAGCGGATTGGTGGTGGATTCGGTGCCAAGATTGACCAATGTAACATCATCTCTACAGCTGCTGCCTTAGCTGCTACCACAATTCGAAAACCAGTTAAGATTGTGGTTGATTTAGATACCAATATGACAATATATGGTGGTAGGGATCCATTCTACTCCACTTATAAGGTAGGTGATGGTGGTAGTAGTAGTAGTAGTAGTAGTAGTAGTAGTAGTAGTAGTAGTAGTAGTAGTAGTTGTAGTTGTAGTAGGGTAAATAAATGGTGGCGAAGGTGTGGCTATTGGGGGAGGCTGGAGGCCACGTTTAAAAAAAAAAAAAAAAAAAAAAAAAAAAAGTAGTAGTAGTAGTAGTAGTAGTAGTAGTAGTAGTAGTTGTTGTCGTAATAAAATAATAATAATAATAACATGAGATCAAAACAAACCCTCCCTCACCTCTCCTCCTTCTCCAGGTAGGCGTAGACGACCAGGGCCTCCTACAAGCAGTTCAGGCAACCATAACAAGCGATTCTGGTTACACTGGCACTGACCCTAACTGCCCATTAGCCCCGGATTGCGTACCATCTTGTTACGCTTGTCCCAACTTTCTCGTGACGCCGCAGTTTGTTTTGACGAATACGTCGTGTAATACCTACTGTAGGACCCCAGGTGAGTGGATGGATAGATGGATAGAGAGATAGATAGATAGAACCTAACCTAACCTAACCTAACCTAACCTAACCTAACCTAACCTAACCTATATTTCAACAATACTAAAATAGATCTGAGGCAAAAATATGTAAATAGATGAATTAATTTTTAAGATGAAAAAAAAACAATAACAAACTCTCTCTCTCTCTCTCTCTCTCTCTCTCTCTCTCTCTCTCTCTCTCTCTCTCTCACCCCCCCCCCCACAGGAACCTTCGAGGGGGTGACTCTGATGGAAGAGATCTTAGACCACGTAGCAGCAACACTGAATATCGACCCTATTGACATACGAAGGAGGAACCTCATGCCTGATGGGTCAACAATGAGAGTTAGCCATTGTTTACTAAGGGCAAGTGCTCGTTTAGCTGGGAAAGGTAAGTGGGATAGGTGTGGGATAGTGTGGGATAGTGTGGGATAGTTTAGTAGGGTATTAATACCTGCAAACACTACTCTAACCAAAATACAACGTAATCTAACCAAACAGAAGCCTTAGCAGCACTGAAGGCACCCCTGACCCTAACAGTGCCAAAGAACTTCATCTCAGATATGATTGACCAATTAATGACCTCAGCTGACGTCGACGCGCGTAAACAAGCAGTTGCTGAGTTCAACCAGGTAAGGTCACCACCAATTAAGGCACTATTTGACCCAATTTGACCCTATTTATGGCTATTTAAACCTCATTACAATCATTATAAACCAATTTAGACTATTTTAGACCATTTAGACGATATTAACCCCATTTTTCACCATTTAACCCATTTCCCACCATTTTAACCCATTTCCCACCATTTTAACCCATTTCCCCCATTTTAACCCATTTCCCCCCATTTTAACCCATTTCCCACCATTTTAACCCATTTCCCACCATTTTAAACCCATTTCCCACCAGTTTAACCCATTTCCCGCCATTTTAACCCATTTCCTTCTATTTTCACCCATTTCCCGCCATTTTAACCCATTTCCTTCTATTTTCACCCTTACTTCAGGCTAACAGATGGAAGAAAAGGGGCATTGCTCTGATGTCCATGAGCTGGCCCCATTCAATGGATCTATGTTATCCATTCAATGTCCTCGTGTCCATAAATGCCCGTGATGGCTCCGTGGCCGTGTCTCATGGGGGTACTGAGATGGGACAAGGCATCAATACCAAGGTAGGACATTAGGGAGGGTGTCCTTCATACTCGTAGGATATGTTAACTAAGGTAGGACATTGGGGGGGGGGGGTGTCCTTAATACTCGTAGGATATTTAAACTAAGGTAGGACATTGTTAGATGGATTAGGACATCAAGACTAGACGGTTAGGATATCAATACTGAAGATTAGGACATTGTATTGGGTGATGGAGTCCTTAAACAACCGTAGGACATTAGGACATGGGGTAGGATCATTGAACATGGGATGATGATGTCCTAAATGGCCGTAGGATATCCAAACTTGAGTTAGGATACTAATAGTTAAGTTAGGACATTAATATTGAAGAATAGGACATTAGGGTATTGACTGATGTCCTAAACTAACCGTAGGATATGAAAACTGACATACATTCATAGGATAAACCTCACAGCTGGTTCTATAACACGTTAAGAACACGTCTCACAGCTGGTTCTAAAACACGTTAAGAACACGTCTCACAGCTGGTTCTATAACACGTTAAGAACACGTCTCACAGCTGGTTCTATAACACGTTAAGAACACGTCTCACAGCTGGTTCTAAAACACGTTAAGAACACGTCTCACAGCTGGTTCTATAACACGTTAAGAACACGTCTCACAGCTGATTCTATAACACGTTAAGAACACGTCTCACAATTGGTTCTATAACACGTTAAGAACACGTCTCACAGCTGGTTCTAAAACACGTTAAGAACACGTCTCACAGCTGGTTCTAAAACACGTTAGGAACACGTCTCACAGCTGGTTCTAAAACACGTTAAGAACACGTCTCACAGCTGGTTCTAAAACACGTTAAGAACACGTCTCACAGCTGGTGCTAAAACAAACATTAGTGCCACAGCTGGTTCTAAAACACTTTAAGAACACGTCTCACAGCTGGTGCTAAAACAAACATTAGTGCCACAGCTGGTTCTAAAACACTTTAAGAACACGTCTCACAGCTGGTGCTAAAACAAACATTAGTGCCACAGCTGGTTCTAAAACACTTTAAGAACACGTCTCACAGCTGGTGCTAAAACAAACATTAGTGCCACAGCTGGTTCTAAAACACTTTAAGAACACGTCTCACAGCTGGTGCTAAAACAAACATTAGTGCCACAGCTGGTTCTAAAACACTTTAAGAACACGTCTCACAGCTGGTGCTAAAACAAACATTAGTGCCACAGCTGGTTCTAAAACACTTTAAGAACACGTCTCACAGCTGGTGCTAAAACAAACATTAGTGCCACAGCTGGTTCTAAAACACTTTAAGAACACGTCTCACAGCTGGTGCTAAAACAAACATTAGTGCCACAGCTGGTTCTAAAACACTTTAAGAACACGTCTCACAGCTGGTGCTAAAACAAACATTAGTGCCACAGCTGGTTCTAAAACACGTTAGGAACACGTCTCACAGCTGGTGCTAAAACAAACATTAGTGCCACAGCTGGTTCTAAAACACTTTAAGAACACGTCTCACAGCTGGTGCTAAAACAAACATTAGTGCCACAGCTGGTTCTAAAACACTTTAAGAACACGTCTCACAGCTGGTGCTAAAACAAACATTAGTGCCACAGCTGGTTCTAAAACACTTTAAGAACACGTCTCACAGCTGGTGCTAAAACAAACATTAGTGCCACAGCTGGTTCTAAAACACTTTAAGAACACGTCTCACAGCTGGTGCTAAAACAAACATTAGTGCCACAGCTGGTTCTAAAACACTTTAAGAACACGTCTCACAGCTGGTGCTAAAACAAACATTAGTGCCACAGCTGGTTCTAAAACACTTTAAGAACACGTCTCACAGCTGGTGCTAAAACAAACATTAGTGCCACAGCTGGTTCTAAAACACTTTAAGAACACGTCTCACAGCTGGTGCTAAAACAAACATTAGTGCCACAGCTGGTTCTAAAACACGTTAGGAACACGTCTCACAGCTGGTATTTTCTCCCCTCACAGGTGGCACAGGTGGCGGCGTACCAGCTGAAGGCCGACATGGATGTAGTGACCATTAGGCCAACAAACACCCACGTCAATGCCAATTCTTCCTGCACCTGTGGGTCCAAAGGGTCAGATGTTGCTTCCTATGTGAGTATTGTGTGTGTGTGTGTGTGTGTGTGTGTGTGTCTGTGTGTGTGTGTTTATTAAGATATATTTGTGACCTTTAAAAACAGTCCTAAAACCTTTCTAACACTATCTAACACCCTCTGACACCATCTAACACCATCTAACACCATTACAGAGTGTCAGTGAGGCCTGTAAGATCATACGAGCTCGTCTGGATGAAGTGGAAGCATCAGTAGGGAAGAAATTACCCTGGAAGGAGCTAATTCTCACAGCTTGGAACATGGGGGTGAATCTGTCTGAGAAATATGAGTAAGTTGGTGGATAGGTGGGTGGATAGGTGGGTGGATAGGTAGGTGGATAGGTGGGTGGATAGGTGGGTGGATAGGTGGGTGGATAGGTGGGTGGATAGGTGAATAGATGGGTGGATAGATAGATAGAGAAACAAACACCCCCTTAAAGAATTAAATACCTTCCTCCCCTTTAAATAACTCTTATTATGCCACGCCCAATAGAAAGGAGGGGGTATATAGCAATCTCTGACGGCTGTACTGGTGTCTGTCTGTACAGGAATGGCCCAGGGGAGGTCAAGAGCTATGCTGTGTTTGGTGTCGCTTGTTCAGAAGTCGAACTGGATGTATTAACGGGGCAGTATCTTGTAAGTACCTTTGTAAATAGTATATTGTGGTAGGTACCTTTGTAAATAGTATATTGTGGTGCGTTTGTAAGTAGGCTGTAACTGTGGTACCTTTGTAAACGAAAATAATTGATGGCACCTTTGTAAATAGAGTTAATTTTGATGTACCTTTGTAAACATAAATATATTTGGAGCACCTTTGTAAACAGAATTAGTTGTGGTACTGTAAATAGATCATTAACCTACCTATTATAAGTGAACTACCACTAACAACCATTAACCCATGACACAGGTGACCCGAACTGACCTTATTGAGGATGCTGGCCGTAGTCTCAGCCCATTGGTGGACGTGGGTCAAGTGGAGGGTGGGTTTATCATGGGTCAGGGGCTCTTAACTACAGAGAAACCCATTTATGACCCCACCACTGGCAAGAAACTCAGTGCTGGAACATGGGTAAGTGTCCATGGGTTAGGGAGGTATACATGGGTTATTTAGGTGAGTACATAATTATACATGACTTAAATACATAGATATACATAGAATAATCAATTAAATAAGTAACTTTAACTTACCATAATAAATAAACTAAACTGAATTATTCTCTTTAATAAATAAGTAACCCACACTCCGTTTTCTTTCACTTCCCGTTTTCTTTTTTGGTACATGACTAACCCACACTCCGTTTTCTTTCACTTCCCGTTTTCTTTTTTGGTACATGACTAACCCACACTCCGTTTTCTTTCACTTCCCGTTTTCTTTTTGGTACATGACTAACCCACACTCCGTTTTCTTTCACTTCCCGTTTTCTTTTTGGTACATGACTAACCCACACTCCGTTTTCTTTCACTTCCCGTTTTCTTTTTTGGTACATGACTAACCCACACTCCGTTTTCTTTCACTTCACGTTTTCTTTTTGGTACATGACTAACCCACACTCCGTTTTCTATGACAGAACTACTACATCCCGACATCCCATGATATCCCAGCTGACTTTAGGGTCACTCTGCTGTCCAATGCTCCTAACCCAATAGGAGTCCTGTCGTCTAAAGGTACAGTATGTCTGTCTGTCTGTCTGTCTGTCTGTCTGTCTGTGTTAAAGTGTCTTAATTTTTGTCATAATAATAATAATAATAACAACCACCACCACAACAACAACAACCACCACCACCACCACCACAACAACCACCACCACAACAACAACAACCACCACAACCACAACAACAACAACCACCACCACAACAACAACAACCACCACCACCACCACCACCACCACCACAACAACAACAACCACCACCACCACCACCACAACAACCACCACCACCACCACAACAACCACCACCACAACAACAACAACCACCACCACAACAACAACAACCACCACCACCACCACCACAACCACCACCACCACCACAACAACCACCACCACAACAACAACAACCACCACCACAACAACAACAACCACCACCACCACCACCACAACAACCACCACCACAACAACAACAACCACCACAACCACAACAACAACCACCACCACCACAACAACAACCACCACCACCATAACAACAACAACAACAACAACCACCACCACAACAACAAATTTTTAAGGGTAAACTAACCTAAAATTTACCCCAATTTCTTTTTTATCCTAACAGTGACAGCTGAGCCCCCAGTCACCCTATCCTTCTCAATAGTAATGGCTCTTCGTCAGGCGATCGCGAGCGCCAGGAAAGACGCTGGCACTCCCGGCTGGTTCAATATGAGTAAGGAACCCTCTGTCTGTTAAAGCTTGCATGTGATTGGCTGTTGTGAGGATGCTACGTGCTTTGTGATTGGTTATGTATATTAACATGAGCTATGTAGACTGTATACCTGCATAATGATTTTACTAATTATTATTATTATTATTATTATTATTATCATTATTATCATCATTACCATTATTATTATTATTATTATTATCATTATTATCATCATTATCATCATTACCATTATTATTATTATTATTATTATCATTATTATCATCATTTCAGACTCGCCATTGACTGTGGAAGTTCTGCAGCGTTTGTGCCTAGTTGATCCATCTAGTTTAGTCATCCATTAAACCAAGAAATAACAGAAAATGGGAAATTAAACCAAGAAATAACAGAAAATGGGAAATTAAACCAAGAAATAACAGAAAATGGGAAATTAAACCAAGAAATAACAGGGAAAATGGGAAATTAAACCAAGAAATAACAGAAAATGGGAAATTAAACCAAGAAATAACAGAAAATGGGAAATTAAACCAAGAAATAACAGAAAATGGGAAATTAAACCAAGAAATAACAGAGAAAATGGGAAATTAAACCAAGAAATAACAGAGAAAATGGGAAATTAAACCAAGAAATAACAGAAAATGGGAAATTAAACCAAGAAATAACAGAAAATGGGAAATTAAACAAAGAAATAACAGAAAATGGGAAATTAAACCAAGAAATAACAGAAAATGGGAAATTAAACCAAGAAATAACAGAAAATGGGAAATTAAACCAAGAAATAACAGAGAAAATGGGAAATTAAACCAAGAAATAACAGAAAATGGGAAATTAAACCAAGAAATAACAGAGAAAATGGGAAATTAAACCAAGAAATAACAGAAAATGGGAAATTAAACTAAGAAATAACAAAAAATGGGAAATTAAACCAAGAAATAACAGAGAAAATGGGAAATTAAACCAAGAAATAACAGAAAATGGGAAATTAAACCAAGAAATAACAGAAAAAATGGGAAATTAAACCAAGAAATAACAGAAAATGGGAAATTAAACCAAGAAATAACAGAAAATGGGAAATTAAACCAAGAAATAACAGAAAATGGGAAATTAAACTAAGAAATAACAGAAAATGGGAAATTAAACCAAGAAATAACAGAAAATGGGAAATTAAACAAAGAAATAACAGAAAATGGGAAATTAAACCAAGAAATAACAGAGAAAATGGGAAATTAAACCAAGAAATAACAGAAAATGGGAAATTAAACAAAGAAATAACAGAAAATGGGAAATTAAACCAAGAAATAACAGAGAAAATGGGAAATTAAACCAAGAAATAACAGAAAATGGGAAATTAAACCAAGAAATAACAAAAAATGGGAAATTAAACCAAGAAATAACAGAAAATGGGAAATTAAACCAAGGATAATTATTTTAGCCATTTAATTCCTAGTAAAGTCAATTGTTTAAATGTCTATTGATGTCTTTTTTGATGAGTAAATGGCTTAGTATTGTATTGATGTTTATTAGGAAGGAAATGGCTTCGTGATTCACCTATGTCTCAAAGTTAAGCCATAACCTAACCTAACCTAACCTAACCTAAACTAACCTTTTGAGGAAGGAAATGGCTTTGTAATTTACCTATGTCTATAATTTAAGCCATTGTTTAATTACTCATACAATAACCTAACCTAACCTAACCAAAACCAAACGTAATCTAACCAAACCATTTGAAGAAGAAAATAGCCCATAATTAGTTAAATATGTAGATTAAGTATAAAAATGGTTTTAGGTAAGTTATTTAATTTCTAGTGGATTAAGTTTATTATCAAAGCTATTTAAGGCTATTAATTATAAAATAGCTTAACATAGTCATTTAATACAATATGCAACTGTCCCTAAAATGGCCAAATACCTGTACTAGTCTAAATATATAATGACTCTAAGATACCATTTAATTCCTAGTAGATTAAATAGGCTTTAGTGGCTATTAGACACTAGATTACGGTGATAAATAGCACAACTTGGCTATTTATCAATAGTTAGTCCATTTAATTGAGCTATTTATAAGATACCTATTCAATAATGTATAAAATGGCTTGAAAATAGCAGAAAATAGTTATAAAATAGCATTAATAACAACTAAGTCATTTACTGAGTTATATATTTAGAGCTATTTAAATATTTACTCAGAATTAGATACTAGTACAGTAAAAACTCTATTTACCGGACTATATAGAGGAAAATCCGTTATAGAGAGATGTTCGTTAAATGTGAATCCTCCATCTAACGAACTATATTGATGAAAGTCCTTTATATCGAAGGTCTTTTATGAAACCTGTATTTAACGTATTATATGAAGAGATATCCGTTATATGGAGTATTTACTGTATCAGGGTTATATAAATTTGCTATATTATCAATGATTTTAATTATATATCAATAAATTTCTATATAAACAGTGTATATAGGCAGTTAATTAATTCATATAAATTTAAATGGTCTAAAAAAAATATATAATAATAATAATAATAATAATAATAATAATAATAATAATAATAATAATCTTTCATTTACCATAATTGTGTCCCATTGTTTATATACCTACACTATCTATCTATCAATATATCTATCTATCTAATTATCTATCTAATTATCTATCTATCAAATTAAAACCCATAGAAACAGACAGACATTTACACAAGACAGCCAAGAATATCGATTTCTTTACACACAAAGACGTCGTTGTCATGGTAACCAGACGCCGTTGTCATGGTAACCAGACGCTACAGTTGCCAGATAACAATTTCATTTAATATAAAAACGACATTTATTTCCACAAAATTTATATAATTCTGTTATTAATGATTCAATATAAATTAATATAAATATACCTGAGTTACCAGTTAGTAAATATAGATTAATATATAGATAGAACTGTTGCCAAAGAGATATCAATCAATATTAAGAGTTGCCGGTTAGTAAATACATTTATGAATTATGTTCCTAGATGGATAAATATTGATATTAAATTTGCCTGAGGTAAATATATCAAGTAAATACAACTAAAGGTGACTGCAGGCCCGTTAGCTCAGTTGGTTAGAGCGCCGTGCTGATAATGCGGAGGTCGTGGGTTCGATCCCCATGCGGGCCACTATATATTTGGCTTTAAATATGATATAATTTGTATTTTTATTTGAGACATAAAATATGTAAATTACTCATGTATATTCTATCATATTTATGTGTTGTATTCAGTCTAATATTAACGTAGAAATCATAGCACCATCACCGTCTGGAGTACTGTCACACCTGTCTGGAGTACTGTCACCCTGTCTGGAGTACTGTCACACCTGTCTGGAGTACTGCCATCCTGTCTGGAGTACTGTCATCCTGTCTGGAGTACTGTCACACCTGTCTGGAGTACTGTCACCCTGTCTGGAGTACTGCCATCCTGTCTGGAGTACTGTCATCCTGTCTGGAGTACTGTCACACCTGTCTGGAGTACTGTCACCCTGTCTGGAGTACTGTCATCCTGTCTGGAGTACTGTCACCCTGTCTGGAGTACTGTCACCCTGTCTGGAGTACTGTCACCCTGTCTGGAGTACTGTCACCCTGTCTGGAGTACTGTCACCCTGTCTGGAGTACTGTCACCCCATCTGGAGTACTGTCACCCCATCTGGAGTACTGTCACCCCATCTGGAGTACTGTCACCCCATCTGGAGTACTGTCACCCCATCTGGAGTACTGTCACCCATCTGGAGTACTGTCACCCCATCTGGAGTACTGTCACCCCATCTGGAGTACTGTCACCCCATCTGGAGTACTGTCACCCCATCTGGAGTACTGTCACCCAATCTGGAGTACTGTCACCCCATCTGGAGTACTGTCACCCTATCTGGAGTACTGTCACCCTGTCTGGAGTACTGTCACCCTATCTGGAGTACTGTCACCCCATCTGAAGTACTGTCACCCCGTCTGGAGTTCTTATACTACAGACGGACAAGGGGTGACCTAAACCAACTCACATCTGTTCTGTAAATGTCGATAAGGAAAAAGATCTTTGTGGTGTGACAGCTTAACCTAACCTAACCTAACCTAACCTAACCTAACCTAACCTCTAATATGTCATGGAAGTCACACATCCTCAACATAGCTAAAGCTGCCTCCTGAAAGCTGGGAATACTGTACAGATGCCATAGGTACTTCACTCCTGAGCAGTTGGTTCAAGTATATAAGGGATTCATTCATCCTAACTTGAAGTACTGCTCTCATATCTGGGGTGGCTCTGTTATATAGGGTGGAATCAAAGGTATTTCGTCTTATTAACTCTCCTCCTTTAGTTGATAATCTTTCTTCCCTTTCTCTTCACCACAATGTTGCTTCACTCTCTCTCTTTTACAGGTACTTTAACGGGCAATGTTCAGTGGATTTAGCACCCTGTGTACCCCCAGGACCAGGTCATGGGCTCCTAACACACATCTTGCCTACGGTGCCCACTGTTTCTCTGTGGATATCTGTCACATTATAATAACCCATTACAGTACATTCTTCTTTCCTCACACTGTACAATGCTCTACCTTCTTCTGTGTTTCCATACTCATACAATCTGCCTCACTTTAAAAGGTCTGTTTTTCCCGTCATCTTCTCAATGTAGATTAATATACAGTTAATCATTTCGTTTTCTATTTGTAATTTCTTTTTATTCTTATTTTCTCTCCCCCTGTGCCCGGTTGTGGGTGGATGACCTGTGCTCGTTGTGGATGGATGACCTGTGCTCGGTTGTGGATGGATGACCTGTGCTCGGTTGTGGATGGATGACCTGTGCCCGGTTGTGGGTGGGTGACCTGTGCTCGGTTGTGGATGGATGACCTGTGCTCGGTTGTGGATGGATGACCTGTGCCCGGTTGTGGATGGATGACCTGTGCTCGGTTGTGGATGGATGACCTGTGCTCGGTTGTGGATGGATGACCTGTGCTCGGTTGTGGGGTGGATGACCTGTGCTCGGTTGTGGGTGGATGACCTGTGCTCGGTTGTGGATGGATGACCTGTGCTCGGTTGTGGATGGATGACCTGTGCTCGGTTGTGGGGTGGATGACCTGTGCTCGGTTGTGGATGGATGACCTGTGCTCGGTTGTGGATGGATGACCTGTGCCCCGGTTGTGGATGGATGACCTGTGCTCGGTTGTGGGTGGATGACCTGTGCCCGGTTGTGGATGGATGACCTGTGCTCGGTTGTGGATGGATGACCTGTGCCCGGTTGTGGATGGATGACCTGTGCTCGGTTGTGGATGGATGACCTGTGCCCGGTTGTGGATGGATGACCTGTGCTCGGTTGTGGATGGATGACCTGTGCTCGGTTGTGGATGGATGACCTGTGCTCGGTTGTGGATGGATGACCTGTGCCCGGTTGTGGGTGGATGACCTGTGCTCGGTTGTGGGGTGGATGACCTGTGCCCGGTTGTGGATGGATGACCTGTGCTCGGTTGTGGGTGGATGACCTGTGCCCCGGTTGTGGATGGATGACCTGTGCCCCGGTTGTGGATGGATGACCTGTGCCCCGGTTGTGGGTGGATGACCTGTGCCCCGGTTGTGGGTGGATGACCTGTGCCCCGGTTGTGGATGGATGACCTGTGCCCCGGTTGTGGGTGGATGACCTGTGCCCCGGCTGTGGGGTGGATGACCTGTGCTCGGCTGTGGATGGATGACCTGTGCTCGGCTGTGGATGGATGACCTGTGCCCGGTTGAGTTAGTACCCCGTTAAAACCAAACATATACTAACACACCTAAAGACAAAACACAATAAATAAATAACTCACAAAAAAACATTAAAAAATAATGAAAATAAATTAAAATAACCCGGGACATCTTTTTTCTGATGTCACTACCAATGAGGTGACATCACAAGCTACTAGATCTATGGAACAGTATTAATATATTTGTAGTGATTTATACACTTAAAATCACTTAAAATCACTTAAATCATCCCGTATTAATAACAGATAATAAATGCTCTAATAAAAGCCTAAATAATAAAAAAAAGAAATATTATACATTGACATACCCTCCACTATAAACTCTTATTACTCACTTATAACCACTTAAAACACACTTAAATACACTTAAAACTCACTTAATACCTTGATTCCATCCTCTTCAGTGTTTATTAATGTTTTTCTATCCTTAAAACACCGAAAAAACACAAAAACTAATGAAAATATCGAGCAAAATTGACCTTCCCGCCATTTTCTCGCCCTATCAGCTGACGAGAAAGAAATGAGGAAATAAGTTATGGAAATTATTTATTCGTCTATTTTTATTTTTATTCAAATTTATTATAAAATTTATTTATTTCATATAATTACATTAATTTTATTTTATATATTTTTACGTTTATTTTATTTTTTAGTGATTTATTTATTATTATTTAAGACTTGTTTTGATTTATATAGATTCATGGAGGAATAAAGATACATAGATAGATAAATATATATATATAGATAGATAGAGATAAATAGACATATATATAGATAAATAGATAGATAGATAGATCGATAAATAGATAGATAGATAGAAAGATAGATAGATACGCAAGTCGTTCGTCACTTGTCCATCATGGCGTCTCTACCCAAACGCTTCCGTGAACAAATTTTTTTATCTCGAAACATCCTCCTTATTTATAGACATTAATGATATATTCCTTCATATAAAAATACAATAAACATTTAAAAATATTTATAGATATATATAGATGATTTATATAGATGTTTATATAGGAAAATTAATATATACCGGCAGATGCTTCAAGAGTTGCCAGTTAATGTTTTTATCTCTCAATGGCGTCCAGAGTGTCGTGATTTATTACCAATTTTTTATTTGTTTTTTTCGCCGAATTTTGTACCCTGAGGTAAGTATCATTAATTAAATAGAGTTAAATGATAAATTACCTTTATTTTGAGGTATTAATGATGTTAAATAGAGATTAATTAAGCGAGATATTGAGGGAAATATAAACGAGTCACCTGGATTGATTGTTTATATTTTCTATTTAATTTTTGACCTTTAATTAATCTCTAAGGTAAGTTTAATTAGGCTATATGGTCGTTAGGTCTTAATTAGGGTCGGTTTTAGTGATTAATGTGAGTTAGGAATTGATTATAATGACGTTGGGTTTGTCTATGTATATATGTATGTGTGTGTGTGTATGTATGTGTGTGTATGTATGTATGTATGTATGTATGTATATTGCCTGTGTATGTATGTATGTGTATATCTATTCTAATTAAATTCCATCATTATTCTTATCATTATTCTTATTATTATTCTTATCATTATTCTTATCATTATTCTTATCATTATTCTTATCATTATTCTTATCATTATTCTTATCATTATTCTTATTATTATTCTTATCATTATTCTTATCATTATTCTTATCATTATTCTTATCATTATTCTTATCATTATTCTTATCATTATTCTTATTATTATTCTTATTATTATTCTTATCATTATTCTTATCATTATTCTTATCATTATTCTTATCATTATTCTTATCATTATTCTTATCATTATTCTTATCATTATTCTTATCATTATTCTTATTATTATTCTTATTATTATTCTTATCATTATTCTTATTATTATTCTTATTATTATTCTTATCATTATTCTTATCATTATTCTTATCATTATTCTTATTATTATTCTTATCATTATTCTTATCATTATTCTTATTATTCTTCTTATTATTCTTATCATTATTCTTATCATTATTATTCTTATCATTATTCTTATTATTATTCTTATCATTATTCTTATCATTATTCTTATCATTATTCTTATTATTATTCTTATTATTATTCTTATCATTATTCTTATCATTATTCTTATCATTATTCTTATCATTATTCTTATTATTCTTATCATTATTCTTATCATTATTCTTATCATTATTCTTATCATTATTCTTATCATTATTCTTATTATTATTCTTATCATTATTCTTATTATTATTCTTATCATTATTCTTATCATTATTCTTATCATTATTCTTATTATTATTATCTTATCATTATTCTTATCATTATTCTTATCATTATTCTTATTATTATTCTTATTATTATCATTATTCTTATCATTATTCTTATCATTATTCTTATTATTCTTATCATTATTCTTATCATTATTCTTATCATTATTCTTTACTCCACAGATCAAGTATAAGAAGACACCACCCCCACCACCACCCCCCCCCCCCCCCCCCCCCCAGTCGTGGCTTTCATCGGAGGAACGTCTGATCGACCCGACAGGATGTATCTATATAACCTGACACTGCAGAGAGCGTCCGGGATCACCCACGCGGTCCACGGGAACTTCTCGGGCACTAGGACTCAGGAGTTGGTCGTGTCGAGGGGCCGGTCGCTCGAACTACTCAGGCCCGACCCTAATACTGGAAAAGTGAGATGATGGGAGGGTTTGGTTGGGTTGGGTTGGGGTAATAATTTAGATGTCATACACTCATTATCTTAGTTTAGATTAGGTTAGCTTTGGGGTTAGGTTAGCAATAAGTTAGCTTTGGGGTTAGGTTAGGTTAGCAATAAGTTAGCTTTGGGGTTAGGTTAGGTTAGCAATAAGTTAGCTTTGGGGTTAGGTTAGGTTAGCAATAAGTTAGCTTTGGGGTTAGGTTAGGTTAGCAATAAGTTAGCTTTGGGGTTAGGTTAGGTTAGCAATAAGTTAGCTTTGGGGTTAGGTTAGCAATAAGTTAGCTTTGGGGTTAGGTTAGCAATAAGTTAGCTTTGGGGTTAGGTTAGCATTTGGGTATTTAATAAGTTAAATAATCCAGGGTGTCTAATCTTCAGGTGATACAATAAATAATATACGGTATTTTCTCGAATTAACGAATTATATCGAGTCATCCTTTTCCGCTAAATCGAATCTCCGTTATTTTTTGCTTGATTTAGCGAACGGGTTCACTAAATCGTGCGAAAAATAACGGAGACTCCTAAAATTCGCTGGACGACCCAAACAATAATAATAAAAAATAAATACGATCGACAAAATAAACACGACATACACTTGTGAGGTAATTACTGCCGTCTATATCGACAGGTCCACACCATACTGACGACAGACATCTTTGGGGTCATCCGGTCCCTAATGGCTTTCAGGTTAACGGGCGGAAATAAAGGTGAGATTTGAGTAATTGTCGTTATTTATATTTATTTAATTTTTGTGGATTTTAATGATGTGAATCTATTAATTATACTAAATATATTGCTATTATTACTGCTATTTCTACTGCTATTACTGCTACTACTAATAATAATAATATTTATTCAGTAAACTCATCATTAAAATTTACAATATTGGTTCACCATGTATATAAACAATGCAGAATATATATACAGTGATATCCCCATCAGCCGGAT
This sequence comes from Homarus gammarus, assembly GCA_958450375.1. NCBI lineage: Eukaryota > Metazoa > Arthropoda > Malacostraca > Decapoda > Nephropidae > Homarus > Homarus gammarus. Next base: position 40,971 of record CAUDMG010001533.1, read on the forward strand.
CAGTTGGTGCAGAACGCTTCCAGGAATGAGAGATTTCCAGGTAACAAGACGACTCTCTCGAGGCCGGAAATGAAAAATCCCTCATCCCCGGAAATTTCTGGCTGTTGGGAAAGTTCTCTCGGAATTATCGGGAAAAGGTGCCCCTCGGAAAATCCCTCCCAAAGCCGGAATTTTCCCGAGAATTCCGGCTCTGTGGACGGTTTTCCTAGAGAATTTCAGTTCCGGTCATCAGAGAGTTCCGGGTTTGAGGGATTCTGACTAACTTACATAATATAAATCAACTGTAGCTTATAATCAAAATACACATTAATTTTTTACTAGTTTACCGCCCCATAGTGCTATCATACTTACGACATCTGTTTATTCTAGATTACGTCGTCGTTGGGTCGGACTCCGGACGGATCACCATCCTTGAGTACAACCAGGCAAAAAATCAGTTCGAGCGCATCCACATGGAAACATTCGGCAAGAGTGGATGCCGGCGAATTGTCCCCGGCCAATACCTAGCCATCGATCCTAAGGGACGTGCCGTGATGATTGGTCAGTTTCGTTACCGTTAGACCTCTTTATAATGAACTAATTCACGTAAAAAAATACATAACCTAAATTTGGATCTCGCACCACGTCAATAAACGATTAAATTTCCCACATTTTTTCGCAGGTGCCGTAGAGAAGCAGAAGTTGGTGTACATCCTGAACCGCGACGCAGCTGCTCGCCTCACCATTTCCTCTCCTCTCGAAGCCCACAAGAGCAACACCCTCGTCTACCACACTGTTGGCGTCGACGTGGGTTTCGAGAATCCGCTGTTCGCCTGTTTGGAGATTGATTACGAGGTGTGTACGGTTGGTTATGGGGTATGGTTGATTATGGGGTGAGTACGGTTGATTACAGGGTCAGTACAATTAATTACAGGGTCAATACAATTAATTACAGGTTCAGTACAATTAATTACAGGTTCAGTACAATTAATTACAGGTTCAGTACAATTAATTACAGGTTCAGAACGGTTGTTTTTGCGTCCCCTGATGATTAGGTCTCCTCCCCCCCCACGTTCATAGTTTATTTCACCTAATTAAACGACCTGATTCTACCTATATGAATTATCTTAAGTTAATTACCTTTGTTTATTTACCTCTGATAACATTTGGATATGAGCTCATTCAAACGTAATAACATTGAAACATAATAACATTCATATATGATAACATTTGCATCGATAACATTTACAATTAATAACATTCCTACTAACAACATTCATTTATGACCACAGGAAGCCGACACGGACCCCACAGGAGAGGCGGTTCACAGGACGCAGCAGACGTTAACCTTCTACGAGTTGGACCTCGGGCTGAACCACGTCGTTAGGAAGTACCACGAACCCCTTGAGGAGCACGCGAACTTTCTTATCTCCGTCCCTGGTGAGTCGTCTTGGGGTGATGAGTTAGTTATGGGGTCACCTGATGATTAGGCCTCCTTGTATATTGTTACCTGGTGATCTATCTTAATCTAGCTTAACCTAATCTAGTTCCAACTAAATCTACTTTAATCTAATTTAGTTTTACCTAATCTAACTAACTTAACTTAATCTAACTCTGCGATTGTGTGTTTGATCGACTAAACGTTGTGTGTTCGATCGACTTAACCCTCCGTTCGATCGACTTAACACCCCAATTGTTGTGTTTCAGGCGGGAACGACGGACCATCAGGCGTGTTGGTCTGCTCCGAGAACTACATCACCTACAAGAACTTGGGGGATCAGCCAGATATCCGCTGTCCGATACCCAGGAGGAGGGTGAGGTCGCTGTACACACACATCCACGTACATACATACACAGACACATGTACACACTCACATGCAGGAATATTCACAGGTGCGCACACACACTCACACATGCTCGAACATACATGTATATAGACACTCACAGACAACACATATGCACACACACACACACACTCACACACACTCACACATGCTCGAACATACATATATATAGACACAAATGCACACACAACACATATGCACACACAACACATATGCACACACACACACACACACACACACATTAAGTCTTTTAGATTATTAAATGTTGTTTTTACTTGACCTTCTCCTGTTATTAATTCCTCCACACATCGACCCTCATAGCTCATGTTACCGCCCAGACACACGAATCTTACCCCATGTTTAAGAATCTGTTGCCTACCATAATTTATTTTTAGGTTTTATTTATAATTTTGAAGCAATATTTAGTCTTTACAGCAGAAACTATTGGATCATATTTTTCGTCTTTTGACACTAATTTGTTAATAGGTTTTTGTAATGTTTCTTAACTATCTGATAAGAGTTGTGTAATTTGCATAGTTGTTTAATTAATATTACTTTACCATTAAATTTTAGTCCTTGATAACTAACCTAACCAACCCAACCCAACCTAACCTAACCTAACGTAAACTAACCTGACCTGACCTTTCCAGAATGACCTCGATGACCCGGAACGAGGCATGATCTTCATCTGCGCTGCGACCCACAAAACTCGATCCATGTTTTTCTTCTTGGCACAGACAGAACAGGGGGACATCTTCAAGGTGGGGTCTTTGTTGATGCGTTCGTGCCTATACTGACATTGTTGGCTATACTGTATTGACGTTGTTGGCTATACTGTACTGATGTTGGCTATACTTTACTGATGTTGGCTATGCTGTAATGACATTCTTGGCTATGTTATTCTGATTTTCTTGGCTATACTGACATTGAGATATTAGCTACACCGTCTTTAAATATTAGCTACGCAGTCTTACGCTATCGACAACACCGACTCGAGATATCGACGTAAACAAACCGCTTCAAACTTCTCGTAACGCGGAAACGTCCCTTTCCAGATCACCTTGGAGACCGACGAGGACGTGGTGACGGAGATCAAACTGAAATACTTCGACACCGTCCCACCAGCGACCGCCATGTGCGTCCTCAAGACCGGGTTCCTGTTCGTGGCATCGGAGTTCGGGAATCATTATCTCTACCAGGTGAGTACCCTACCCTACCCAACCAGGTTCATAACTAAGGGGTTAAAAGTGACCTACCCTAACCTACCCTACCCAAACCAACCCAGTTCATAGCTAAGGGGTTAAAAGTGACCTAACCTAACCTAACCAAATCCAAGCTAATCAAATCTGAAATCAGACCAAACCTACCCACCCCATAGCTGAGAGTAAATGCCATTATCCACACTCACCCGACGCCCTTCTTCCCCTCAGATCGCCCATCTCGGTGACGACGACGACGAACCAGAATTCAGCTCGGCGATGCCCCTAGAGGAAGGCGACACGTTCTTCTACGCCCCAAGACAGCTGCAGAATCTGGTGTTGGTCGACGAGCTTGATTCCCTCTCTCCCATAATGGCCTGCCAGATTGCCGATTTGGGTGAGGGTTTTTGCCTTGTGTCATCGATGAATGGGGGTTTATAAGTGAGGTCTCGGTATAATGGAGTTCTTTCTCGATATATAATTCATTAGGTGGGGATTTTTGAGTCTAATGGACTTTCATCTCTATATAGTTCATTCCAGAGAGGTTTTACATTTAACAGACCCTCAATATAATGGACTTTCATCTCTATATAGTTCATTACAGAGAGGTTTTACATTTAACAGACCCTCGATATAATGGACTTTCATCGCTATATAATCCATTAAATATAGTAAATATAGTTTTTACTGTACTAATTAACTATATCTGATAAATTTAACTCAACCATCGATTAATTTTACCCCCAATTACACCTTAATTAATTTACAACGTGGAATATAACCCCATTCACTGGTGATTAGCTTCGAAACTATTCCCCCCCCCCCTCACCCATCCTCCCAAACCTAACGAGCATTTTATCTCCTGACAGCCAATGAAGACACACCCCAGTTGTATACGGTCTGTGGACGAGGGCCGAGGTCGTCCCTTAGGGTGTTACGTCACGGTCTGGAGGTCAGCGAAATGGCCGTCTCGGAGCTGCCCGGTAACCCCACTGCCGTCTGGACTGTGAGGAAACGCGGTGAAGGTGCGTCCGGCGGTGGTGTTTGTTTTTGTGTGTTTTATTGCGTGTTTTTTATTTTTTTATTTTTTTTTTACATTATCACCACTATTACCAACTACCACTATTATCACCACTACCACCACCACCACCTTCCCTTATCACAAACCACCACTACCACCACCATTCACCACCACCACCACCACATCGACCCTATACCTACCCACCCTAGATTACAAACACCCGTCATAATCTCTTGTAAACATAAATAACTAAAAAAGGTTGTTTGGTATTTATCCGACAGCCTTTCCTCTCTTTCTTTTCCAGGTCGAAGCGGAGACGGGCGATAAATAAGGTAACATAAACAACAGTAAGAGAGAGAGAGAGAGAGAGAGAGGTAGAGGTGTGTGTGTATGGGGGTGACAAGAGAATAATATCTGATAAATGATGTAAAATTTTAAAGGTATCGATCGGGTATTTTCTCGATTTACGAATGATTCCGGCCGTGTAAAAGATTGCGTATATTGTCGTAAATGTTCCAAGAAGGTGATTTAGGGGTCGATATAGAGATATAATGGTAGTGTGGAGTTAATAGATAAGGAATAATGATCGATGAAATATGTAAATTTAGAGGTATTTTGATTTACGAAAGTTTCCGGTTCGGTAAAAAGTCGTATATAATAAAAAGTGAAATTTATTCCTTTTAAAAATGTAATTGAGTTTTGTTGTGAGTTGTAAGGAAAAATGTTATTGAATTTTGTTATAAGAGTAAAAGCAATTGAGTTTTGTTGTAAGTTGTAAAGAAAAATAGTTATTGAATGTTGTAAATTGGAAGAAGGCAATTGAGTTTTGTTGTAAGCTGTAAAGAAAAAAGCAATTGAGTTTTGTTATAAATTGTAAAGAAAAAAGCAATTGAGTTTTGTTATAAATTGTAAAGAAAAAAGCAATTGAGTTTTGTTATAAATTGTAAAGAAAAATAATTATCAACTCCTATAAACAATAAGATAAGCTTAGTAGTTAATATCCTCGAGCTTTAAAGTAGTCCCCTCACACCCCATGAACCAGTACGATAATAACCCCACACATTAAGGTCTTCCGATTCTCCGCTCCCGACAGACCAATACGACTCCTACATCATCGTTTCCTTCGTCAACGCCACGCTGGTCTTGAGCATCGGGGAAACGGTCGAGGAAGTAACGGACTCGGGATTCCTGGGGACCACGCCCACTCTGGCCTGTTCTCAGCTCGGTGACGACGCTTTGGTTCAGGTGAGTTGATGGTGGTGTTGTTATTGTTATAATTAGTAGTAGTATTTATTACTATTATTACTATTATTACTATTATTATTACTATTATTACTATTTTTATTATTACTATTATTATTACTATTATTACTATTTTTATTATTACTATTTTTATTATTATTATTATTACTATTTTTATTACTATTTTTACTATTTTTATTATTATTACTATTTATTATTATCATTAACGAGGTAACTCCCCCCCCCCCCCAAAGGTTTATCCAGATGGTATCCGACACATCCGAGCAGATCGTCGAGTCAACGAGTGGAAGGCCCCAGGGAAGAAGACCATCGTTAGATGCGCCTTGAATCAACGTCAGGTCGTTATCGCCCTGACAGGAGGAGAGATCGTCTATTTCGAGATGGATCCCGTAAGTCACCCGTGATTGGTTAATGATCCGACTACCGTACGTGGCGGTTAACTGCGTCATTCAGTAAGCTCTGCGGTAGTCGTTGAGGTTAACGATTCTTAACTACTGAAAAAATATACCTTCATCAAATTTCTCATGTGGGAATAATTTTCTTTCTAAACTAACCTGACCTGACGTGTATTTCTCAACAGACAGGACAGCTGAACGAGTACACAGAGAGGAAGGAAATGAAGAGTGACGTGATCTGCATGGGGGTCGGGCGAGTGCCGTCGGGGGAGCAGCGATCACGCTTCTTGGCCGTCGGACTGTCTGATAACACCGTCCGAATCATCAGCCTCGACCCTAATGTGAGGATTTTGATCGATGTATTGTGGAGACCCTAATATAAGGATTTTGATCGACGTCGTGTAAGACCCTAAAGTAAAAATATTGATCGACGTCTTGTAAGAGTCTAAAGTTGTGTGAGACCCTAATGTAAAACTATTGATCGATGTTGTGTTTTAAAGGAGCCTACCCTACCCTAACCTAACCTAACCATCATATAGTTCATTATAAAGAAGTTCCATATATAATGAGCCTCGATATAGCGTACTAACCTCAAATACTCCATTATACAGTCGTCCGTTATAAGAAAGGTCATTATATAGAGGTCTGACATTAATTCCTCCCACACCCCAGGACTGCCTGACGGTGCGAGGTATGCAGGCCCTTCCCGCCCTGCCAGAGTCCCTCAGCGTTATCGAGATGGGCGGACAGGAAGGTTCTGAGAATGAGCCTCGTACTTTGGGCTCTCTCTACCTCAACATTGGCCTCCAGGTATGTCTGTCTCTGTTTGGCCTCCAGGTAAATCTGTCTCTGTTTGGCCTCCAGGTAAATCTGTCTGTCTGTTTGGCCTCCAGGTAAATCTGTCTGTCTGTTTGGCCTCCAGGTATGTCTGTCTGTCTGTTTGGCCTCCAGGTAAAGCTGTCTGTCTGTTTGGCCTCCAGGTATGTCTGTCTGTCTGTTTGGGGTCATTGGTTTGTTATCAGTAAATTGCGGCCTCGAAATACGTCTGTGTTTGTATTTGTTTGGGGTCGATAGTTCATTATCAATAAATCGCGGCCTCCAGGTAATTCTGTCTTGTTTGAGGTCGTTAGCTCATTATATCAACAAAGTCAAAAAATATACAAATTACGTAATCAACATTTTAACCCACTTTAACTTCCTCCTCCAGAATGGCGTACTCTTGCGAACCGTCTTGGACTCAGTGACGGGGGATATGTCTGACACCCGTACTCGTTATCTGGGTTCCCGCCCCGTTAAGCTGTTTAGGATCATCATGCAGGGGAACGAGTCGGTGAGTCGTCTTATCTGGGCTAATTACCTGTCGTCGGTGTTGGGTGAAATTTGATTAGTGTTAGGTTAGATTACGTTAGTGTTAGATTAGGTTAAGTTAATGTTAGGTTGGGTTAAATTAGCGTTAAGTTAGATTAAAGGAAATTAGTGAAGTTTGGTTAGGTCAGATTAAATTAGTTTTAGGTTAGGTTAGATTAAATTAGTGTTAGGCTAAGTTAGTGTTAGGTTAAATTAAATTAGCATTAGGTTAGGTTATCATTCTACCCATAATCAAAACAATCTACCCTCTATTGTAGGTGCTGGCCATGTCATCCCGTTCCTGGCTCTCATACTACTACCAGAACAGATTCCACTTGACTCCCCTATCATACGAGAGTCTGGAGTACGCAGCGGGGTTCTCGTCTGAGCAGTGTCCCGAGGGTATTGTTGCCATCTCCACGAACACCCTCAGAATTTTGGCATTGGAGAAGCTCGGAGCGGTGTTCAATCAGGTGCGTCTGATTGGTTTTTGGTTTGTGTTGGTGAGGACGATATGGTAATTCAACCCAACATAACCTAACCCAACGTAACCTAACCAAACCGCACCATCTTTCCGCAGGTGTCGCATCCCCTGGAGTACACGCCACGCAAGTTCGTCATCCACCCAGAGAGCGGACACCTGGTGGTCATAGAGACAGACCACAACGCTTACACAGACGACACCAAGAGGCAGCGTAAGATGCAGATGGCCGAGGTACGACGACTCTCCGATTGATTGTTTATTTCTCCGCGTTTGTCGTCAATTTTTTTTATTATTATTGTTATTATTATTGTTATTATTATTGTTATTATTATTGTTATTATTATTATTATTATTATTGTTATTATTATTGTTATTATTGTTGTTATTTAGTAGTATTAGTATTTATTATTATTATTGTATTTAATTGATCAGAAAACTTCATAAATATATTAAATTTTGACCAGAAAGATAGATAGATCGACAGAGAGATAGAGAATTATAAACAGACAGATAGAGAATTATAGACAGACAGACAGAATCAATAACAGAACATCCCCCCCCCCCCCCCCCCCGCCCCTACCCCAAACAGGAACTAAGAGAAGCCGCAGGAGAGGAAGAGACAGAGGTCGCTGACAGGATGGCCGAAGCGCTGTTGTCCGAGGATCTTCCCGACTCGGTGTTCGGAGCCCCCAAAGCCGGGCCGGGCATGTGGGCGTCTCTGGTGCGTATCATCGAGCCCATACAAGGCAACACACTTCACACGATACGATTGGACCAGAACGAGGCTGCCTTCAGGTGATTTAAGTCAGGGTCGTTTGTGGTTCCGTCGTTAGTGATTAAACCGGCCCCATGGTTCCAGGTCATTGGGTTATGTATTAAACTGACTATGATTAATTGGGGTCATTGGATTAATTAGATATTAAACTCGGTCTCTGCTCTATGGTTAATTACAGTAGTCTAAGGTTAAAATTCACCTAACCAAGCCAACCCAAACCTAACCTAACCAAAGCTAACCTAACCAATCTTTTTGCAGTATTTCGTTAGTGAAGTTCGCCAATCAGACGGATATGGATCAGCAATATCTTCTGGTGGGGACGGTCAAGGACTACCAGCTTAGCCCTAGGATTGTTGACTGTGGCTACATATACTGCTATAGGTGAGTGGTGGGTGAGTGGGGTGGGTCGTGGTGGGTGAGTGGGTCGTGGGGTAGGTCGTGGTGGGTGAGTGGGTCATGGGGTGGGTGAGTGATAAAACCTCCATCTAACGAACTATATAGAGATGAAAGTCCATTATATCGAGGGTCTGTTAGATGTAAAACCTCCATATAATGAACTATATAGAGAATTCATTATATTAAGGTTTTAATAGCTGTAAAACCCCCTTATAACTAATTATACAAAGAAGTCATTATATCAAGGTTTTGGTAGCTATAAAACCCTCTTATAACGAATTATACAGAGAGCGAGGTCATTATATCAAGGTTTCGGTAGATGTGGAACCCCCAGAGGTCATTATATCAAGGTTTCAATAGCTGTTAAACCCCCATATAACGAATTATACAAAGAAAGATGTCATTATATCAAGGTTTCAGTGTGTTTACGATTTGTTTTGTTTTGCGTCAGAGTCGTCGGGGATTGCACCAGCCTAGAGCTCGTCCATCGCACCGAAGTCGAGGACATTCCCACTGCCATCTGCTCGTACAACGGCCGCGTGCTGATTGGTGTGGGCCGCCTGCTGAGAATATACGACCTGGGCAAGAAAAAGCTGTTGCGGAAATGTGAGAATAAGGTAAGGGGGTCACTTGACTATTAAATACCTAATCTAACCAAACTTAATCTAATCTACCCTAACCAAATCTACCCTAATCTAACCAAATCTACCCTAACCTAACCAAATCTACCCTAATCTAATCAAATCTACCCTAACCTAACCTCACCTTCCTTAACCTAACCTTAGTTTATTTCACATGAAGCTTTTACCCACTCCTGATGCCAACCAAACCTAACGTAACCCAACCAAACCCAACCCCCACAACTCACGATTCCCCACCAGATTACAACAATTTTCTCCCCTCACATTACAGCACATCCCTAACCTCATTGTGGACATCAAGGCTCGAGGCCAACGGGTGTTTGTCAGCGATGTCCAGGAGAGTCTGTTCGTGCTGCGTTACAAGAGACAAGAGAATCAGCTCATCATATTCGTGGACGACACCAACCAGCGCTGGGTCACCACGTCGTGTCTCCTGGATTTCGACACCGCAGCCGTCGCCGACAAGTTCGGTAATATTGCCGTGGTGAGTATAGACGTGTGTTGGTGCGATTGATGGATAATTTGGTCAATATTGCCGTGGTGATTGCGGACGCGTGTTGGTGTGAATGACGGCAGGTTCGGTAAAGCAGTACGACACGGCGTTACGTTTTAATTCCTTTCCTTGTAGATAAATATGCAACACAGTTTAACCGATGGAAATGAATTTTAAGCGATAATCAGAATATTGTGTTTAGATATTGAACAGCTTGGAGGGATTAGGTTAGGTTAGATTAAGTTAAGTGAGATTAGTTAACCTAATCTAACCAATGCAATACAACTCAATCCAACCTAATCTAACCCTCACCCAAACAAATCCAACCTAACCATACCTGTACTATACCCGTCCCGCTGCACAGGTGAGACTGGGCGGAGATATAAACGACGATGTTGACGAGGATCCTACAGGCAACAAGGCATTATGGGACCGCGGACTGCTGAACGGCGCGTCGCAGAAGGCCGAGGTCATCGCCAACTTTCACGTGGGCGAGACTGTGAACACCCTTGAGGTAAGAATGACCACTGTGTTGTTGTTGTTTTTGTCGATTATTGGGGTCGATTTTTTTTATTATTATTATTGCGGGAAGAAAACATAATTTATTGGTGATTGATTTTGTGTTTGTTTTATTAATGCAGGAATAGAAAGTAATTTATTGGTTATTCTTGGTGATTGATAGTTTATTATATTGGAGGAACAGAAGAGTAATTTATTGGTTATTCTTGGTGATTGATAGTTTATTATATTGGAGGAACAGAAGAGTAATTTATTGGTTATTCTTGGTGATTGATAGTTTATTATATTATTGGAGGAACAGAAGAGTAATTTATTGGTTATTCTTGGTGATTGATAGTTTATTATATTATTGGAGGAACAGAAGAGTAATTTATTTCTAGTTTATATTTTATTATTTAGATTATTTTTATAATGGATGGCGATTGAGTTTATTTTAGTTAGTGAAGGGACAAAAACGATTTATTTTTATATATAATTGAAGGTAAAAAAACACAGCTTATTTTCAATTTATGTTTGATATAGACAGACAGACAAACAGACACACAGACAGACAGAGAGACAAACAGACAGACAGACGTAGAGAGACAGACAGACGTAGACAGATACATATAATTTCTCAAGCTCTGTCATGTTCCATAATATATCCAGTATTAAATAAATATATTGTTTATAGCCTTTTATCTTGTGTGTTAATAATAATAATAATAAAATGATGATGAAACGATAATAATAATAACAACTTCTCAAAATAAATATCAAATACCCTTCCCAATGACAACCACCACCACAATAATAAACGTTCTCTCTCTCTCTCTCTCTCAGAAAGCAACGCTGATTCCCGGAGGCAGTGAGTCGTTGGTGTACACAACTCTCAGCGGGACGGTCGGGGTGCTGGTGCCGTTTACGTCGCGGGAAGATCACGAACTGTTTCAGAATCTGGAGATGCATATGAGGTCCGAACACCCGCCCCTGTGTGGCCGTGATCACCTGTCCTTCCGATCGTATTTCTTCCCCGTTAAGGTAAATATTGTACCTAACCTAACCTCATCCTAACCAAACCTCATCTAAACTAACCTTCCGATCGTATTTCTTATTGTCCCTAACCTAACCTCATCCCAACCTAGCCTTACCTAACCCAACCAAACTTAACCTAACCTTGTATTTAAAACATCACTTACACTCTGCCCGTAAGTTTTAAATCGCCTTTATATACACAGTGATAATCCCGTCAGCCGGAACAACAGACACAGAGCACTTACGGGAATGAGAGTTTTCAGGGTAACCGGACGACTCTCTCAAAGGTCAAGAAAAAACTCCCTCATCCCCGGAATTTTCCGGGTATCGGGAAATTTTTCTTGGGATTTTCCGGAAAATTTTAGTTCCGGCCATCGTAGAGTTCCGTGTTTTAGGGATTCTGGGTCACGGGGACATTGCCACATGTTCTCAAGATTGTAGACTAATTTCTTACCTAACCTAACCAAATAAAACCAATCCTAACCTAACCAAATAAAACCAATCCAAACCAAATCAAATCCTAATAAAAACAAATAAACAATCCTAACGATCTATTGTATTAAATTTCTTTTTTTTTTTTTTCTCCTCATCATAGAACGTCATCGATGGGGACATATGTGAACAGCTCAATATGGTCGACCAGGCAAAACAACGCAGCATATCCGATGACTTAGACAAGACCCCAAACGAACTGTCCAAGAGGCTAGAGGATATCAGAACACGATATGCCTTCTAGACTGCCTCCCCCCCCCCCCCCCACCCCTACCCTCCACGCAATGGCTACGTTCGTGGGTAATATGCGTTGAGCGGCGATTCACGAACGCCTTTCTTGACAGCGTTGCAACATGGTGTGTTTGCAACGTCATTTTACAGTGTTTGGTTATTGTGCAACCTGTGCATTATAATTTTTGCATTCTTATTATTCTTTATAATTTAGGAATTGTGGAGTGAATCCTATACAATATTTAATGGACTATATAGAGATGAAGTCCATTATATCGAGGGTCAGTTAGATGTGAAACCTCCATATAACGAACTATATAGAGATGAAAGTCCATTATATCGAGGGTCAGTTAGATGTGAAACCTCCATATAACGAACTATATAGAGATGAAAGTCCATTATATCGAGGGTCAGTTAGATGTGAAACCTCCATATAACGAACTATATAGAGATGAAAGTCCATTATATCGAGGGTCAGTTAGATGTGAAACCTCCATATAACGAACTATATAGAGATGAAGTCCATTATATCGAGGGTCAGTTAGATGTGAAACCTCCATATAATGAACTATATAGAGATGAAGTCCATTATATCGAGGGTCAGTTAGATGTGAAACCTCCATATAACGAACTATATAGAGATGAAAGTCCATTATATCGAGGGTCAGTTAGATGTGAAACCTCCATATAACGAACTATATAGAGATGAAGTCCATTATATCGAGGGTCAGTTAGATGTGAAACCTCCATATAACGAACTATATAGAGATGAAGTCCATTATATCGAGGTTTCACCATGTAAATGAATTGAGTGCAAATACATTTTCTTGACTGAAAAGAAGATGTGTACCTGATGTCAATTGTCTACTTTTAATTACCTATGTTAATTAACTCTCCAGGAGGTAAAATATAAATAAATAATATCTTTTTTTTTAATAAATTTTGTAAACATGAACTAATTATTTGTTTATTCTAAGTAGTTATTTTTTCTCTGGTTAAACGACGTGATTTTGTATAAAACTTTTCATTTAATAAAAAACATAATGGATATATATAGTTTTTTATTTACTTTCTCGGGTGTGTACGTGTGTGTCTGGGTGTGTGTACGTGTGTGTCTGGGTAGGTATGGGTGTGTGTACGTGTGTGTCTGGGTAGGTATGGGTGTGTGTACGTGTGTGTCTGGGTAGGTATGGGTGTGTGTACGTGTGTGTCTGGGTAGGTATGGGTGTGTGTACGTGTGTGTCTGGGTAGGTATGGGTGTGTGTACGTGTGTGTGTGTGTGGGTAGGTATGTGTGTGTGTGTGGACATTTTTCATGTAAATAATAAAACAAAATTAAAAGGTAGGTAAGATTATATTCTCCAGGGATTCGATAGATAAATTTTTGCCATAAAGAATGTTGCTTAAATAACTAGAAACATACATTCTTATTTTATTTAATTTTCTTCATAATTAATTATATATTTTCTATCTAAGGTATAATATCTTTATATACAACGTGTTTTTTTATATATAACGCTGGTGATGATGTGTAAATCACTGACCTCCTCCGCCCTGTCCCAAAACACCGCCGCCCTAACCGCCAGCCCAGGAGTCAGTGGAACGTTAACCGTGACCCTCATGTTAAGTCTATCCGAGTATGGCACCGAATAGCAGTCGACCAGTGGAAGAAATCTCCCAGCTCCCCTGACTCTCTACGCTTCCTGATGCGCACAAATAAAGAGCTCCAATCTGCCACCACTCTCGCACGAGAGAAGCAGTGGTTTGATTTTGCTTCTTCTATTGACCAGTCTACATCTATAGGTGATATATGGCGCACCATTAACCGTGCCCGGGGCACCAACACCAGACCCGCGCTCCACCCCAGACCAGCTGCCCGAGCTGAGGCGCTCTCCCAGACGTGGCAGGAGGCCGCCTCCATTGATGCGCTACCACCCTCTGTACGAGACCTCACCCTCGCACTGCAACCACAACGCCGACAGCGCATCTTCGAGTACCAAGACCTATTTGCAGACACTGGCGTGCCTTTCACACAGTGTGAACCACTAAATGCTGTTAAGCGTGGTCGGTCCCCCGCCCCAGGCGATGACGGCGTCACATATGATGTGTTAAATGCCCTTATTGCCACCCCTGGTAACCCCCTCCTCTGTCTATTTAACCTCTCTTTTGATACTGGTCAGCTGCCTCACTCATGGAAGACTGCCACCACCATCCCAGTCCCTAAACCAGGCAGACAAGATGAATATCGTCCAATATCCCTCATCTCCTGCTTCTCAAAGATGATGGAGCGCATGATACTCCACCGCCTCCACTGGAAAATTGAAGCCCACCTGCACCCTGACCTCTATGGTTTTCGCCCCGGAAAGAGTACTGCTCACTGCATCGATCACTACATGGCAAACACCTCCGCCAAAACCTCCCTCTTCGTCGACTTCAAGGGTGCTTTTGATAAAGCCAACAGTGAAGTGATCCTTGAGGGCCTCACTCACATGGATGTGAAGGGCAAACTCCTCACGTGGATTGCTGACTACCTCTCCCGTCGACAGGCCCGTGTCCGTTTTCAGGGCCACTCTCTAAGATCAGGGACCTTGATCTTGGCACGCCTCAGGGAGGTGTACTCAGCCCTACACTCTTCAATGTTCTCATGAACTCCATCTGCCGTCTCAACGTCATTTTTGCTGAGCGCCCTAGACGGTCACATCATAAGCTACGCTGATGATATCCTCCTCCAAATTACTACAGTGCAACATGAACAACCTATACTCTCCACGTTCGCCCGGACCTGTCAAACACTCGGGCTAGTCATCTCACACACTAAAACCAAGTTCATCTCACGCTTCCGGCGTCAGACACCACTGATTCTGCAAGGGCAAGACATCGATCAAGTACGCACCTACAGGTACCTTGGTCTACCTGTGCGAGCCACTACCAGAGCCACGACCTCCGCTGTCGCCGCCCACGTCGTCTCCCAGTGCCGCCAACGAACGCGGCCCCTCCAGTCCCTCACTCACGGCCTCAAAGGAGCCTCTGTCAGGGTCTACCTCTCATGTACATTGCCATCGTCAGAGCTGTCATAGATTATGCCTCCCCTGTCCTTGTAGTTGCCTCCCAGCGCGAGAAACAAAGCATAGAGAAAATCCAAAACAGAGCGATGAGACTCATCCTCGGCTGCCCTATGACCACCAGAAGAGAAGTCATGCAGCGCGAACTAATCCTGCTTCCCGTCTGCGATCGAATTACTGCTCTCAATGCCATCCTTGGTGTTAAACTTCTTCGCAGTGAGCAACCAACTCCCCTGTCGCGCTCACTGAACTCACATCTTAACACCCTCCTGCGCCGGCCTGCCCTCTCCCTCCCTTTCAACTCTGGCCCGTCCACACTGCTGCTGACATCCTGCGTTATCACCTCTACACCCCCTCGACCTCTCTCCCTCCCGAGTACACTCATCCGCCTCTACCGCCGTGGACCTCCCCGTGTGTTGATGTTGTCGTCCACACCTTCCCTGTTCGTAAATCCACCCAACTGAGGTATATGCTCAAACTTAACTGCCTTGAGCAGATTAATGATGTCGCTTCCTCTCTAAAGACCTCCCACCCTCCTATCCTCGTCTACTGTGATGGGTCTGTTACCACGCTGGGCAGCGCTGGGGCAGCCCTGAGTGTCAGGCCTGCAGGAAAATCAGGGTCCACGACTGGGCCTCCTCCACTGATGCTGAAAGCATAGCCATCCTCGCAGGCATTCATGAGGGGGCGACCTATGCTCGCACTGAACGCCGGAACCTCCTTATAATCAGTGACAGCACTTCTGCGCTAGCGAGGCTCAAATTACCCTCCCCCTCCTCCCCTGCCGCCCAACACACCCTAGCCGGGCTAGAACAAACTGATGACATCCGTGTCAAGTTTCTTTGGATCCCGTCACATATAGGAACAACTGCCTGTGACACTGTGGATCGGCTTGCCAAAGAAGCTACACAAGAAGAAGATACTGAAGCCACTCTCGCCCTCTCCCTCTCTCATACACGCCACACAACGAGAGGCATTCAACGAAAATTGGACACACCTGAAACAACGGGGTAGCGTCACACTATGACGCTGTAACCGGTGACGACAACCGCCACTACAGAGAGTATCAATCCCTGACTCGATCTCAACAGCTTATATACATGAGACTGCGCCTAGGGTACAGGTACCTATGGGAGTACATTGGCAACCCTGAGCCTCACCGCACTGTTTGTGGCCAACCCGACTCTCACACCCTCTCTCACTACATCCTCACTTGCCCTGTGACCTCCTCCTACAGGTCCCCAGCCGTTACCAACACCTCTTCCCTCCCAGACCAGATATCCCTCCTCCTAGTCACAGGCCTGGCACTAGGGACCTGCCACTCTTTGCCATAAACAGATAAAATGTACCGGGAACTTTCCCCCCACACACTCATCATTCTCTCACTTTATATAACTTGACAGAACCTATGACCCTTCAGGCTTTTACGCCCT
Source organism: Homarus gammarus (assembly GCA_958450375.1). Taxonomy (NCBI): domain Eukaryota; kingdom Metazoa; phylum Arthropoda; class Malacostraca; order Decapoda; family Nephropidae; genus Homarus; species Homarus gammarus. The sequence goes on from CAUDMG010001533.1 coordinate 57,558, forward strand.
TAATGTACGAGTCATAAAGGCAAGTATGAACTGTTCATACTTCCCTGTTGGGCGCTGTAAACGCTTCTGCGCTTCACCTTGCACAGGATGTAAGGGGGTGCCCAATAAACTAGCCCCCTCGGGGGCAAATCTGAATCTGAATCTGATGTGTAAATTTTATACACATAATCCTTTAATTATATATTCAGTATATTACCGACTATTTTATACAGTCCTTTAATTATATATTCAGTATTATTACCAACTATTTTACACTTATTCCTGTCTTGATTATATAGTCCTTGGACCAACACTCATTCTTGTCTTGGTTATATAGTCCTTGGACAATACCGTGTTGTAACCGACCATCATAACATAGTATAAGCGACCAGATTTCAGATAACAATAACACGGTGTCAAATTTTCATCCTTTTTGTATTTTTTAGCTGATTTAAGGTGAGAATTGGCTATTAACGCGTACCTGGTTAATCTGTTGGCTTTTCTGTACAAATAGACAGTAGTTAGAGTCGTCAGAAGTAGTTAAGTAGTTAGATAATTAAGGTTAAATAAGGGACCGTGTCAGATTTTTGTTTATTGTTGTGGGAATTTCGTGTATTTTTTGAGGAGGTTATTTGGGGGATTTAGGGATTTATTTAATTGTTTTTAGGTTAATTAAGCATTTAATAATGGCCCAGTAGTTACGTAATTAGCGTAATTATGGTGTAACGTGATGTAATGCATTTTCGTGTCATGTGATTTCAAATGACACGTAATTATTATTTTAATATTATACGATTTTATTTATTTGTTTATTTATTTATTCCACATAAGTTCTTAATATTATTGTAAGTATTTTAAAAGAGGCAATAACTTTTTACTTTAATTATATGTAGTGGATATTTTGCCGTGACTAGCTGAGTTCCTATTTATGCTATTTTACCGTGAGTGAACTCTGATTGGTTAAGTACTTAATATCATTAGGTGTCCCCCCCCCCCGGCTAGGAAATTAACTCAGATAAGGGTAGGTAGGTTTCTTTGATTAGGTTAGAATTAGGCTGGTTAGGTTAGGTAGGTAGGTAGGTTAGGTTAAAATTAGGTTAGCACTAGGTTAGGTTAGCACTGGGTTAGGTTAGCACTAGGTTAGGCTAGCATTAGGTTAGCTTAGCACTAGGTTAGCTTAGCACTAGGTTAGGTTAGCACTGGGTTAGGTTAGCACTAGGTTAGGCTAGCATTAGGTTAGCTTAGCACTAGGTTAGTTTAGCACTAGGTTAGGTTGGTATTAGGGCGGTCCGACTAATTACCCAAATGTACCCAAATATAGCCGGAATGAAGTCAAATAATGGTCCTAGATGAATAAATCGGACTGCCAATCACTTCTCGACTAGTATTTGGTGTCAGAAAGTCACAAAAAATTGGTAAACTTAATTTAATCTGAGTTAATAGATCAAGTGCATGTACCTAACCTAACCTAACACAACTCAGATTGAATTAAGTTTACCAATTATTTTTTGACTTTATGACACCAAATAATAATCGATAAGTGATTCACAGCCCGAATTACGCATGTATGACCATCATTTGACTTCACTGCGGCTACATTTGGGTAATTCCTCGCTCCGTCGGTACATGCACGCGATCTATTAGCTCAGATTAAATTAAGTTTACCAATTTTTTGTGACTTTCTGACACCAAATACTAGTCGAGAAGTGATTGGCAGTCCGATTTATTCATCTAGGACCATTATTTGACTTACTTCATTCCGGCTATACTTGGCTACATTTGGGTAATTAGTCGGACCCGTATTAGGGTGATTAATCTTCACCTAACCACATTCCTCTCACATCTCGTTCTTCCATCCCACAGCGACGCGGATATGCTGGAAAGCGTCGAAGAAAACCACTTCGTTCAGTACATCCCCATAGCTATCACAGTCCTCGTGCGATCACCCGTCTCGTGGTCCGAAGACAACAAAATCGCCGTCGTGACTCAGCTCGGGACCTACGTTTTCGTGAGTAATCCGTGTGGAGGTTCGTTGTGTAGGGTTAGCTGGAGTCTAGGAGCGGTCGGGAGTTGGACGTCACACTTTGTTTGTTATTGAGATTAAAATACCTTAATGGTAATCTAACCTAACCAAATTCGGACCTACCCTAACCTAACCTACCCAACCCTACCCTAACCTAACCTACCCAACCCTACCCTACCCTAATCTAACCTACCTAACCCTACCCTAACCTAACCTAATAATGGGGTAGCTCTTCTTCTGTCCAACTGTTAGATAGGGTGGAATCAAAGGTATTTCATCTTATTAACTCTCCTCCTTTAGTTAATAATCTTTCTTCCCTTTCTCTTCACCACAATGTTGCTTCACTCTCTCTCTTTTACAGGTACTTTAACGGGCAATGTTCAGTGGATTTGGCAGCCTGTGTACCGCCGGCAAGGCCATGGGCTTGTAACACATCTTGCCCACGGTGCCCACTGTTTCTCTGTGGATATCTGTCACACTATAATAACCCATTATAGTACATCCTTCTTTCCTCACACTGTACAATGCTCTGCCTTTTTCTGTGTTTCCATACTCATACAATCTGCCTCACTTCAAAAAGCTGGTTTTCCGTCATCTTCGCGGTGTAGATTAATATACAGTTAATCATTTCGTTTTCTATTCTTAATTTCTATTTACTCTTATATCCCCCCCCCCCACCCGGCCCTGTTGTGGGTTGATGACCTGTGCTCGGGTGGGCTATTCCCCGTTAAAAAAGAAACTAACCTAACTCAATCCAACCTAACATTGGTAGCTTGAAATCCTAAAATTCGCAGGATAACCCAAACAATAATAATAACAATCTATTTTAGCCAATTTTATCAGATTTTAATGTTTGTTTTCTTCGGAGTAAAACTGTATGAAATTTATCTTTGCCGAAAATATGAAAATCAACAACAATTAGTCAAATGAGTGTCCGTGTATATTTTATCAAATGAGTGTCCGTGTATATTTTAAACCAAGCTTTTATAAAAACAATTAATATACAGTGACCCCTCTGTTAACGAACTCAATCCGTTCCAGAAGGTCGTTCGTTAACCGAAAAGTTCGTTAACCGAAACCATGTTTCAATGGGTTTTTGGGTAATTGGTTCGAGCTCACCGAAAATTTCCTAACTCCAACAAAAATGGCAGAAAAATTTACTTACTTTGAGGTGTGTATGTAGAAGGCTCCTGGATGATGATGATGATGTGCATTTGAAGTGGGAGGTGGAGGAGGAGAAGGGAGAAGAGAAGGAAGTGGAGGTGGAGGAGAAGCATTTTACTGCTTCTTGGAAGGTGAGTCACCTTCCATGAAAATGTCAGGAACCTCTGGACTGACAGATTCTCCACCATGAACATCCTCTCTCCTTCTAAGTGGAAGGCTGAGGGCTAGCATCTTGTTCCCTCTGCCTTTTACTGAAGAAAGTGTCAATTGTGGTCTGTGGGGCATCTGTCCTCCTCACCATTAACTTATGTTTAAAGAAGGAGACCACTGAGTCCTCAACATGACACAAAGTTAGTTAAGTTTTTTCCACTTCTGGGTGCCTTGAAGCCAGTTCCCTGAACTTCTCCCAGTAGTAAATCACATCTTTCAACTGTTTAGCTGACATATGGTCATCACTTTCAATTTCCTCCTCACCACTGTCAGCCTCTACCTGTAACATCTCATCCAGTTGCTTCAAGTCATCAGGAGTAAGTTCCTCCTCATGAGACAACTCAAGCTCTTCCACATCCACCTCCTCCACTTCAAGGCCCAATGACTGACCAATGGACACAATCTCCTGGTCCAACTCTGTTTCTTCCTCAAATCCCTCAAAATCATGGACTACTGATGGCCACAGTGCTTTCCATGAAGAATTGAGGGTTCTATTGGAGACTTCTTGCCATGATGACACAATCAATTTTACAGCCTCCAGGACGTTGAATTGTGTCTTCCAGAACTGTTTCAGTGTTAGTTCAGGATCATTGGAAGTTGCCTGATGACACCTTCTGAACATTTTCTTCATGTACAGCTTCTTGGAGTTGCTGATCACATTCTGGTCCATTGGCTGTATGAGTGATGTAGTGTTTGGAGGCAAAAACAACACTTTCACAAAGTCAAATTGATACTCCAAAGTTCTGGCAAGGTCAGGGTCATGACCAGGAGCATTACCCTTGAGGAGAAGAGCCTTTAAAGGGAGTTTATTGGTGGTTAGGTAGCTCTTGACAGAGGGGCAAAACACATCAACAGCCCATTCATTAAAGAACTGTCTTGTCACCCATGCCTTACGGTTGGACTTCCAATAAACTCCAAGCTTTGTTCTTACCACTTTCTGTTGCTTGAACACCCTGGGGTTTTCAGAGTGGTAGACAAGCATAGGCTTCAGCCGGAAATCCCCTGAAGCATTGGCACCAAGCAATAGAGTGAGACGGTCTTTCATGGGTTTATGCCCAGGTAAAGAGGCTTCATCTCTGGTGATGAATGTTCGTTTGGGCATCTTTTTCCAGAACAGCCCAGTTTCGTCCACATAGAACACTTGCTGTGGAAGATAATTTTCTTCTTCCATCAGTTCTTTAAATTCCACTAAAATCTTTGCTGCCCCTTCCTTATCAGCACTGGCAGCTTCACCATGCCTAACAACACTAAAAATGTCACTTCCTTTCTTAAATTTTTCGAACCAGCCTTTGCTGGCCCGAAAATCTTCAAATTCTGTGCCTGAAGAACCAGGTTGATCTGCCTTTAAATGTTCATAAATCTCCCTGGCTCTTTCACAAATGAAATCACCAGAAACTGAATCACCTTTCATCTGTTTTTCCCTAATCCAGATGATAATTAACCTCTCAGTTTCTACGATTAGGGATCTACTTTTAAACACTCTTGTAGATTTGTCTCTCACGTTCACTTCCTTAAATTTGTCTTTTTGTGCAAGAATTGTCGACACAGTTGATGCCCACATGCCATATTCTTTGCATAGCGCATTTGATTTAATGCCTTGTTCGTGTTTTTTTTATTATTTCCTGCTTTATTTGGATTGAAATTGCTTTTCTTGATCTCTTAGGCCCCATGCTGGATTCAAACAATGGCAACACGTATTTTTCAAAGTTAAACTAGCTGTAAATAAAGAATATTTTCTTTAAATCAACACTGCACTTCGCTATATATTGTCAATATGTAAAATAATTTTCAAAATGACCAATAATTTGCTTGGAAACACAGAAAAAAAGCGTTTAGTTGAAGAGAGTCTCAAGCAAGATGTTACCTCCAGTGAAAACAGAGAGAGACTAATGCCTGTTTGCTGTGTTAAGAGGCTGGATGCCGTGCATTAAACTAGTCACTTTACCTTCAATTTTGTTCAATAATTGTTAAAATGACTAAAAAATTGAATATTAAACTTTTAAAATTATTGAATAGTATAAACTTCTTGATATTTACTAAAATAGTAAGGAATTTAAGCCCTAGAACCGATTAATGTATTGGCAGACTGATACTAAAGCTGGTTGCCCGGCCAGTGCAAGTGAAAACATGTTGAGGTCGGTTCGTAAGAACTTCGTTAAGCGAAAAATTTTTCTTTTACCGAATTGAAGATCCTTATGGAAGGCAGTTCGTTAATCGAAATTACGTTAACCGAGGTGTTCGTTAAACGAGGGGTCACTGTATATTTTTTACCATTTTAAAAGACATTCTGTAGAAATATCATATAAATTTATGCTGAATATAGACTGTGTAGGTATATAAACAGTGTATCTAGACAGTGTAAGTATACAGTGTACCTAGACAGTCTAGGTAAACAAACTGTATACCTAGACAGTACAGGTATACACTCATTAATGTGGTCGATCTTCAGGTGAAATAAGCTGGGGTCTTTAATCTTCAGGTGACTCATTTATTAAGCTGGGGTGTCTAATCTTCAGGTGACCACAATTATGTATTAAGCTGGGGTGTCTAATCTTCAGGTTACCACAATTATGTATTAAGCTGGGGTGTCTAATCTTCAGGTGACCACAATTATGTATTAAGCTGGGGTGTCTAATCTTCAGGTGACCACAATTATGTATTAAGCTGGGGGTGTCTAATCTTCAGGTGACCACAATTATGTATTAAGCTGGGGGTGTCTAATCTTCAGGTGACCACAATTATGTATTAAGCTGGGGTGTCTAATCTTCAGGTGACTGCAATCATTGGGTAATTTTTTATTATACCCGGTAATTTAATTGTGATTGAGGATTGTTATTGAACTTATCCCGTGATTTAATTTTGAATCTGTGATTGACGAACTATATAGAGATGAAAGTCCATTATATCGAAGTTTCGTTAGCTGTAAAACCCCAAAGTAACAGATTGTATAGAGATGAAAGTCCATTATATCGAAGTTTCACTGTACAGTATAGAATTATCCACCGTTCTGTTATAATTCTGTGATTATTTAAGGATTATAGAATTATCCAGGACTTAATCCTAATTAGTCGGAGATAGAGAACGAATTGACGACGAAGGATTTATTAATGTTTTTCTCGGCAGGGGAAGTGAAGCCAGACTGGGGCCCACATCTGCTGAGACAACAACACCACTGGCGTTTAAATCTCGGTGAAAAGTGAAGTGATTTTTAACAGTTTAATTAGAAATCCTTACAGTTATTGGTGGTTATATTGGTGATTGATAACAGTTTGGAAAATAATGCGTTTGGTACCAATTAAGTGTGGATTAGAACTCGTATATTACCAGTTAAAGTGCGAAACATAACACGTATACAGTATTTGTTGTTGAAACTGTGGGTAATTGGCGATTAAAGTTATACTGTAATTGGTGATTTAAGTCGGTGTGTCGTTAAGAATACCACGAAGAATGATATGCCCTTGTTACTCTGAGTTTTCGAAGAGGAAATTGTATCACTAAATCTGGACAAAAGTGTATCGGACATAATTCTATACCGGACAAAATTCTGTATCGGACATAATTCTATACCGGACAAAATTCTGTATCGGACATAATTCTATACCGGACAAAATTCTGTATCGGACATAATTCTATACCGGACAAAATTCTGTATCAGACATAATTCTATATCGGACATAATTCTGTATCGGACATAATTCTATACCGGACAAAATTCTGTATCGGACATAATTCTATACCGGACAAAATTCTGTATCGGACATAATTCTATACCGGACAAAATTCTGTATCAGACATAATTCTATATCGGACATAATTCTGTATCGGACATAATTCTATATCGGACATAATTCTATACCGGACAAAATTGTGTACGGTTTAGTCCGAGTGACGCGACCGGTAACCAAGATGGGAGCGTGTAGACAAAAGTCGCTCTGTCGGGTATTGTTTTTGTTTGGGGTTCTCTCGCCGTCGACTGGAGTAAACATCACTAATATGGTGTTTGGGGGAGAGACCAATTACCTCCCGGCGGCCTTCGGAGACTTCAATTCGGACAAGTTGACGGACCTGTTCGTGGTCTCGGAGGACGGCAGGACGGTCAAGGTGCTGGTCTCCAACACCGAACCTCCGCTGTTGAGAGAGCCCGACCCGGAGACCGGCCCGGTGTGTTCGTACTCCTCGCTCCGGATCAAGAGCATCATGCCCGGAGACTTCGACGGCAACGGGGCCATGGATGTCCTGCTGGTCTCCTACAACAAGGAACTGTCTCCGCACTACCAGGTGTTCCTCCTCTGGGGTAACCACAACATGAGCCTGGACTGTGGGTCAGAGCTACACCCTCTCCTCAACATCACGGGTCATCCTCTGGTCATGGACGTCAACGGGGACATGATCCCCGACTTGTTCGGCGAGGACGACGCCAAGAACAGAACCTTCTGGATATTTAACTCCGAGCGGGAGCCTCCCACGGCGGTGCCGATGGTCGCACGCAACGGCACTCTGCCTCGACTCAAACGCCCGAGTTCCCACGCCTTCATCGACTTCAACGACGACCTGGCGGCCGACCTCTGGATCACCGCCGAGGGCAGTTTCGAGATCTCCAGCTCGACCAATGGCGTTTATGCAGTGGACGAGTCCATACGGCCCCCGGACGAGTTGAAGGTCATCGGCCAGACCTCATTTGCCGACGTGGATTTGGACGGGCACATCGAGGCGATAATCCCGGCCTGTAAAGAGAAGACCTGTTTGGGCAGCTCGACCGTGTTCGTCTACGACTTCGGCAGCGACTCTCCGTGGAAGGAACTGGACGTGAACTTCGTGGACCCGTCCGGCACCACCTGGGGCTACCCGTCCAAGGCCGACCCCAAGTACAGGTTCACCGACACCATCACCCCGCGCGTCGGAGACTTCAACCTGGACGGCTACCCGGACTTCCTCGTCACCCTCCTCGACGCCGCCGGCAACATCCAGGTCGTGTTGATGGAGAACGCTGCCAAAGACGGCACCTCGAACTACTCCCGCAAGTTTGTGCCCAAGTGGGATCTATTCAAGGCCTTCGGCAACACCGTCTTGGGCACTTTCTGCGACTTCCAGGAGGACGGAACGCTGGACGTCCTCCTGGTGTGCAAGGCGGACGACGGCAAGTACTACCTCAATGTGTACAAGGACGCCATCGAGTATGATGCCGTGTTTGTCAAGGTCAGTTTGTACAGCGAGCCGTCTGTCATAATAAACTTGATTTTGTTGGTCATTTATAAAGTGTTACAAGTCAAATACAATAGACCCCAGTTCTAATGATCCCCAGTTGTAAGATTCAATGCATAAGTATTTTAAAGTTATATAATTATCACCAGCGTGCAGTACAGTGACTCCTCTGTTAACGAACTCAATCCGTTCCAGAAGGTCGTTCGTTAACCTAAAAGTTCGTTAACCGAAACCATTGTTTCAATGGGTTTTTGGGTAATTGGTTCCAGCTCACCGAAAATTTCCTAAATTCAACAAAAATGGTAGAAAAGTTCACTTACTTTGAGGTGTGTATGTAGAAGGCTCCTGGATGATGATGATGATGATGATGATGGGATTTAGAATGGGAGTGGAGGAGAAGGAAGAAGAGAAGGCATTGGGGTGGAAGAGAAGTCACCCCATGGCGCCATTTCACCCATAAAATTTTAGTTCTCTTGGTGTATTTCAAGATTATTTTCTTTAAATCAACACTGCACTGCATTATATATTGTTAATATGTAAAATATATTTCAAAATGGCCAATAATTTGCTTGGAAACACAGAAAAAAGCGTTTAGTTGAAGAGAGTCTCAAGCAAGATGTTACCTCCAGTGAAAACAGAGAGAGACTAATGCCTGACTGGTGTGTTAAGAGGCTGGATGCCGTACATTAAACTAAAAAATAACTAAAAAATTTAATATTAAACTTTTAAAATTATTGAATAGTATAAACTTCTTGATATTTACTAAAATAGTAAGGAATTTAAGCCCTAGAACCGATTAATGTATTGGCAGACTAATACTAAAGCTGGTTGCCCAGTCAGTGCAAGCGAAAACATGTTGAGGTCGGTTCGTAAGAACTTCGTTAACCGAATTTTTGTTCGCTAACCGAATTGAAGATCCTTATGGAAGGCAGTTCGTTAACCGAGGCGTTCGTTAAACGAGGGGTCACTGTACAAAGTGGAAATATATTTGTATAGGAAATTTAGTGATATATATAATAGGTAATAATGGTTATATATAGCTCTTAGATATAGCTCATAGGGGTGATATATAGCTCATAGGGGTGATATATATGCTCATAGGGGTGATATATATAGCTCATAGGGGTGATATATATTGCTCATAGGGGTGATAGAAACCTCATTTCCTCCCCTTCCCCCCAGGTTCTAATACCGACTGGCAGGTGCTACGGGGAGAAATGCCAGCTGAAACAGATCCCCTATGGCACAAACCAGCCCGGCCCGTCGATATCGTACTCCATCACCACGGCCACCGGCACCACCCAAAGCTCGAGGGCCACCCAGCTCTCCCAGACGGCCCACCACGCCCTACAGCTCCCATACACGGTCTTCGGCCTCGGTCGCAACTGGAACTTCGTCGAGGTAATGGAAGTCGGGATCCCGAAAGGCAATATATCCAACACCTTGAAAAGCAGTTTCACTCAGATCATCCCTAACTCGCAGCTGATCGTCATACCTTACCCCATGGACGAGCCGAACAGCTGGGTTAGCAAGCTCTTCATCACCCCAAGCAAGGCCATGTTGATGACAGCCGGGGCGCTCGTAGGGACGTGTCTCTTCGTGGCGGTCATCATCGGTATACTTCACCGTCGAGAGAAACAGCAAGACAAGAGAGAGAAACAGCAAGAGGCTCATAAGTTCCATTTTGATGCTATGTAGTTCCTCTTCAGTTAATGCTATGTAGTT
>CAUDMG010001534.1:0-26018 GCA_958450375.1 Homarus gammarus
ATGTGTAGTGTAGTAATTCCCTCACAAATGGTTTTATGAGGGACCTCACTTGGTTTAATAACTCCATCACAGATTGTGTTAGAAGGGACCTTTTTTTTTTAAACAGTTTAATTAGCCAGAAGAACGCAGATACAGAGTAGATATAAACAATAATATTAACATGGCTGAGCCAGTTAAGAGCCTGAGCTTTCTTGAAGGCACCTGATGTATACTGTACATTTATCTCAAGGAAGTATTGTGTAACATTTAGTATTATCTGGAATAGTACAATAGCATGGTGGCAGAAAGAACATATCAGAATGTTACCACGGTTATCACTTCGATATTTATTTTATTTTTTTATTTTTTTTACATTATATTTTATGTTTATACATACTTTACAGTGGAGTTGATATACATAAATATAATAAGAGAAGGAAGCTGTGCAATATGGGTTGTATTAAGGTGCAACAAGAGGACAGAGCTGTCAGTATCTAATATACTATAGGACTAGGCGTGTGTGTGTGTCTGTTCTGGGCAGCCGAAACGGCACAATCGTTTTTCATCAAACTTGGTGGAAAAATAGCAAACAATTCGTAGAGTGGACCAAACCTGGTCCCATGTCGATGGTTTCTTTAGGAAGGCATTAGTTAACAATTTTATTTATGATGGAAAACGATGCAAGTCTATGGACTTGGCTCACGCTAATTAACCATGGCACACCCCCATTCGCTGTACGCTGTCACGAGCGTTCAAACTCTCACAAGGGCACGAACGTGCCCGCGATCACTTGTCATGTCTAGTCGGCAAATATATTTATTGCAATGGTAATTTCTACCTATCTACTTGATAGTTTCTGATAAAACGGTTTTGGTGGTACAATAGAAACAAGAATGTAAAGTAGGTATTACTTTGACAATAAATATTATTTAAGATACGATTTAAAGGAAGGGAGCGTAGTCTTTGCTCGGGAACTAGTAATAATTATCGTCAATCAAGTGATTGACGGATTTGTAAACAAAGAGGGCATAGCAATAGGTGTTATTATCCTCGAATTTTAACATTTTTAATTTAGCAAATTCTTCGTTTGTGAGATATTTTTTTTTCAAGTAGGTCATTGTCTGCACAACTCTCTTTTGTGCAGTAACCAGGGGTTGTGTTTTTGAAGAGCCAGAGGCCCTCCATAGTGTGAGACAGTGTATCAGGTGTTGGTAAAGAAGATCATAATAGATTTATTTCACTGATGTAAAAGTGATTGACAGACGAGTGTGATACAGGATACCACACTATTTATTGACTTTACTGTGAATGGCTTGTATGTGGTTTCTCCAGACAAGTTTCTCATCAAGAACAACCCCAAGGAATTATTTATTTTGTTCGCGTTTGAAGACTGTATTTCCAAGGAACAGGGTGTCCAAATCTTGGGATAAGTTTTTCCTTCTGTGATAGATTGTGTAGTTGTTTTTATCGACGTTTAAGGTCAGTTTATTACGTATAACCCAGGTCCTCATTTTAGTCAATACAGTGTTCATAGTTCTCATCAAGGAATGGAGGTCTAAGTTGATGCCATAGAGGTTACTATCGACTGCAAATAAGTTGTGTTTTCTTGGTGTGCTGGAGTGGACTATATCGTTTATGTGCAACAAGAACATTGAGGGATGCCATACAAAATTGGTGAGGACATAGTGCTTTCTATTAGACAGATTTGAGGTAAATCAACTGTGGGACTGTGAACTGAGTGTCATCAAAGGAATTTAAGATGTCATTAGTAAAGGATAACATAGCAATCTTAGTGACCTTCTAGCTCTAATTCCAATCTGAGAGTCTGTAAGGATGCTATTAACACTGCGAAGGAATTTAGTCTACTACACGCTATCTTCTCCAGCATCATACTTAAGGCTGGTGGGACTGATAAGGGGCGGTAATTCTTGAAAAGACCTTTATCCCCCGATTTTTCTTATGCTGGGTGAACTTTAGCAATCTTCACTTTATCCGGAAAGACACCACTAGTGAAGGGGGAGTTACAAATGTAATGAGTGGGCTACTTTCTTAATAATGCTCATCAGTATATTGTCGTCGCCTGCTGCTGCATCTTTGGACATTTTTATATTGGTCAATAATTCATCTGCTGTGACAAAGGATAAGAACAGCTCATTTGGTGTCTATTTTGCAGGTCGGCTCAAAATTCCTCATGGTTATTAGGGATGCTCTCACCAAGATGTTTGCAAACATTGATAAAAATCGTCATTGAAGTAGTTGATAATGAGGGAAGGCTCCCTTAAAACTGAATCATTTAAAATAAAAGCTGAGTGGGGGGCCGGAGGTTGAGTTTTCCTGTTCTGAATAGAATTTATGATATTCCAGGTTTTCTTATTTCTTTCTACCTGATGCTGACTGGAGCTTATTTGTATAAAAGCTACGCCTGACATTTCGAACTGCTTGAGTTATTCTATTTGGGACACTTCGGTAAGCATCACCGAAAATTATGGGTCTTTTTGCAAATTGCCTTTGGAGTTTGTGGGTTTTTTTTTTTCATTGCCTTGATTTCACTTGTGATATAGGGTTTGGAGATAGATACAGTTTTTATTAACTTAATCTTGATGGGGAAGCATTTATCAAGCAAGCTTTGAAGATGCAAGAGAAGTTGCAGCAGCTCACGTTAGGGTTGTCGGAGGCATATTAACTCCTTCACATATGATGTTATAAGGGAACTCACGGAACCTCACGTGGTGCAGTAATCCCTTCACAGATGGAGTTATGAGGAACCTCAGGTGGTGCAGTAATTTCCTCAGACATGGAGTTATGAGGGACCTCACGGAAGCACACGTAGTGCAGTAATTCCCTAACAGATGGTGTTATGAGGAACCTCACAGAACCTCAAGTGGTGTAGTCATTCCCTCACAGATGATGTTATAAGGAACCTGACGTGGTGTCGTAATGTCCTCATAGAGGGTGTTATGAGAAATCTCACATGCTGTAATAATTTCCTCACAAATGGTGTTATGAGGGACCCCACATGAAGCTATAGCAACTCATTCTCTATATGGCGTCGCAGCGTAATGGGGACACCACGGGGTCTGGTGTCGCAGGACCTCACTCACCCAAATGGTGTCAGTGAGGTGAGTTCCCAGGCCTCCTATCCTGGGAAAGTTAACACATCTCTGCGTGTTGTTTTGTGTCAGGGTACCTGGGACCTCACTATGTGAAGGTTAGCTTAAGTACGACTCTCAGCTGTTACTGTTTAACGTATTCATTACTTTTCAACACTGGTTCCACACCTATCCGAAATGAAATTGTAACTTCGGGCGAGAAGTTAATGATGTTCCGGTGGGTAGACGGGGTTGAGGAGAGCGAGTTGGGGTATGGACCAAGAATACAGTTGGCTTCACAGCAACGCTTGATATGTCTTCATCCTTCGGTGGCCAAGGATGTAGTGTAATAATAATAATAATAATAATAATAATAATAATAATAATAATAATAATCATAATAATAATAATAATAATAATAATAATAATAATTAACGGTTCATTGAAAAAGTCGGCAGCCCGAAGGCTGGAAATATACATTGGACAAAAATGACTTTTTACATACAAAGACATGGGGTAAATGGGTCGTTTAACAAAAGCTTTCATTACTGAAAGGAGAAGGAACAACGCTTGAACATACAAATTATTATAATTTACAGTTGATGGCCCGGGATTGGGTTGGTTATGGAGACACCAGGTGGTGTGGTGTTCACGTGGTGTAGTAACTCGTCCTCGGGTGTTAATATGAAGGACCTAACGTGGTCATGGAGACATCAGGTGGTGTGGTGTTCGCGTGGTGTAGTAACTCGTCCTCGAGTGTTGATATGAAGGACCTCACGTGGTCATGGAGATACCAGGTAGTGTGGAGTTCACGTGGTTAGTAACTCGTCCTCGGGTGTTGATATGAAGGACCTCACGTGATCATGGAGACACTGGGTGGTGTGGTGTTCACGTGGTGCTGCAACTCGTTCTTGGGTGTTGATATGAAGGACCTCACGTGGTCATGGAGACACTGGGTGGTGTGGTATTCACGTGGTGCAGCAACTCGTCTAAAAGGGTGTTGATATGAAGGACATCACGTGGTCATGTCGACACCGGTTGGTGTGGGGGGGTTTCATAGTACCTAGCCCTACTGGGTGGTGTTGTGTTATCTCGTAGTCAGGTGCATAGCCGGCAGGCCCTCTGTTGTTCCCATGGTGGACTGATTAGCACCTCCTGATCAGAAGACGGCGGTCAGTTCCAGGGGTGTTTATCCCACTGGTGGGTCACGGCTCTCACTGGTATTGTCTAATGCTGAATTCACTGGCTTAAACACTGTTCATCAATATTCAACACTGGTCCCACTTCTTTCCGAAACGAAATTGTCACTTTGGATTATGTTGATATTCCGGTGGTGAGGATGGGTCGGGGAGAGGGACTTGAGGAATGGACCGAACATTGACCAAGGGGGGCCGCTGCTCAACAGGAGCAGCGCCTGAATAGGTCTCGAGCCTACGGTGGTCAAGGATGTAGTGTGTGCGTGTGTGTGTGTGTGTGGATTCATGGAAGGTAGTTGCTGCTAGTGCTACAAAATGCACTCTAAAAAGGCACTCAGCTGTAGACCTAAACAACAGGTTCAGCACCTTAAGGGACGAGTGTGAGGAAGGTGCTAGTAACACCACGAGTGCTACTCCCTCTGTTAGTGTGGAGAGAGGGAGTAGCGCAGGTAAGAAATCACCACACTCAGGTAAGGTCAAATGTGTTTCTGTCATGGGAGACTCAATGGTGAAGTATTTAGGTAACAATCTCTGCACTAAAGTTAGGAAGCTCGAGTGTCTCCCCGGGGCAGGGATAGGTAGAGTATTGGAGAGAGTGGAGAACGTCATTGATGACTGTGGAGACAACCCCATAGTCTTACTCAGTGCAGGAGGCAATGACGTAGGTAAGCTTACCAGTGTCGAACTACGTAAACTGTATAGGGAAGCTCTAGATAAGATTAGGGTGAAGGGTGGAACCCCTATTGCTTGCTCTATCCTACCTAGACGTGGTGCCAGTCGTGAATGGATGTCCCGTGCAATTGGTTTCAATTGCTGGTTGGAAGAACAGTGTAAAGAGCTGTCGACGCCATTCATTGATAGTTGGAGCCTGTACTATGGTGATGATAGTATGTATGCAAGGGATGGGGTGCATTTAAGTAGGAAGGGGGTGGCGGTGCTAGCGAAGATAGTTGACAGGGTAGTAAAGGTGGGGTTTTAATATGTCCAAATCCCATCAATGGTAAAGAGAGGAAAATACCATGTGAAAATAACAGCAGTGAAACAGAAGTAGATAATGCTGAAAATATAGTTAGTCATAATAACAAACATCAAAGTAATAAATGTAAAACAGATAGAAACGGAAGAAATATATTGAGTGTTTATTATACTAATAGTAGAAGCCTGTGTAACAAAATGGACCAGCTCAGGGCCATTGTTTGTAAAGAGAACATAGATATAATTGCAATAACGGAAACATGGATAAATTCAAACAGCAAACATTTTTTAGCAGAATTTCATATTCCAGGATATAACCTATTTAAATTTGACAGAGTAGGAAGGAGAGGGGGCGGTGTAGCAGTGTATATCAGCGTGTCATTAAAAAGGTGCAATAAATCAAACATTAAAACAAATAGCGACAATGAAAGTATTTGGGGAGAGATTGGTGAGGGCAATGAGTCCGTAGTCATTGGTGTTATATATAGACCACCTAATTTGAGTAGGAACGATGGTAAATTGCTATGGGAGGAAATAAAGAAGGCATCTGATAGAAACAATGTATGTATTCTAGGCGATTTCAACTTTTCAGGCTTAGATTGGAGAAATCAACTTAGCGATAATGAATCTGAAGATTTTCTAGAAGTAGTACAAGATAGTTTTTTATATGAATTCATAAACTCGCCCACTAGAGGAAATAATATCCTCGATTTAGTTCTCAGTAATAATGAAAATCTAGTAAAAGATGTTGGGATTGGAGACGAACTAGGAAACAGTGATCATAAAGCCATATATTTTAACATAATATGGAATGGAAGGAAGAAGGTAAAATTCGGCCTTGATCCCGGATTTTAGGAAGGCTAATTACGGTAGCTTAAGGAGAGACCTAAGGGATGACCCTATGGTCAAAAGATTAATCCCCCCCACACCTCCGGAAACTGTCAACTTAGGACGGGAGAACCCCGAATTTAATTTAGCAGCTACTTATGAACAATTTATTGCGACAATCCATAATGCTCAAAATAAACACATCCCTAAAAGAAAATTCAAATCGATACGGAACCAACCAAAATGGATGAATAATAGACTCTTAGATCTTCTTGGGAAAAAGAAAGGAGTATATAGAAAAGTTAAGAAAGGCGAAAATCACTTACTTGGTTACTATCAGAACCTAACAAGACAGGTAAAAACAGAAATTAGGAAAGCAAAGAGAAATTATGAAATCAAGGTAGCAAATGAATCGAAAAATAAACCCAAAGCTTTTTATCAACTGTATAAATCAAAGGTTAGAGATACAATAGGTCCCCTTAAAACTACGACAGGAGAAATGACTGATGATGAGTTAGAAATGTGTAGTACGTTAAATAGTCATTTTCGCTCCGTATTCACAAATGAAAACCTAGCACAGTTTCCAGAAGTTCATAAGGTATATAACGACAGTATAGAAAATATGTTGATGAACATCAATATTACTAGTAACGATGTGCTTAAAGTAATTAACAAACTGAAGCCTCATAAATCGCCTGATCCAGACGAGGTATATGCTAGAATATTAAAAGAATGTAGAGATGAGTTAAGTAATCCATTAGCAGTTTTATTTAATAAGTCATTAGAATCGGGCCTAGTGCCAGAAGCTTGGAAACTTGCAAATGTAGTTCCGATTTTCAAAAAAGGTGATAAAACAATTGCATCAAATTACCGTCCCATTAGTCTCACGTCAATCATAGGCAAGTTGCTAGAGTCAATTATTGCTACAAAAATCAGAAGCCACCTTGAAACATTCAACTTAATTCATTCTTCTCAGCACGGGTTCAACCAGGGACGTTCTTGTCTCACAAATTTGCTTAGCTTTTTCTCAGAAGTATGTGAAGCGGTAGATAATGATAAGTCATATGATATAATTTATTTAAATTTCAGTAAAGCATTCGATAGAGTCCCTCATGAGAGATTGATAAGGAAGGTAGAAGCACATGGAATAGGTGGATCATTATTAAAATGGATTAGGTCATGGTTAACTGGTAGGAAACAAAGAATCAGCATAAATGGATTAAAGTCAGACTGGGGTGCGGTCAAAAGCAGAGTTCCCCAGGGATCTGTATTAGGCCCTCTGCTGTTTGTTATATTCATAAATGATCTTGATTTAGGTATAACTAGTAGGATTAGTAAATTTGCAGATGATACCAAAATGGGAAGAGTGATAAATTCAGACAGTGACTTTGAACACCTTCAAAGAGATCTAGATACCTTACATGAGTGGTCAGTAGACTGGCAAATGAATTTTAATACTGATAAATGCAAGGTACTACACATAGGGAAGACGAATACAAACGTTAAATATAAACTAGGCAACACGGTAATAGAGAACTCAGATTGTGAAAAAGATCTAGGTGTATTTGTTAGCAACGACATGAAACCTAGAAAACAATGTATTAGCATTCGCAACAAGGCAAACAGAATTCTTGGGTTCATATCTAGGAGTGTGAGTAACAGAACTGCTGACGATATCTTGAAACTTTACCTAGCATTAGTGAGGCCACACATGGATTATGTGGTTCAATTCTGGTGTCCTTATTATAGAATGGACATAGATTCTTTGGAGAGAGTACAAAGAAGAATGACAAAAATGATCCATAATATTAGAAACCTTCCATATGAAGAAAGGCTGAAAAGCTTAGGCTTGCATTCATTAGAGAGGCGTAGAGTTAGGGGAGATATGATAGAGGTGTTCAAGTCGGTAAGTGGGATTAACAAGGGTAAAATGGAAGATGTTCTGAAGCTCAGTAATAACGAAATAACTAGAACAAATGGCTTTAAATTAGATAAGTTCCGATTCAGAAAGGATATAGGCAAGCACTGGTTTGGTAATAGAGTTGTGGATATGTGGAATAGGCTACCGAGTAGGGTGTGTCAATTTTGTCAACATGTTAAAAATCAAATTTGGTAGTCAAAATATTGTGCCTCTTTATGTCTAAACTTGAGATTAGCAAACAAAAATGAATTGAAATAACCCTCACCTACATCAATTATACCTTAAAGTTTCAAATATCAGTATTTCAACAAATTAATGAGACTTGATTAGAATTATTCACTTGATATTAACTAATCTCATGTAAGCATATGGATTATGGAGTATTTTATGGTTCTATAGCTTGTGTACAATATGCATGTCAGAACATGAACATGAACAGGCTCTCCGTGTGGGACAGTTTAATTCTTGTTTTGACTTGTACCAAGCGTGAGGATAAGGCGCCCGGCTCACTCTCCTTCTAGATATCATTGCACTTGCACCTACTCTACCAGACGAATTCTACATTTTAATTATTGTAAGTAGGGCATATTGATTGTCGCAGTTACTTATATCATTGTATAAAACATTATGTTCTAAGAAATTATTGTGTTATTTCTGTTACAGCATTTTTGATAAACAAATTGATATTTTTTGAAACAACAATTGAATTATGAAACATTGAAATATTTTTCTATTTGTCAGATAGTGTGAAGATGTCAAAATTGAAGACAAGAAGTCAGTTGTCAACCCACTTGAGCCTGCTAGTTGGTAAAGGGAAGGAGCTTCCTGTATCAGAACTTCCAACAGTGAGAGACATGCTAAGATTAGGGTTACTCCTTCGAGAAAAAAATGCAAAGGACAGAAGGAACTATACAGATAAAGAACTCATAAATGACATGATAGTCCCTCTTCTGCATCAATGGACAAAAGCTAGTGCACTATTCAAACCACCTGTGATTAATCAGTGTCGAACTATTGAGCTAAAACTAACGAAATTATGGCACAAAGCAGTTGAAACATCACTTGGTAAAGCAAACTTGGCCAGGAAAAATGAATTTCTGCACACACTTGATACTCTGTTTGACATTTTGACCTGCAAGTGCTCCATACAATTATGTTCTGAATCCAACTGTTCTCACTCAGGTAAGAGAGAAAATAATTCCCACATTGATTGTGGTTGTCCTCGTGAAAAGAAGATCCCAAGGAAGTATGCAAATGGGTTCAATAGATTATTCAGAAACAAAGAAGCAGATTGCTAATGCCAAGAAGAGAGAACAAATCCGAGAGAGGGAACAAAAGAAGAAAATGAAGAGTGAAGAAGCCATCCAAAGAGAGGAAGAGCTGTGTCAAGATGTTTATCACTTCTTTGATAGTTCTTCTGATGAACAGGAAGCAACATCAGATGATAGTTCCAAAGAGCCATCTGAACCTTTACCAAAGAAAATGAAATACAACACAAGAAATATTTCAAACATTGCTTTAGCTAGTATTCGCCACCAAGCTGGACTTCGTGAGGCTGCAGAAATTGCAACTGCCGCTTGGATAGATGCAGGCCTCATCAGCCGAGAGGATGTATCTTTGGTGATAGATCATAATAAAATTAGAAGAGCACAAGAAAAAATAATGAAGGAAATATCTGATCAGCATGAAAAAGATTTAAGCGAGGGAGGGCTCTCCTGTCTTTTGTTTGATGGAAGAATAGATGACACAAAAGTTTTGCTAGAAGTAGAGGGAGTGAACAGAAAGTTTCCAGGTCTCATCAAAGAAGAACACTACTCTGTCTGTTCTGAGCCTGGTGGTCGGTTTTTGTTTCACTTTGCTCCCGAAACTGAAGTAGAAGGGAAGAAACATGCAGAGGTCATTGCTGATCATATTTTATGTTGGGTTCAGGAGAGAGGACTTGGCAGTTCACTGCAGGCTGTTGGTGGAGATTCAACTGCAGTGAACACCGGATGGCAGGGGGGTGTAATGACGCATTTAGAGAAAAAACTAGGAAGAAGACTTGTTTGGATTGTATGTGATTTACATACAGGCGAGCTACCTCTTCGTCATCTCATCCAGGAACTTGATGGTCCTACAAAGAGCAACAACAAGTGGTCAGGTCCCCTTGGCATCATGCTGGATGAAGCAACACAACTAGAAATAAATACAACCTTTCCAAAGGTCGAAGTTGGCCCTCCCCTTCCGGCGTTGTCTGAAGGAGTCATCAAAGATCTCAGCACAGATCAATCCTATGCTTATCGTATTGCCCAAGCAATAAGATCAGGAGAAGTGCCTCAGTCATTGGCTCTCTTGGAGATTGGACCTGTCAGTCACAGCCGTTGGTTAACTACAGCTCTTCGTTTCTGCAGGATTTGGATTTCCAAACACGAATTGAAGGGCAAAGTGCTGAAGAATTTGAGGTTAATTGTTGAATTTATTATTGGAGTTTATCTTCCCCAGTGGTTTAGTGTGAAACTTAATCCTATGTGGGTGGATGGGCCCAATCACCTTTTGTTTCAATTGCAGCTAGTAAGAACACAGAGGAAGGTAGTGAGGGACATCGTGTTACCTGTGGCAAGAAGGTCCGCTTGGTATGCTCGATCAGAAGCAGTTTTGCAAGCAATGCTTTGCAGTCAATGTACCAATCTCCGAACCGAGGCTGTAGAAGTCATTCTAAAGATTAGAGGAACGCTAATAGATGACGACCAGTTGGGAGACTGTTCGTTTCATTCAAGAAAAGTTCCCCCAATAAACGTCAATGCCACCAAATTGTCAGAATTGGTTGACTTGAGTTTGGAAGTCTTAGAGCCACCATTGACAACAAGTCTAACTAGCCAAGAATTGAGAAACCTTAAAGAGACTCCAATGCAGGTGCCGAAGTGGCCTTCCCACACTCAAAGTGTGGAGAGATGTGTGAAAGTGGTCACAGAAGCAGCGGGCCATGTTTACAGCCACGAGAGGCGAGAAGGTTACATCAAAGCACAAATAGCAAGCAGACTACTGATGACAAGAAACCAAAGCAAAGAGAGTATGAAGGCATTGGTTACTTTCAAATAGACTACGGATAATAAAATATAATAATTTGAAACTTGAAACAGTAACATGTGTGCAAACGCTGGTTATGTTATAAATTCACAAATATGTACATTTAAAAATCCATTTGATGTAGGTAGGACTTATTATAAAAAAAAATTTATGCCAGAATATTGTTTTGCATGCTTAAAGACTACAATAAATTGCTACCAGATTACTCGATTTTCAATTTAGCCAGTTCACCCCCTAAATTGACACACCCTACTACCGAGTGCTATAGTAGGTTCGGGGACGCTAGAGAGCTTCAAGACGAAGTTGGATAGGCACATGGAAGTGCTGGGATGGGTGTGAAAGGGATCTGCCCTGTATGGGCCTGTCGGCCTCCTGCAGTATCCCACTTTCTTATGTTCTTATGTTCTTATGTGTGTGTGTGTGTTTTTAGCTTAGCAAATTTATTGACAAAGCTTGGAGTACAGTTTGCCTATTCTGTGTAATTCAGTCAGGTCTTGACACTGAGGGTGGTATCACTTCTCCCTGCCCCAGGACAGAGGTTCATACACAAAGGAATAGATATTATTCAATAACAGTATATATAGGTCAGAGTCATATGGGTGATGTCACTGTTCGCTGCCATGCAGGACAGTGGTTCATATACATTGGACATCATATTCTAATTGAAGACTAATCAGTGTGGGCTAGCAAATTTGGGATAAACAGCAAGAATTTCCTCAAGCACCCCTGATTCAATGTAGTAATTACAAAGTTCATATTACAATAAGCCAGGTGGCCTGAAGTATTTGACAATGTCACATTAAAAAATGTAGTGTTCAAATGTTTGCTTTAGAGGTTTATCACAGTTTACATGCTGAGTGTTCCAGTATGGGTACAGCAGTACTAACTTGCCAGATGTGTCTGTATCCTAGCCTAATTCTGGCCACAACTATATCACATTGTCTAGTTCTGTCCTTATGCTGGCCATACCGGTACCTCTTGTCACAAAATTTGTCATATTTACTAATGCCACAGCTGCCAGGTCTCTTTGCATTTCTCAGTTCTTCTAGATCAGAGTTCATGATTCTGGCTTAAATGTTTTTAAGTACAGCATTGTACAGGCCAAGGTCACGGTCAACATTTTCTTTTTTACATGCCTCATTGGCCAGTCTATCAGCACAGTCGTGATACCTAATTCCAAGATGGGATGGAATCCACACAAATTCGATACGAGAGTTGTTCTCATTGGCAGTTATCACATTTATTTTAATATCACATACAACTTTAGTTATAGAACCTGACGGGCTGTTCATTGAATTCAAAGCACTTTTTAGAGTCACAGAATATCACCCCACTTCCATTTTCTTTAAGGTAGTCTGTAACTAAGTAGATTCCAGTTAGTTCAGTTTGTGTTGTGCTGGCCCAGTTATTCAGCCTTTGCTTGTTTGACACTATCATCTCTTTTTCTTTATATATTACAATTGCACAACCTGTTCTACCTGTGTTTGTCTGCACAGAACCACCAATAAAAGCATAACATTCACTTGATTTAATACTCTCTATGTGTCTGTTAATAGTTTCTAGTGTGACACATCTCATCACATCGGTGTTTAACATTTGCTTACTACCAACAGGAGTATAATTAATAGGAACTGATGTATCCAGCTAAGGAGGAATGGCATTAATGGGATCGTTTGGGGGTGATTGGGACATTCAGTTTCAAGGATCTGCAACACTTTTATGAAGCCACGCCCCAAAGAGAGTCTTTTCTGGAAGGTTAGCGAGATAGTCGAGATTACTTAGATAGAACATCAATTCAGTTTGAGCTGTAGTTTGGGGACCATTGTTCCTCAAAAATTTGACACAAAGCATGGTAATAAGTAGAGCTATCCTCTCAGATAGGGAGGGCAGCCCGAGCTCTTTCTTCATGTTTACAATTCTGGTTGATTTTGGGCAATGGGCATCCTAGAATGATGGGCATGGCTTCATTTTGTACTACCTCAAGGCTGTTGAGTTGTTTAGGCAAAATAGTCACAAGATGGAGAGCTTGATAGATACTACAAAACGAATGGAGTGAATATAGAAAGTACGAGCATAGGTGATATCAATTCCATAGACCCTGCCAACAAGGGTTCTGAGGGGTTTAGTGCGCTGCATTAGTTTCGCACGAAGGTTGCCGCCAAGTTTGCATCATTCACACAAATTCCAACATATTTATAAGAGCTACATAGTTCCAAGGGCATGCTGTTAATGTTAAAGTCAAGAGGCAGAGGGTGAGCAGGACGAAGATTGAGGGCCTTCATGTTGTCAACAGATATTATGAGACCACATTCTACAGTCCTCTGAGCAAATACATTCAGCAAGGCTTGGAGCCTGGGCTTGGTCTGTGTCATAATCCAGATATCATAAGCATAGCATACTACATCCTCGTTTGGCTGAAGTGGAATGTCAACAATAAGCTTGTTCATTAGTATATTAAAGAGCATAGGACTTAACACTCGTCCTTGAGGCGTGCCAAGCTCAAATGCTCTCTTTCTGGTACTTTTGACTCCACGAAACAGACCACTGGCATACCTGTTGGACAGATAACCCCTTATCCATGTCAGGAGGTTGTCTTGGATGCCAAAATTAGCTAGTTGCTCAAGTATAATGTCTCTATTAGCTACATCAAAGGCTGATTTAAGGTCTATGAAGGCAGTTTGTGTCTTATCTTTTGAGTGAACAAGATATTCTGCAAAGCATGTCTGTGTGCTGTGCCCAGACATGAACATATACAGATTAGGGGCCAGTTTGTCTTTGACTTGAAACATGAGACGGATGAGAACAGTTCTTTCAAGTACTTTACACATACAGGATGTGAGTGAAATAGGCTTGAAGTTTGGAGAGTTAGCTTTAAGGATTGGTACTATGTTTCCCTGACTCCATGTCTTAGGCAGAATACCCTGTGTGAGGCTCATTTGACACAGGTCAAGTAGTGGTTGGTTAGGAACCTCAATTAACAATCTCAAGGTGTTATAGGTTATGCTACCCTCACCAGGGGAGGATGATTCACCGTTTATTAGTGCTGTTGTTTGTTTGGTGCGCTATAGGAAACTGGTCGGTAAGATCTGGTGAGGAACAGGCTATTTCAATATTGAAACCCCTATTAATGTGTGTGTGGTTTTAAGATATTGCTTTATGTCAGGAGGCAGGGAAGTGATTTGTGACACTGGACCATTGGTCTAATAGCATGTCAGCATATTCTGCAGGGCTGTGATGAAGTTGGACTGAGGTGGGTGACTTGATAATGGCTCTAATTTTGTTCAACATTTCTGGTAGAGTGGTTGTTATATTAATCCGCTGTAAGAATTGTTCCCATTCGATGTTTCTCACCTGACCTTTGAGTTCATGAAATGCTCTGTCAGCTTTGAGAAATGCCAGGAGGTTATCGCTAGTATTATTTTTCTTATAAGTGCTGGCAAGCTGTTCTACCTTCACTCCTTCTATGATAAGGATGGGGTCATGTGTCCACAGAAGTGGTTTAGTGCTGCCCCCCTTCCTCCTTGACTTAACCTAGGTGGTATGACATGTGGTAATGACACTTACAGGTGTATATCCAGTATACCATCTGTGGATGTAGGCCTAGAAGTGCAGCTTAAGTTTATCTGGAATGTTAATTACGAGGTTAGGATGGGGTTCACACTTGACATCAGCAACAGTAAGTATTGCATAATGATCACTGACTGACTAGGTGGTCTGAGATGACCTTAGCCTTGACATTACTGTCTACTTGGTTCTACCCAATCACATAATCAAGTCTGCCCCCCATTAGCTGTGTCACTTTTTCTGTGTCGTATACAGTGATATTATGATTATTCATGTAATTCACGAACACCCTCCCATTAGAGTTACACTGCACATCACCGAGGACAGTGTGACGAGAGTTAAAGTCACCCATACACAGCATAGCATTGTTACCTGATGGCTTTGGTAACACGTCTGCTCGCATCTCATTTCACCGAACATAGATGTTATACAGCGAAAATTTACTGTTTGCTGTCTTTACTGTAAATTGTTGATTGTGAATTCTTTCATCCTTGTAGGTTTTGATCCATTTACAGACCAGATCATTCTTTACATAAGTCAGCAGGCCACTTCCTGCTCCACTCTTATATGCTGTAAGCCCAGCTATCCTGGGTATGCTTTCTTCTGGGTGCTGGACGTGTAAGGTTCTTGTAAACCAATTACATCAATGTTAAAAACTTTAACAAGCCATTGTAGGTCATTAATTCTGCGGTTAACACTCCGGATGTTCCATGAAATGAACCTAAGCGTTTGTGTTACTCGTTCCACCTTCAATTGAGTTTAGAGAGTCGTGCGTTGGATTCATAGATCAACCTGACCAATAAGTTAACCGTTTCAAATTCATCACCCTTGAGTTCTTGATAATCCGTCTCACAGCCATTATTCCAGTAGGATTTTTATACTCAGGTTCCTTCATTAGTCCTGCGAGTTCCTCCTCCAAAAATATTGGAAGAAGTACAGGGCTATGGCCAGTTTTCAGACCTGGGGTTATTAAAGAGACTACGCTGGTAGTCTGAGGTTCATTCTCCCCATTCATGTTTGCATCACTATTGGTCTCGCTCTGGCTACTCACCCTTAAGTTCGCATCATAAATAGAGGAGGCACCAGCTCCTTCAGAAGCTCCACTGACTCTATCACTGCCATTGTTCACTGGTACACTTACTTGGCAGGTTTTAACCTGACCTGCATTGGCTAAAGAAGGAGAGTCACTGTGGCTGTTGATTTCAGGCGATGGAGGCGACCCGGCAGTGTTGGTGTTGTCACTGAGTGTGACTGCTTCTGTGGGTGGAGGCAGCTTCCCAGGGCAACCGGGGTGCCAGGCCGTCACACCCTCTTCCCTGCAACTGGGACACTGCCTCCCAGGTGGAAGGGGCCTGCTCTCTCCCCTCCTGCGAGACAGCTTCCTTGGTGGGGCAGCTCCTCGTGCTATGTATTCTTGCGCAGATTCCGCAGGTGGCTCTCTTGTGACAGTATTTCGCCACATGATTGACCCTGAAGCAGTTGTAGCACACCTCAGGGGGGGGGGGGGGGGGAGTCCACTGACTGATGTTACTAGGGGTACCATACTTGCCGAAGAAGCAGTATTCCTCAGGAGGTTGTTCCTTCCTTTTCCAAACAATGATGATCCTACTAAGTTGTGCACCATCCTTATAAGGCTTTCTTGCTCTGTGGACGCCCGGAAGTAACAGAGCGCCAATGGAGGGAATACCCTTGGGGTAATGGGTGACAAGGTATTCCTTATTTTTTGGGGGGTCGGTCAGGTTCATCTCGCTTAATGAGATGTAGTGAGCCGACCTTTCCATCAATGAAGCGTTGGATAGCATCTATCTCGTCTCGTCCTACATACACAAAACGAGGGGCGCTACCTGGCGTGACAACATTCAGCGTAGTCTTGCAATATTCCTCATTCAGGGCTCTCAACCACTTAATCTTCATCAAATTGGTTGTGTTCTCGCGGAAGGCAAGGAGGATGTAGTTAGCCCGGAGCGATGGGAGGGATGCATCTATTGGCTCTACTCTGCTTCTTTCCCTGGGTCCTCCTTTTGCAATTCTCCTGACGAGTCTTAAGCTTCAGAAAGCCAGCTTCAGTGTCGTCATGACTGTCCTCCTCATCTCCTTCGTTTCCTTCGTCAGGAACATCAGCAGAGCGCCGCCTGGCGTCGACTCCTGCCATGGTTAGATTTAAATGGAATCCAGGTCTTATACACTGGGGCATAAAGGTGATATGTACGCCAGAGGTGTCCGGGTAACAGGGACTTGTGTGAATGGGCTGAATTGTTTGAAGTGAGCCTTGAGTAACACTGATAGGAGTTACACCCAATATTCACTAACTCACGGTTAAATTCCTGTTAAATTCCTGTTCCCACCAGCCCGGTATAACCACCGTAGTCACGTGAGACACCACATGAAGTCATTAACACGTATGGTAAGTGCCAACCATCAGCGGAGCGGGGGGGGGGGGGGGGGGCGGCGTAAGGCTGGGAGCCACATGGCCGGTCTAAAATATAAGATCCTCCAACTCGGACTTCCCACCAACATTGATAAGTTGCTTTGCAACTTTCTTTATTGCAGAAATGCCAGACTGAGGGTAGGACAACACACAGGAGAGACATTCCCACGCATGAGCGGAGTCCCTCAGGGGAGCGTCCTCTCCCCCACCCTACAGTATATATTATCTACACAAGTGACACCCCGCCTCCCACTAAAATAGGTAACGAAGATATTATGTATGCAGATGACATCACTCAAATAACAACACATCAAGGAAAATCGCGAGCGTTACAGGTCGACAACACCAGGCGGGAATTAGAAAGGGTAAATAATTACGAAAAACATTGGAAAATCCAAACCAGTCTCCCGAAATTCACAGTGATACCCTTATGCAGAAGGAAAACCCATCCATTAGTAATCAATAATGCCCAGATGGAATACAAAAGCCGAGGCACCCTCCTGGGCCTGCATATAGCCACGACAGGTTACTCCCATCGTGTCCACACCAGGAAGGAAAAGGCAAGAAGAGAGCTGAAAAAACTATACCGCTTTAAAGCGCTTCTTGAGAAAATAAAACTCCTCCTGGTGACATCATTCATCACACCGATATTAACTTACCCAGCAATACCTCTTCATACTATGAGCACCACTCAAATATTAAAATTACAGGTGGTCCAAAATGAAGCCCTAAGATTCGTCACAGGTGAAAGATGCCCCTTCACCAGAACCACAGCCGAGATACATAGAGACCTGAGAATAAAACCATCAACCAGCAGCTGCACACCCTGGCGAGCAGAATCTGGCAAAAAATGGAACGATCAGAGTAAGAACTTCTCCAAAGACTCCCACCAGATAACGGCAACAACCATACAGAGTTCCCAAAAAGATACCAAATCTCAAAAGGTCCATTACCACCCTCGATCTACACGGCCAGGAAATAGACAACCTCCCTATACCAGCATCCGCCAGTAGGGTCGCCGGAATATGAAATAAGGCCCTTAAAACACCCACATATGGGACAGGGTAGGATATCTGTACCGACAGACAATAACTAACCCATGACACAACCCTAACACACTATTAGCTTAGCTAGGCGGTCAGCCCGCCCTCTATTACCTCCTCCTAAATTTCTTCAATTTCCTAACTATAACTTCCTTCCCCCACCTCTAAACTTCTTTCACCCCTCCTCTATCTAAAAAAAAAAATAAAAAAAAAAAAAAGGCCAGGGCCCGGAAGTAGGCTTAGCGGGCACCAGGGCACTGTAGATGCCAAAAGCTGTCACATTGATTTTTTTTCACGGGAATTAGCCCACCCAGGCACAGGAGAAGCGACCCACAATGGGGCCTGGAGGGCGAAAAAATAAGAACAGAAAGAAATTCAATATAGAGAGGAAAAACGTTATACTGTGTTAATCTACACCACAAAGATGACGGAAAAACAGCCTTTTAAAGTGAGACAGATTGTATAAGTATGGAAACACAGAAGAAGGCAGAGCATTCCACAGGTTGTCTGTGTAAGGAAAGAAGGAGGTACGATAACTGAAAGTTACAAGTGTGCCCTGAAGAATGCAGTGATGGCTAGGGAAACACTGAGTAACACTGAGTCCGTTTATTATGGATGAGAGAAATACAAGTGGTGACTCGCGTGTGCCATGCACGGCTCACACAGTCAGACTGAGGCGCCTTGCCATATGGCAGCCTCGGGGCAATGTTGCCACATAACACGTGCAGTGGTGCCACGTGATTATATATATAAATGCTACTCGGCACAGTAGCTTATGTACAGGGTTGCTACTCGGCACAGTAGCTTATGTACAGGGTTGCTACTCGGCACAGTAGCTTAGATACATAACCTACATCTCCCTCCCCCCTCACGCTCATAGTCTTTGTCTTGAGCGGACTTCTTAGTTCTAAGTCGCTCCGAGCGTCGAGGTGCACTGTGGGGCGGATCCTCGTGAGGTGTAGGTGACTCGTCTTCGGTCAGGGGGCCAGCAGCAGGGGGTGGGACTGGCCGGAGGAAGCGGCGGTTCCTCCACCAGACACGGCCACTCAGCATCCTGACCTTGTAGTCCCGCGACCGGCCGACGCCCATCACTATGCCAACCTTGTGCCGACGTGTCGTCGTCGGGTCCTGGACGCGGACAAGGGAACCAATCTCCAGCGGCTGAAGAGGGCGGGCACGGTCGTCATACCGAGCCTTGGCGTCCTGGGCACGTGTAGCGGTGCGGCGGTAGCAGCTCTCGGCTTTGGTCTGCAAGTCCTTCGCAAAGGCCTTGGCGTGTGTAGGAACGCAAGAGCGGAGAGGGTGACCATACAGGATCTGGGCAGGGGAGCGGCCTGTGTGAGTGGGAGTGGACGCGGGTTCTGGGCAGCTCTGTGTGGCAGTGCCAGGCGCGTCGCTCGTTAACTCACGCACCCTGCTGGCGGTATACAGAGCAGCTGCGATCTGCTCAGGAAAGTCTCTGGGCACTACGCCTAACTCCTTGCAGTGCTCCCACGACAACAAGCGTGTAGCGAGAGTAAGCCGCACGTCGATCCATCCGTAACACGACCTGTCGTCGTAGGTGATCTCTGCCTCAAAGGAGCCCACAGCGTCCGGCATCTGGGAACCGTCGGCATTGTAGTACTGCAGCTGCGGCGGTGGTCCCAGGCCGCGTTTGGTGAGGCCCAGTTTCTGGAGGTGCTTCAACCCAATCACCGTAGCATCGGCGCCGGTGTCCGGTATCACCTCGATGTGACCCGACACATCACCGTGTGTGACGGCGACGCGGATAGTAGGGGAAGGGGTAGCCCTGGGGTGTGTGGTCGATTCCACCCTCCTGATGTGACTCCGCTGCTGCTTGGGGCTGCGTGGTAGGGTGTGTCAATTTAGGGGGTGAACTGGCTAAATTGAAAATCGAGTAATTTGGTAGCAATTTATTGTAGTCTTTAAGCATGCAAAACAATATTCTGGCATAAATTTTTTTTTATAATAAGTCCTACCTACATCAAATGGATTTTTAAATGTACATATTTGTGAATTTATAACATAACCAGCATTTGCACACATGTTACTGTTTCAAGTTTCAAATTATTATATTTTATTATCCGTAGTCTATTTGAAAGTAACCAATGCCTTCATACTCTCTTTGCTTTGGTTTCTTGTCATCAGTAGTCTGCTTGCTATTTGTGCTTTGATATAACCTTCTCGCCTCTCGTGGCTGTAAACATGGCCCGCTGCTTCTGTGACCATTTTCACACATCTCTCCACACTTTGAGTGTGGGAAGGCCACTTCGGCACCTGCATTGGAGTCTCTTTAAGGTTTCTCAATTCTTGGCTAGTTAGACTTGTTGTCAATGGTGGCTCTAAGACTTCCAAACTCAAGTCAACCAATTCTGACAATTTGGTGGCATTGACGTTTATTGGGGGAACTTTTCTTGAATGAAACCAACAGTCTCCCAACTGGTCGTCATCTATTAGCGTTCCTCTAATCTTTAGAATGACTTCTACAGCCTCGGTTCGGAGATTGGTACATTGACTGCAAAGCATTGCTTGCAAAACTGCTTCTGATCGAGCATACCAAGCGGACCTTCTTGCCACAGGTAACACGATGTCCCTCACTACCTTCCTCTGTGTTCTTACTAGCTGCAATTGAAACAAAAGGTGATTGGGCCCATCCACCCACATAGGATTAAGTTTCACACTAAACCACTGGGGAAGATAAACTCCAATAATAAATTCAACAATTAACCTCAAATTCTTCAGCACTTTGCCCTTCAATTCGTGTTTGGAAATCCAAATCCTGCAGAAACGAAGAGCTGTAGTTAACCAACGGCTGTGACTGACAGGTCCAATCTCCAAGAGAGCCAATGACTGAGGCACTTCTCCTGATCTTATTGCTTGGGCAATACGATAAGCATAGGATTGATCTGTGCTGAGATCTTTGATGACTCCTTCAGACAACGCCGGAAGGGGAGGGCCAACTTCGACCTTTGGAAAGGTTGTATTTATTTCTAGTTGTGTTGCTTCATCCAGCATGATGCCAAGGGGACCTGACCACTTGTTGTTGCTCTTTGTAGGACCATCAAGTTCCTGGATGAGATGACGAAGAGGTAGCTCGCCTGTATGTAAATCACATACAATCCAAACAAGTCTTCTTCCTAGTTTTTTCTCTAAATGCGTCATTACACCCCCCTGCCATCCGGTGTTCACTGCAGTTGAATCTCCACCAACAGCCTGCAGTGAACTGCCAAGTCCTCTCTCCTGAACCCAACATAAAATATGATCAGCAATGACCTCTGCATGTTTCTTCCCTTCTACTTCAGTTTCGGGAGCAAAGTGAAACAAAAACCGACCACCAGGCTCAGAACAGACAGAGTAGTGTTCTTCTTTGATGAGACCTGGAAACTTTCTGTTCACTCCCTCTACTTCTAGCAAAACTTTTGTGTCATCTATTCTTCCATCAAACAAAAGACAGGAGAGCCCTCCCTCGCTTAAATCTTTTTCATGCTGATCAGATATTTCCTTCATTATTTTTTCTTGTGCTCTTCTAATTTTATTATGATCTATCACCAAAGATACATCCTCTCGGCTGATGAGGCCTGCATCTATCCAAGCGGCAGTTGCAATTTCTGCAGCCTCACGAAGTCCAGCATGGTGGCGAATACTAGCTAAAGCAATGTTTGAAATATTTCTTGTGTTGTATTTCATTTTCTTTGGTAAAGGTTCAGATGGCTCTTTGGAACTATCATCTGATGTTGCTTCCTGTTCATCAGAAGAACTATCAAAGAAGTGATAAACATCTTGACACAGCTCTTCCTCTCTTTGGATGGCTTCTTCACTCTTCATTTTCTTCTTTTGTTCCCTCTCTCGGATTTGTTCTCTCTTCTTGGCATTAGCAATCTGCTTCTTTGTTTCTGAATAATCTATTGAACCCATTTGCATACTTCCTTGGCCTTCTGCCTTTGTCCTCTGTGCCTTTATAAATTCAAGCTCTAAAACAGGGATCTTCTTTTCACGAGGACAACCACAATCAATGTGGGAATTATTTTCTCTCTTACCTGAGTGAGAACAGTTTTATTCAGAACATAATTGTATGGAGCACTTGCAGGTCAAAATGTCAAACAGAGTATCAAGTGTGTGCAGAAATTCATTTTTCCTGGCCAAGTTTCCTTTACCAAGTGATGTTTCAACTGCTTTGTGCCGTAATTTAGTTAGTTTTAGCTCAGTAGTTCGACACTGATTAATCACAGGTGGTTTGAATAGTGCATTAGCTGTTGTCCATTGATGCAGAAGAGGGACTATAATGTCATTTATGAGTTCTTTATCTGTATAGTTCCTTCTGTCCTTTGCATTTTTTTCTCGAAGGAGTAACCCTAATCTTAGCATGTCTCTCACTGTTGGAAGTTCTGATACAGGAAGCTCCTTCCCTTTACCAACTAGCAGGCTCAAGTGGGTTGACAACTGACTTCTTGTCTTCAATTTTGACATCTTCACACTATCTGACAAAGAGAAAAATATTTCAATGTTTCATAATTCAATTGTTGTTTCAAAAAATATCAATTTGTTTATCAAAAATGTTGTAACAGAAATAACATAATAATTTCTTAGAACATAATGTTTTATACAATGATATAAGTAACTGCGACAATCAATATGCCCTACTTACAATAATTAAAATGTAGAATTCGTCTGGTAGAGTAGGTGCAAGTGCAATGAGAGCAAACCACCGTCTATGATATCTAGAAGGAGAGCGAGCCGGGCGCCTTATCCTCACGCTTGGTACAAGTCAAAACAAGAATTAAACTGTCCCACACGGAGAGCCTGTTCATGTTCATGTTCTGACATGCATATTGTACACAAGCTATAGAACCATAAAATACTCCATAATCCATATGCTTACATGAGATTAGTTAATATCAAGTGAATAATTCTAATCAAGTCTCATTAATTTGTTGAAATACTGATATTTGAAACTTTAAGGTATAATTGATGTAGGTGAGGGTTATTTCAATTCATTTTTGTTTGCTAATCTCAAGTTTAGACATAAAGAGGCACAATATTTTGACTACCAAATTTGATTTTTAACATGTTGACAAAATTGACACACCCTACTGCGTGGGCCATCTGGAGGGGGCTGCGTGCGAACCACCCCAAGGGAAGTGCGCTGCTGTCCTCCTCGTCTCGGGCTTTTGGGCTTGGGTTGGCGGCAGCACTTGTCGTAGTGTCCATAGCGACCGCAGGCCTGACACTTGTGGCCTCGTGCAGGGCACCTGTCTGTGTTAGACCAGTGGCCCTTACGGTCACATCCACGACACAGTGCGTCGGCGGCCGGGCAAGTCTTGGGGCTGTGCTGCTTTCCACAGCTGCCACAGGAAGCACTAGGCGGAGGCGTGGAAGAACGTGTGGCAGCCTTCGCGTTGTTGGCCGCCTTCTTATCCTTCTTGTATTGTGAGATAGCTCTCACAGCAGGTGGGGCCCGTAAGGCAGAGGTGGCGGACTTGGTGGCCTCGTATGACCGACATTCAGTCACTACCACCTGGAGTGTGGAGGAAGCGTCCAGGGGGATGAGTCGCTGCATCAACTCTTCGTGCCTGACACCTGCCAAGATCCCGTGCTTGATCCAGGGTTCCTCACATTCCCGGCTGTGCGCCTTGCAGACGTCGATCTCCTCCGACAAACTCCTCAAACGTACAAAAAAGTCGTCAAAGGATTCGTTCTCCGCCTGCTTGCAGCTGGTAAAGGCACGGCGACGCAAAGCCTCGTTGTTCCGACCCTTAACATGCTCCTGCAAAAGGTCGAGCACATCCGTCACTGAAGAGGTAGAGTCGGGAGGCACGTGCAACGTGTGCTCCAAAACTCTCTGGGTCTCCAGCGACAAATACATCCGCAGTTGGATGAGCTGTTTGTTTGGAGGCATGCTGTCAAGGTCCACC
Source organism: Homarus gammarus (assembly GCA_958450375.1). Lineage (NCBI taxonomy): Eukaryota > Metazoa > Arthropoda > Malacostraca > Decapoda > Nephropidae > Homarus > Homarus gammarus. The sequence goes on from CAUDMG010001534.1 coordinate 24,002, forward strand.
ATCGTGGAGTAATCTGTCCAACGCCGCCTCCACTCACGAAAAAGCTGAAACGTGACGTCTGGTGAGAGGGCGGGTGGGGGTTGAACAGATGCCTTGGGAGCTGTTGGGGTAGCAAGAGTACCTGGAGGACGCTGGTGTGGTGGAGGAGGGAGTGTACTGGCGCCTTGAGGCGCGCTACCTGCAAGTGAGGGAGGGTGGGTTAGCGCCAGGGTCGCCAATAGCGCCTCAAAACGCAACTTTTCCTCCTCTCTTCGTGTCTCCTCCCTCTGAAGTTCCATCTCTCTGCGTCTCTCGTCCCGGTCGTCCATCCACTTCAGAATTGTGGCGATGTCCGTCACTGGAGGTGGAGGATGAGAGTCTGCGCCCGGTGGAGGGGAAGGTGGTGGGGAGTCGTGTCTCCCATCTTGACGTCCCTTCTTACCTCCCATCTTTGTGTGTGCGTGGACTGCACTGTTTAATATATAAAGTGGCGCCTCAACAGCTCGAACCACATATATATGACATAAACAGCGCAAAAATCACGCATATGGTCCACTGTTCTGTCCGTGAGTGAGTGCGTGCGTGCGTGTGTGTGTGTGTTTGTCTCAGAGGAGAGCGTGGTGGCCGGCGGAGGCGGAGGCAAGACCAGTGTCCCACCGGATGTCGCACGAGAAGGGTGTACGCCTGCGTGCTCTGTGGGTACCACAAAAAACAGGCCAATGCTCAACTCAGCTCTAGACACACAATAATACATTGACACTAACACTGCCACCATCACTAAAACGCACTGTGACGGCCCAACACTGCACATCGCGGCGAAACACAACACAACACAACACACTTTGAGTCGACGAGCATGACGTAACTGTCTCGGCACCGTTCACACACTTTGTAAGTCCACAGATCCTACTCACTGTGCCATGAAAGTTACTAGTGTGCCCTGAAGAATGCAGTGATGGCTAGGGAAACACTGAGTAACACTGAGTCCGTTTATTATGGATGAGAGAAATACAAGTGGTGACTCGCGTGTGCCATGCACGGCTCACACAGTCAGACTGAGGCGCCTTGCCATATGGCAGCCTCGGGGCAATGTTGCCACATAACACGTGCAGTGGTGCCACGTGATTATATATATAAATGCTACTCGGCACAGTAGCTTATGTACAGGGTTGTTACTCGGCACAGTAGCTTATGTACAGGGTTGCTACTCGGCACAGTAGCTTATGTACAGGGTTGCTACTCGGCACAGTAGCTTATGTACAGGGTTGCTACTCGGCACAGTAGCTTAGATACATAACCTACAATAACGGGTTATTCTCGTGTGACCGACATCCACAGAGAAACGGTGGACACCGCGGGCAAGACGTGTGTTACGAGCCCACGGCCTTGCCGGCGGTACACAGGTTGCCAAATCCACGGAACATAACCTGTTAAAGTACCTGTAAAAGAGAGAGAGTGAAGCAACATTGCGGCGAAGAGAAAGGGAAGAAAGATTGTTGATTAACGGAGGAGAGTTAATAAGACGAAATGCCTTTGATTCCACCCTATCTAACAGCTGGACAGAAGAAGAGCCACCCCAGATATGAGAGCAGTACCCCAAGTTAGGACGAATGAATCTCTTATATACTAGAACCAACTGCTCAGGAGTGAAGTATCCACAGCATCTGTACAGCATTCCCAACTTTCGGGACGCAGCTTTAGCTATATTTAGGAGGTGTGATTTCCAAGACATATTGGAGGAAATGGTGAGGCGTAACATATTTATTTCAGAATTTGGCAGGATGATAGCCTCCTGAAATGTAATTGATGGGAGATCGTCTAATTTAGAAAGTGTAATTGGAAAATATTGAGTTTTATTACTATTAAATTTAACCAAGTTTGTACCTCCCCATTCAGAGATGCTGCACAGATCCACATTAATAGAAGTAACAAGTGATAGTGGGCAATTCATGCCCGGTGGCGAGTTTGGTGGTACAGTTTACCGAGGTTGTTATAATCATGGTCGTGGTTGTTATAATCATGGTCCTGGTTGTTATAA